>JAJOZX010003532.1:0-485267 GCA_023014485.1 Bathynomus jamesi | reverse complement strand
TTCTTTTCTCTCTTTTTGCAAGAATTTGGTCTACTGTACCCATGCTACTTTGTGTAGGATATTCTTGCTGGCTTAAGTAGAAAAGCTTGTCTTCTTCATTTGACATCATCAAAAGGGCATTAGAGTGACCAATATCAAGAATTTCAGCCTTAATTTCATCTTTAAACATAGCTTCTTCAATACGGCATTTTTCCTCGGGCCTTTTTCTGTTTTTCATCAATTTATCATAACAGCTTATTAAAGAGTCAATCTTTCGGATGGCACTGTCTCTACGCATTGTGGGAATCCTGGCTTTCTCCCAGTAGGTCATCACTTCATCTAAGCAAAGATTAATGGATCTTCTTCGTCCCAATTTTTCCTCTTTTTGATGGAAGAAATATGTTTGCAAAACTTGCAGTTTTGTAGGTAAGCGGCAACAAAGTATATCTTTATTTAAATGGCCAATGAGCCAAACTTTAGTTTTAGAACGAGTAGCCATTTTTAGTTTAAAAAATTAAATTTCTGAAATAGTAAAATAAACCAGTTAAATTAGGAGATAAAAAGGATAACTAAAAGGTTCAAGCCAATTAGGCAAAGCCTTTAATTTAGAGTTGACCAATTAAGGATAATATATTTTATCCAAAATTTTTGTTTTCCGTATTAATAATTTTCTCTGAAATAATGATCTAAGATTGTTTTTGTACTCTATTAACACCAAAAATATCTTAAATAAGAAGAAATTTTTTCATAAGTTGCAACTCAAGAGTTGAGTTGATCATTGATGTTCTAAGCGCGCCCATTCATTGGAAAATGTTTATAAGTCATTAAATCTCGGGACCCCTAAATATTCTCATATTTGACCAACATTTTGCTGACATGTCCATCTGGTCCAAAGGAACAAGGGCATTAATGTGGAACAAGGATTTCCTCAACTTTATAATTTACCCCCATTTTGGTCCACACTAATATATATATATATATATATATATATATATATATATATATATATATATATATATATACATATATATAATAATTTTATTTTCAGAGTTAACTAGAAATAATATTCTGTGAATTTTCAAGTTCATTTAAGAAGAAAAAAATATATAATAAATGATCACGTTTGTGTGTGGGTAAATCTCAATTCAAAAAGAAAACTTACCACGTAAAATCTAAACGTATAATCATATTTGTAGAAAAAATATATATAATAAGCGAATGATCAACTCGTGCTCTCTCTCTCACACACACACACACACACACACACACACACACACACATATATATATATATATATATATATATATATATATAATATTTAGGAGAAATCCAATGACAAGGAGGAATGTAAATGCCATGAAAAGTCTTCTTTAATGCTGATAGAGGTCCGACGGGTGATCCCATCCCAACACCATCAATTTGTTGGTAAACCTTATTATTGAAAGTAAAATAACATTGCTTAAAAACCAATTCTAAAAGTTCCTTAAAATAAGACCATGAAAAACCATGAAAACTATCATCAGAGCTAAAAACCCTAAATATTAAATTGAAGCTTTGTAGAAGCAAACCGCAGGACTATATATATAGTAGGGCAGCTAAACAAGTTGAAGTGGACAATCCGGACAAAAGCACCAAACTTTCCCTACTTGTATATTTTGGACCAACAATTAAAAATATCCCCGGAACCACCTTCAGAGACCATTACTTGGCCGCCATATTGGATTTCAAGATGGCCGCCATAGACAAAATGGAATTTCTGATATAAGTTTCAATAGAGAATTCCCTTGGCATGTTTGGCATCAAACTATATGTTTTTTGGCATGATCAGATCAATAAAACAACTTTTAAGCTGATCAGAAGTATGTTTACTGCAGAAATCACACTTCGTACAACATATACAGTGAAAATCGTGAATATTTTAACACAAAAACCATGTTCAAGAAAACCATGTTTAAGAAAAATCAACGAAACTATAACAATTGAAGATTTCACCCACCAAAAAGTAGACCTTTAGCTCTATAACTGAATGTGGGAGAGGAAAATTGGCAAAATATGTGCATTTTAAAAAATGAAATTCTACAAAGGTCAAAATGCTACCCTTTCATATTTGCACAATTTTCATGCATTATTCGTGGTTCTATAGAAAACTTGTATTAACAACATTTGTAGAGTAAGGGCAGGGCTATTAAATGGGCACCATAAAATGGAAATATCTTGGCATTTAGCATTGCAATGCCTACTGTCCCAACTCACCCCCTGTCCCGAACTGTCCCAACTCACCCCGCTCGACGCTATATGTTAAACTGCACAGTTGCAGCTACACAGTTCTGTACACTTCCACCTGGCCTTCTTGCAAGCACACCTGGTGCCACATCCACTCTTGCTCTTGCAGCCGCATTTGACCAATTCGCTGCAAGCTTTAGATGCTACTGGTCTTGTGGTCCAAACTGGTGTCCATGACTGGGACTCTTCGCTAAAGGTCCATCCCCATCCTTCAGGAGTTGGAAGATTCTGTTCACTTCTCTCACAGGTCGACCATATTCCTCCCTGGTATGTGACCCTCCTGGTGTGTTGGAGAAGAGCATCCTGAGTTGGTGGGATAGTCTCCATAGCTTTTCCCTTCTGACAGAACATGACCTTTCTTGCCTCATCTACACGTTCAATGTCACTGGTGTTGTCATAGAGGACAACTGTGTACCGTTCAAGAAGCTTGAAGTGGGGAGTTTCGGCGTCAACATCTGCAAATGGATTTCGTGCCATGAATGTGAATGCTTGTGTTACCTCAGGGTAATGGTGCCATGCTGCCCATGCCGTATTCTTGCCCCTTCCGTAAAAGGATGATGTTGTATCACATCCCGTGAAGCAGTGAAACAGTGGTAGGGATGTGCATCTCTCTTCACCCAAAGAGGCACAGATTGTGTTAATATGATGGTAAGTGAAGTTTTTCCCAGTGCCAAAACCAACCCAAATATTTACTTCAGATCTTATGGACGTCAAGTGATGGAATTTTCCTATTAGAATGACAATAACATCCGTGTCTACAGTTCTGATCATGCAGTTAATGTGCCCTTCCTTTATTGCATCTTGAAGATGAATGAACAGTCTAGTGTCTGCCTCCTCATGGTCGCATCTTGGCATTGTGCGGTCGGCCCCATTGATGATGACTTCAGGTCCTGATGTAATAACAACTTCTTTGTTGTTAGGAACTTCCATTGCAGCAACCTTGTCTGATAGGAAAGCGAACAGTTCTTGCTTGTTTCTAGAGTCTCGAAGGAAGTCATGCCAATTTAGGGGTAATTTGGTTTTTCCTTCAACCTTTCTTCTGATTCCTTTTCCCCGTTTTTCTCTGGTAGTCTCTTTTAAGGTGCTTGCAGTGTAGGTATCCCAGACGATGTCAATTCGCTGGCAAGTTTCTAACTGTTTGATGAGATAAGGGACGAATACACGATCTGCATACTCTTCAAAGTTGGTAACACCTGCAGTAGACAGCAAATGGACGATGGCAGCTCCATCAAGAAGTTTCACATCAAAAGGATCTGGAGGGTTGTCCTTGTTTTCAAATGTAATGATTTTCAGTAGGTCAGACTTTTTCCCAAACCGCAATTTCCCACCATCAGATAGGGAAGAAGGAAAGGGGTGATTCTCGTGTTGGAAGAATGCATCCATGTCACTATGCCGATGTTGCATAACAATATACAGATGAGAGAATAGAGCAACATCGTTCTTCAGTAGTTGGATTCCCCCAACATTCCGTACCTGAGATTTCGGCCGAGGACATCTGAAGAGGGCAAGCGAGTTCTTCTTGATCGGTGTATGAATTGACCTTGTACAATCTGTGACAACTTCTTTGTAGTATCGGCTATATTGCTCCTTACCCAAATCCTTTATAGTTCTCACTGTATGGACCACAGATTCATCCATGACATTCCTTGTGTCTAAGGCCAGTAACTCATTCCCATTATCACAAAATGGATTTCCCATATCACGGAAGACTTCAACGAGATTAGAAACATGATCCTTGAATCTTCTCTGTGTAGATAGTCCTTCTTCGTGGTGGAAGTTGTTGTCTTCAGTTTCTGGAAGGTTTTCGTCTTCATATTCAGTAATCAATCTGGCTTGTTCTGGCCCTGCTACCATCCACTTCTTGAATGCCACTGGATTCTCAGTCAGACCCACCGCGCCTCCTGAACCTTTGACTTTCTCATTGTTTTGTTCATGCGCTTGGTCTAAAGGCATGGCTGAGAATCTCTTCTTGGTCTTGTGTACTACCCAGTGTCCATTTCGTGAAAACTCATTCATAACTGGCTGAGGGAGATTCTTCATGTCCCGGATGTGGAGTGGAAGCCAACGTGCGTAATTCTGGTGGTCAAGAGCAAAGAACCAGGGAACTACTTTCTTCAAGCTTTCTACATACAATGGAAAGTCTCCTGCACGATGTGATCGTATGAATATGAGGCCGTCTATCTCCATCTGAAGAATTGTCTCCCAGTATTGGAATGTTGGACTGACCTGAACCATCTTCTTCTTCCACTCTTCCTTTGTCTTGTCATCATAGGGACCAACAGTTTCCATAAAGGCTTCATGCTGCAGCTTTGCCAATGTCAAAGCTGTTACCTGGTGAGCATGTCTGGTTCTTGTAAGATGAGAGGCTTTAAGAAATGAGTCAACAGTTCCTGCCGAAGCAATGCCTGCTTGTGTCAAGGCATTTGTCCACCCAGATCCCTCTAGATAATCTCCATACGTTCTCCACATGGCCATCTCTGTATGTAGACCTCCAAACATGACGATGACCTTGTCTTCTCCGTGGGTGTCTGGCCACTTCCACTGAATGAATTTACCAAGGGCATATAGGGGTGCATCGAATGCAACAACTGGTATTTGCCCGGGGTTAAGGAATTCAGTAGCAGACCGAACAACATTCATTCCATGCTTGATCATCGCTGGAGTAGCGGCCTTTTCATGGAATAAGGGAAGGAGGTAGGAAAGGGTTTTCATTTGATCTTCATCTTGTTCTTGCCTTGTAGCGTGGTATGCTGACCATGATATAACATCACCCTTCCCTATCGTGTCTTTCTCCAAGATCCTGAACGCTTCTTTCATCCACTCCTTTTCCTGGAAACATGCTTCATGGTAGTGTCCCTCAATAGGGTCAGACACATTAGACAACTTCAGGACTTCTACCTTGGTTTTGTCCATTGCAACAGCTGGTACAATTGAGTAGGACATGAGTAACTCCAAGTCCTTTGAACCTAGAGAAGGTAGCACAAGATCACCTTGTTTGGTTCCACAGTTTGAGACAGTTGGGAACTGAAACAGACTAATCCCTGTACCATGAAATGATCCAACGGCAGTTGTACTAGATGGGTTGTAATCCAGATTGTCAAGTGCCCCAACAATAAATGGTCCATGACGAAACTGAGCTGGTACAACCACTCCTTTGGTCTTGAAGTTCTGGCACACTGCTGTTGCAAGTTGGCTTTCGACTTGAAGAATTCGGTCATAACTCACACTGAGACCCAATTCATATAGTTGTGTAATTAATGATTTTGACCGAATTTCAGTATGAATTTTCAGACCAAGATACAGAGGCAATGGTGGTTCTCTTTCCAAAGAATGGCGAACCTTAGATGATGATGTATGCTTGTTCCTAAAATTAAAAAGGATAAGTTGCGAGACAGTGAGAGTTGCAGGGGAGTCTTCTGGTGTTTGGTCCTTCACGTCAGCACCATTTGTGATCATAGATATAAGGGTTTTCAAGGTTGTAGGTACCGATTCCTGTTGACAACCAGATGGAAAGGCACCTGCAAACTTGAATCCAGTAAAGTTGACGATTTCCTTGCGTATGATTCTAGCAGCTTTTGCAAGAATCATAGTATCTCCTTCAAAATTCTGTCTATTTGTCTCTCTGAGCATTTCCTGAATTCCCTGCTGAAAAACTAAGATTTTGTTCTTGCCATCACTCACTTCCTGGGCATATGGGAAATACTCCAGAATCTTCTCTCTGAATCGTCCTCTGTTCATTTCCTTATTAATACCTAAGTCCCGAAGTCTTTTTTGATACAGATCAAATAGCACAGAAAACTTCATTTGAAAGATTCCTTCTTCCACGCAATTTTCTACATGATTAACGACCTCAACTATTGCCTTTGCTTTCATCAAGTTTTCTTCATAGCCTTCTTCCTTGCTCTGTTTTTGTCTCAAAAGTGAGCGGTAACGTTTCCGATAAAAATGTCAAGCATTGCAGATGATACTTGGCTTCAATGGCCATGAGATCACCACCTCCTATTCTAGACATTAGTTCTGTGTCACTGAGTTCTGTAGCCATCATTCGTAAATTGACGTCAGCGCCAAATGTACTGAATTCGTGAAGATGCCCATGTGTTTGTTGACAAAACACACAAGTTGCTTTGTCCATAGGATGCCGCTGAACCCGCTTCCCCGTAGATGAACTGGTTTCACCTTCATCCGCCCTTTCTCTCTTTTTTGTAGCCCTTTCAAGCTTTTCTTTACTAAATTTAACATGGCATGACTTGTGCCACACAGCTTTATTCTGAACCAGATCTTCAACAGTCACCTCTTCATTGAAAAGAAGAGGAACTGGTAGTCTTCCAAGATTCTTGAATGCGTTGACATTCTCCATAAATGTTGCATATGCTTCAGTTTTTTTACCACTCACAGCATTGAGTGGACATTTAAGAGTCTCACCTTTGCTCTCTTGACAAACCATGCATTTGCTCCAATCCATGTTCACAAATCACCTGCAAAACAGAAAAGCACATATTATATAGTTATATTATTAAATATTTTACATTAAATAAACATTTAAGGGTAATTCTGATTATTTTATAGCAATCCTGGCATCGAAATATGTAGGTTTAGGGACTATTTATTTACAATTACTCCTCACAATAGTTTGTTGATTTCTAGCTGGCAGCCATCTTGGATTTCCAAAATGGCAGCCAAGATAGGGTTGTGCGGGGGAAAAATTGGTAGCTAAGGTCCTGAACAACATTTGAGCCAAGTTTGGTGCTTTTGTCCAGAATGTCCACTTACTTCAAAAATCAGGGTCTAAGCTACTGCACTAATACTCAAGGTATGGACAAGATGGCCTTAGGGCTTATCGCCATGTTTGGAAGACTTCAAGAAAGCTTCTCAAGTCAAAATTCGATTGTTATTTTCTTGAAATGTGTCGTACCTGCAGGGTTTTCCCGAAATTCGTTTACTTCAAACTTTATCGTGACAATCTATATGACTCTGAATTTTATCAATCTTTCCTGGAATATTTATTAAATAATGAAATTAATTATAAAATCAAAATTTCAGACTCGCATAATAAGTCGCTTGAGCATCATATAATTACCCTTAAAAATACCCTTTCGTTGTTGGATTATTTATTAATAATTTCTCTTGTACAACGTGAACTTGAAAAGTTTCATTCTACCATTTCTGAAACTCATGAACGTAAGTTAAAGGCCCTGGGCCTGAATTCACCTAATTTTTTCAATTCTGATAAAGTAATTTCGAATTTTTCTAGTTACACCCTATCCCCTCGGGAAAGGTTTTTACTCTCACTTGGTTTGCAATTTAAGCTTCCGTTATTTCAAATATATAAGCCTTCGTTTTTTCTTTACTTTGAAAAAATTTTTAATGGCTTGAAAAATGTTACCCATGTCGGTGATTTCAATAATTTTAAATGTCAGTTTGCTAATTTAACTCATGAATTTTTTCACAAACTTAGAAACCTTAAATTTAAATCTTTCATATTTAAGAAGAGTGACTTGCAGGTTATTAAGAATTTGGCAAAGAACCAGGAGATTGTTGTGACTAGACCGGACAAGGGCAACGGAGTTGTTATTTTGAATAAATCTGATTACATAAATAAAACTAATGAAATCCTAAGTGATGTTAGCAAATTCAAACAAATTCTTGAACCCGTCAATAAAGTCATTTTAAGGTTGGAAGACCAAGTTAATAGATTTTTGTCACGATTAAAGTCTTTAAAGATAATAAAAAATGATACTTACTCTCAGTTGTTCGTATCTGGTTCTGATCTTGCTCAATTATACTGTTTGCCTAAAATCCATAAAGTTGGAACACCTCTCCGTCCTATTTTAGCTTCGTATAACTTACCTACCTTTCAATTGTCAAAATTTGTTGTTGGTCTCCTGTCACCTTTTGCGAAAAATGCTTATACTATAAATAACTCTTATGAATTTCAAAAAGATCTTCTTAGTAAGAATTTCGATTCAAAAAAGTTTTTTGTCAGTTTTGATGTAAAGTCGCTTTTCACGAATGTACCTGTATCAGAAACTATTGCCATTATTTTAGATAGGGTTTTTAGCTCTGATGATAGTTTTCATGGTTTTTCATGGTCTTATTTTAAGGAACTTTTAGAATTGGTTTTTAAGCAATGTTATTTTACTTTCAATAATAAGGTTTACCAACAAATTGATGGTGTTGGGATGGGATCACCCGTCGGACCTCTATCAGCTGATTTTTTTTGACTCATTTAGAAAGTGTAATTTTTAGACAATCTCCCACCCATTGTAAACCAATTTTCTATCGACGCTTCGTTGATGACTCGATAGCTGTTTTTGATAATGCTGTACAAGCGCAACAATTTTTTAACTTCTTAAATTCTCTGCACCCCAATATAACTTATATAATGGAAACTGAGAAAAATGGCTCCCTTCCCTTTTTAGATCTTTTAATTTCGAAAAAAGGTGATTCTATTACTACATCAGTTTACAGGAAACCCACTTTTACTGGTTTGGGCATGAATTTCTTTAGTTTTACTGATTTTAACTATAAGATGTCGTGTATTAAAACTCCCTTGTTCAGAGGATATAATTTGACCTCTAGTTTTACCTTACTAAACGATGAATTTAATAATTTAAGATCATATTTTACCAATAATAGTTTTCCTGTTCAATATGTAGATAAACTAATAAGATCTTTCTTAAATAATGTTTATAGCCCTCAACTTTCCTGTATTTCAGTGCCTAAAGATATAAAATATTTCCTGGTACCTGAAATGGGTCCCATGAATAAAGAATTTAAACTTAAATTTACAAAGTTGTTAAGAATTTTTTTTTATCATACTGATTTTCGCATTATATTTATTAACAAAATGTCTTTAGGTAGCTTTTTTCAGCGAAGGATCGAACTCCTGATTCGTTGCGTAGCGGTGTTGTATATTTATTTACCTGCCCAAGGTGTCTCCTTGGTACTTACATTGGCAGCACCGTGCGCTCCCTCAGGACTAGATTTTATTCGCATATGGGAATAAGTTGCCGAACATGTAAAATTTTAAATAAAAAAGAAGCCTCCAGTATTCGGGAACACAGTATAAAATGTAAAACTGATGTCACTTTAGATAATTTTAAAATTCTCGGTTGTAATTCTTGTCCTAACTCACTTAGAATTTTGGAATCTCTTTATATTAAAACATTGACCCCTTCTCTAAACGTGGATTCCTCAGCTGTCCCTCTAAATTTTTTATAAACCCCCCTCCCCAACTCCCCTCCCCCCTCCCCAATTTTTTATAATCTCCCCTCCCCTAACTTATAACTCCAACCGCCCAACCCATAGCTTGTTTCCTGTTTTGTTTTGTTTTAAATTACTCGTGCCTCGGAACCAGCATTGAAAGGTTCGTAGTGTTAATTATTCCATTATATTAGTGTTAATTATTCCAGTGTACTAATTTCAAATTTACTACATGTAATTTAAAAATAGCTTTTTAAATTTCTGGTTAATTTTATATGTAAATTTTTATAACTTTGAATTTAACCCTCTTCTTTTAGTCTTTTTAAAATTTGCTTTTACTGAATAGGTTTTATGGAAATTATTTTGTCTTGTTCACATTTATTTATTGATTCTAATTTCATATTGTTATTATCTAGCCTGATGATGAGCGTATTGCTCGAAACGTTGCGCATTAAAGAAGACTTTTCATGGCATTTACATTCCTCCTTGTCATTGGATTTCTCCTAAATATTAAATTGAAGCTTTGTAGAAGCAAACCGCATGACTATATATATATATATATATATATATATATATATATATATATATATATATATATAATGATTTTATTTTCACAGTTAACTAGAAATAATATTTAGCGAATTTTCACGTAAAATTTAACCGTATTTACTAGAATTTTATCTCCAGAAATTTTTAATTAATTTTCGTCAGCGGTTTCAACAATCAAAATTAGAAAATTTTTATTAAAACAATGCTTAATAATTATTACTTTCTCTATTTCAAATCACATGTACATTGAACTTCTTAGAATTCTCTACTATATATATATATATATATATATATATATATATATATATATATATATATATATATATATATATATTGTTATAATAATGTTATAATGTTATAATGTTTCAGACCAACAAAGACCCTAGGATCCACTTGTGGCTGGTGTACCTAACTGTGTTCGTAATTGTGCATTGTGTATGTCCTCCGTGGTGGCGGAGGGGACCTACAATTTTACGTGGGTTCCGAACCACAAGAACATAAGAAATTTATGTAACAATCCAGAGGAATGTTGGTTTGAAGACGAAATATCACTGACCGTATTTTCACGTTGTTTTCAGATCTACCTACTTAATCTCTCTTCTCGTTTATCGGGGATGACAATGAATGACCGGCCTACGGGTGAACCTTAAATGTTAGACCTCTCCATAAGAGGAAAGAGAGAGAGAGAGAGAGAGAGAGAGAGAGAGAGAACAAAGTGAGTGAACAAAAAACAAAGTGAACAAAAAACAAAGGTCAAATACAGCCAACGAAAATAACAACTGGAAATTTTATTTAATATCCATTAAAGAGGGATATTTAAATAAACTAAACTTTCGTGGACTTACATTATTAAAATATAAATTACTTTTTCTTTTAAAATGGACGTAGGAACAGTTATGTCATAGTATGAAAACCATTAGATTTCAAGAGAGAAAAACAGTAGTCTGGAAATTTTATATTATATATATATATATATATATATATATATATATATATATATATATATATATATATATATATATATATATATATATATATATAATCATGCGGGTTGCTTCTACAGAGCTTCAATTTAATATTTAGGAGAAATCCAATGACAAGGAGAAATGTAAATGCCATGAAAAGTCTTCTTTAATGCGCAACGTTTCGAGCAATACGCTCATCTTCAGGCTGTATGATAACAATGTGAAATTAAAATCAATAATTGAATGAAAAACAAGACAAAGAAAATTTCTATAACCTATTCATAAAGGCAAATTTTAAAAGACTGAAAAAAGAGGGTTAAATTCTAAGTTATACAGATTTACATTTAAAATTAAGAAGCTATTTTTAAATACATATAGTAAATGTGAAATTAATACACTGGAAAAATTAACAATAGTACACTGGAATAATGAAACTAACTAACCTTTCACTGCAATTTCCGAGGCTAGACTGATTTAAGCAGAGGCAAAACGAGAAAACATAAGATAAGATAAGATAAGATAAGATAAGATAAGATGGTGAGGGCGATTGGGGAAGGGGGGATTATAAGGAATTGGGGAAGGAGGAGGGATTATAAGAAGTTTAAAGGGACAGCTGATGAGTCAACATTTAGCGTAGGGGTCAAAGTTTTAATGTAAAGCGATTCCAAAATTCTAAGTGAGTTGGGACAAGTATTACAACCAAGAATTTTAAAATTGTCTAAAGTGACATCAGTTTTACATTTTATACTGTGTTCCCAAATACTAGAAACTTCTTTAGTTTTTAAAATTTTACCTGTTCGGCCACTTATTCCCATATGCGAATAAAATCTAGCCCTGAGAGAGCGAACAGTGCTGCCAATGTAATTCCCAAGGAGACACCTAGGGCAGGTAAATAAATATACAACACCGCTACGCAACGAGTCAGGGGTTCGATCCTTCGCTGAGAAAAAGCTACCTAAAGACGTTTTATTAATAAATATGATGCGGAAATCAGTATGATAAAAAAATTTCCTTAACAACTTTGTAAATTTAAGCTTAAATTCCTTATTCAAAGGACCCATTTCAGGTACCAAGAAATATTTTATATCCTTCGGCACTGTAATACAAGGAAGTTGAGGGCTATAAACATTATTTAAGAAGGATCTAATTAGTTTATCTACATATTGAACAGGAAAACTATTATTGGTAAAGTATGATCTTAGATTATTAAATTCATCATTAAGTAAGGTAAAACTAGAGGTCAAATTATATCCTCTGAACAGGAGAGTTTTAATACAAGACATCTTATAGTTGAAATCAGTAAAACTAAAAAAATTCATGCCCAAACCAGTGAAAGTGGGTTTCCTGTAAACTGATGTAGTAATAGAATCACCGTTTTTCGAAATTAAAAGATCTAAAAAGGGAAGGGAGCCATTTTTCTCAGTTTCCATTGTATACATTATATTGGGGTGCAAAGAATTTAGGAAGTTAAAGAATTGTTGCGCTTGTACCGCATTATCAAAGATAGCTATCGAATCATCAACGAAGCGTCGAAGACTTTTCATGGCATTTACATTTCTCCTTGTCATTGGATTTCTCCTAAATATTATATATATATATATATATATATATATATATATATATTATACGTGAGAGAGAGAGAGAGAGAGAGAGACCTTTTTGAAATAAGAGTTCCGACCCTTTATTCTGTAAGCTTTGAAATGAAGGGGGTGGAGTGTTCGCACCTGTTTGTTAACCATCAAAGGTATGCTAATTACACACACACACACACACACACACACACACACACATCTATATATACGTATATTATAAGAATTTAGAAAGAAAGCATTACATAAGATATGCATTACATCCGTGTTGGATCACAAAAGTTTGTTTCATAAGAACAAATTATTTTTTATTATTATTATACTACATGTATTTCAGAAATGAAGCCTTATAACTTATATATATATATGTAACAGTTTTTTTGCGCACACCTACAGGTCGCTACAATTGGTGTAGAACAATGCGGTTTTCACCATTCGATGCGTCTTTTTATTGCGCAGTGCCCATGCTAAAAAAAATTCCCGAACATAAATCCTGCCCCCCCCTTTTAGGGGTACAGTTCTTCCCATTTCTTCATTTTTAATCATAATTTTGGCACAAAATGGGGGAGGGGTGGGGTAATGGGGAGGGGGGTGGGGTTAATGGGGAAACTCAGAAAAATAGATGCGATATATATATGTAACCAAAAAAAAATTAAAGTAAATCCTTTGCAAGGTGCCAGCCCCCTTCCCCCCTTGGGGGTAATGGGGGAAGGGTGGGGGTAAATGGGGGAGAGGGGTGGGGGAGGGGTATTGGGGGAGGGGGGGGGTTAATGGGGAAACTCAGAAAAAAAATTGGTGGGGTAAATGGGGGAGGGGGTATTGGGGGAGAGGGATGGGGTAATGGGGGAGGGGGTGGGGTTAATGGGGAAACTCAGAAAAAAAAATGATAACCAACATCGATTCCGGTCAGGAAGATCATGCTTATCACAACTAATGGAACACTATAACAATATTATTGTTGCACTCGAAACAATGAAAACTATGATTTGGCGGGCCGCAGGGCCCCCAATTACTGTCGGTTCAGTTATTTGGTCAATAAAACTATAGAAATGAACGCAGTCATGAAAATCTTAGGCTTCAAATCCGAGCTCATTGTATTAAGATTTGTGAAGCTTTAGATTTTCATGGCTGCGTTCTTTTCTGTAGTGTTATTGAATGAATAATTGGTTTGCCAGGCACCCCAATTACTGAGGCCCAAGGTGAGAGGAATAGGAATGATATCCAGATAAAGGGCTACTGATGTTCAAAATAAAATACGCCGTAGGCCCACAATTCAGCCGAAGCACCGCAGATCTAGCAAAATAGGCGCGTAGCGCCGACCTTTTGCTAGTTATTACTAGTACAGTTCCCGCCGCTTCGCTGACGGTTAGACAGGCTAAACTACAAAAAAAGAACCCAGCCGTGAAAATTTTGAGCTTCACATTGTGTCAACATTTCTGAATCTGGTATCTCCCAAAACCTCCTCACCCCCATTCATACAACTTGGGGGCTAACCCCCTCCCCCATTACCCCCACCCCTCCCCATTACCCCACCCATCCCCCATTACCCCCACCCCTCCCCATTACCCCACCCATCCCCCATTACCCCCACCCCCACCCTTCCCCCATTGCTAAACTACAGAAAAGAACACAGTCATGAAAATCTTGAGCTTCACATTGCCGCCCGTAATACAATTTCTGAATTTTTTTTACAATTTCTGAATTTTTTTCTCACAATTTTTTCTCACAATTTCTAAAAGTGTGACGGACAGACGGACAGACGGACAGCTCTCTTATTATAATATAGATTATGGCACTTCACTAGTTTTTTATGTACAATCAGGAGTAGAAGCTAATTTTATTCGTTGTAATTAACAATGTTATTAATTACAAATATATTTTTCTCGTACATACGAATATGTGAGAACCGTTCTGTAAGCTTTGAAATGAAGGGGGTGGAGTCGAGATTTATTTTGACTCTCTCATTATTAAGCGACGTTAGCTGTAGTTTGGTTGGGTTTTCATTTCAATACAGCAATTAACCTTATACCACGATTAAATAGTGAAACGACGTGGCCGAAGTTAAACGACATTGGGTCTGTGTGGTTGTGTTTGATGGACGGGGGGGCGGGGAGGGGCCGCCCAGGTGATGTACCGACCCACGATCCCGTGGTTCAAGAAAGGACCGAAGTTCTCTTAAAGTATACCATTGGGAGACAATTTTAATAAGATTTTAAAATAGCTAAAAATTATAAAAGTAGCTAAGAAAATGTAAAACATCAAAAGGTGATTAAATGTGAAATTCAAAAGATACACTTATAAAACCAGTAAAACAAATTTCATGATTTTATTAACAAAAGAAATGTTTATCTTGATGAACTTAATGCTAATGAAATCGCTATAAAGGTGTGCACTTGGCAAAATTTCGTGATGTAATGCTAGATAAGAATTTGCAATGGAGTGATCATGTAAATTATGTCGCGAAAAAGAATTCAAAGAGCGAGGCTATAATGTTTAAACTCAGAAATGCCGTCCCTAAACAGATTTTATTGACTAGTTATCTTACCAAGCTCTTTCAAGTCAATCAGGTCCTTAGGTTGTTTGAATCTGTTTCCAATAAAGTTGCTTCATACCGTACCCTGCGACTGAGAATGTAATTCTTTTCTCTCAAATAGTGGGCCGGATTGTGTGTGTGTGTGTGACCAGTTGTGTCATCTGGTCTGTTTGTTTGTTCGGCTTATTTAAATTCAGCATCTACTCTAGTGTATGGGAATGGTAAAAATAAATTTTTTTAGTAAAATTTACTGACACTATATTTTAGTTAATTACAAAAAGTTAGCTAATATTATTTTCTGAATAATTAATTAATTGCTATTTCTCAATTCGGCCTTCTAAGTCTGTTATTGGCTGAATATATAGGATGAAGTTAGCCATATATATATATATATATATATATATATATATAGAGAGAGAGAGAGAGAGAGAGGAGAGAGAGAGAGAGATGAGATTGCTATTTCTCAAATCGCCCTTCTAAGTCTGTTAATGGATGAATATATGGGTTAAATTAGTCATATATATATATATATATATATATATATATATATGAGAGAGAGAGAGAGAGAGAGAGAGAGAGAGAGAGAGAGAGAGATGTGAAATAGGGTTGAGGACATCTTTTCTACATTATCAATCAATGGCCCCTCAGGGATATCGAATTAGACCCACAGACAAAACACTTGCTCGCCCCAAAGCTGGTTAACCATACAAGAAGTTAATTGATTTTTAATATAGTTTTTAAAATAATGATGGCATCCACCATAGCGTGTTTCCTTAGGGTTTAAAGGTATTAATATCTGGGCACCTGGAAACGCTGTCTATCTTTGCATCAGTTTAGAATTTCTAAACTTATAGATTTCTAGATAGATATACAGTATGTTTCGTATCTACCGCTAGTTTAAGTGTATATATATATATATATATATATATATATATATATATATATATATAATGAATCAGGGCGCCCAGCAAATGGACGGGGTAGTGTCTAGATTCGAGCTGACAAGTGCTAATTTAAAATATTTCGAATGTACATTTAAATGCGTCCTACATCGTCTACCCGTAATATTAACGAAGTTAGAGTTATACTTGCATTGTTTTAATAAAAAATTTCTAATGTTCTTTGTTGTGACCCGTGACGAAGGTTAATTAAAAAATTCTGAAAATAAGAGAGAGAGAGAGAGAGAGAGAGAGAGAGAGAGAGTTGCTTTCGCCGCGATTTATCACCGCGTACCGGCCTGCATTGTTTGTGAAACAGAAGAGCGAATTTATGCTCGAAGATCTTATAACGTAGACCCTTGGGAATCGAATACACCAGCGTGTGGGTTATTGAAAAGACACCTGCATGTGATTTGTATATATATATATATATATATATATATATATATATATATATTAAGCAGCGTGCGGTTTATTAGAAAGATACCTGAGATATATTAAATGAATATTTAAAATGAATATTTCAATACTGTTTCTCGATTCTTGTTGTCCATATGTGACTCGAATTCTGATTTTGTTTCTTCCGTTGCTAATTAATGTCACATTTGTTCACTTGAGTTATGAATTCTTTCTACCTCACAACGGAAATTTAATATGTCGCCTTTCACAAATACTACAATTCCTCCTTTACCTCCCTCACTTTCTAGTATAAAATATTTATATCCTTTCAATTGTACTTTTTCATTTTCTTTTACGTATGATTCTGTTATACATACTCCTTTTGGTTTTTATCCATCAATGATTTCTTGTAGTGATGCAATTTTTTTTATTTAATCCCCCTTATATTGACGGTAAATTGAGAACATTTTAAACTTATTACGAATTATAATACTCCGAGTTTTTATTGTATTCTTTGTCGTTATTTTTCCTTTTCTCCAATTTACATTGGTCCCACTTCCTGCAGTCAGCGTTGCATTGGTTATGCTGTTACTCCTGGTATCTATGCAACCACATAAGGTCCCCTGGCCCCTTGACTTCTTATTTCTTCTTGTCCCCCTTTTGTCCCCCCGTCATCTGATTCCAATAACTTGGTTGAATGTCCTCTTGAGTTTGTTGTTATACACCCTTTCTTTCTATAGCTCCCTCCATTTTGCTTAATTATTGGTACAGCAATTGTTCTAAAAATCCATTCTTTTTCCTACTTCTTGTGAGCTCGTTTCACCCCAATTGCTATTCCTAGACATAACATACCCCTCCTCTATTGTGTTTGTATTGTCCATAATTATAGTTTCCATGCCATCTTTTATCTCCACTTCTATATCCTTAGTTATTATGATAATTTTCATACCTGTAAATTTCCTTCTCCTTTAACTGCTCTATTTCTCTTGTCTTGTTTTCTAATACTAATCTATTTTTTTTGCATTATATCATTGCTCCTTGCTGTTATCCTCTGCATTCTTCTTTTCCCTTGTGGTTTGCATCATTCATTCATTTCATGTGTTTAAGTGTGAAATTCTCCCTAAAGAAGGTCATGGACAGGAGGAAAGTGGATTGAGGAAGAATGTTCTAGTAAATTTTTGAACAGTTTAAATAGTCTCGTAAACTATACATAATAAGTTAATCTAGCTTAAATTTAGATAGAAGTTATATGGTCTTCGAAGCTTCTTTTGAGTGAACTGATAAAATAGATAATATTTCTATTTATAGATGGTTGAGTGAAGTTTTTTTCTGTATGAGTGTGTACTACCATTTCCCTCTAAGCGAAGTGAAGACGAGACACTCAGGTCGGGGGTTTGACTCCCGATTTAAAAATCAACCAGCCCGTTCATCCAAGCTAGCCATGGCCCCTGCCATTTATCCTCTAAGCTATGGACTTCTTTGTACGAAAACGTCTGTCTGTAGCTCCATTTAACTTCGACAGTGCAGTATTATTTCTAAGCACTTGTATATATTTCTAGCCTTAGTATATGAACTGTCATTGTATTAATAATGTTTGTCATTGTATTAATAATATTTGTCATATGGACTATAGTCTGCCAATAAGCCTTTTCATTTAATTTTCATTTTCATATATATATGGGCACAAATTAGAGAAACCAAAAAATATATATGGGTGATTTACTTCATTAAGGAAAACTTGACATCCGTCACCTCAGCGTCGCCACATGTAGTATTGCTATAAAAACGTCATCCTGTTTTAAACCGTGCGTGAACTAAAGACAGTCGTGTAAAAAAAATGAGTTTTTCTTATTAAAAAATGAGATCAAATTCATCTGTATATATATATATACGCCCAGAAGGATTTTGAGAGGTTGGTGGGAGGGGTGGGTGAGGGGAGGGGTTAATCGAATGCTGTTATATTCGAGTTCCTGGCAAGTTTTCGCCCGTTTTGTGGGAGGAACGAATCGCTTCTTTGCGCAATATCTCAAGACATCTGCCCAATATAATGGGATGCAGCGAATCATCTGTCAAGTGAACATACAGTCGTATCTATCTATTTCGTTGGTTTTTACAAAACACTCATTCAGGGTACGTGTAGCATCATTACTAAGTACATATAGGATTAACGTAATATGTACTCGACTACTCGTATATATATATTATATATATATATATATATATATATATATTATATATATATATACATTTTCAACTGCAAAGAACACGCAGTATATTTAACGTAAAGAACGACGCTTGTTTTGAAGACATTCCGCGCAAGATGAGGAGAGAGAACGAACAAATGAAAAAATGAGGTAACCACGGGGAATCGAACCCGGATCTTCCGATTTCCGGTCAGATATGATAACCATTACACCATGGGCCTCACTCGATCAGAAGTCGTAATTCTCCTACATACGCGCAGAAACCAATGCCCCGAGGGGGGCACCTCCCGCATGCCGCACATATATACATTTTCAACTGCAAAGAACACGCAGTATAATTAACGTAAAGAACGACGCTTGGATAGAAGACATTCCGCGCATGATGAGGAGAGAGAACGAACAAATGAAAAAATGAGGTAACCACCCGGGAATCGAACCCGGGATCTTCCGATTGCCGGTCAGATATGATATCCATTACACCATGGGCCTCACTCGATCAGAAGTCGTAATTCTCCTACATACGCGCAGAAACCAATGCCCCGAGGGGGCACCTCCCGCCTGCCGCACATATATACATTTTCAACTGCAAGAACACGCAGTATAATTAACGTAAAGAACGACGCTTGGATAGAAGACATTCCGCGCAAGATACGAGCGTCGTTCTTTACGTTAATTATACTGCGTGTTCTTTGCAGTTGAAAATGTGTATATATGTGCGGCATGCGGGAGGTGCCCCCCTCGGGGCATTGGTTTCTGCGCGTATGTAGGAGAATTACGACTTCTGATCGAGTGAGGCCCATGGTGTAATGGTTATCATATCTGACCGGCAATCGGAAGATCCCGGGTTCGATTCCCGGGTGGTTACCTCATTTTTTCATTTGTTCGTTCTCTCGCCTCATCTTGCGCGGAATGTCTTCTATACAAGCGTCGTTCTTTACGTAATTATACTGCGTGTTCTTTGCAGTTGAAAATGTATATATGTGCGGCATGCGGGAGGTGCCCCCCTCGGGGCATTGGTTTCTGCGCGTATGTAGGAGAATTACGACTTCTGATCGAGTGAGGCCATGGTGTAATGGTTATCATATCTGACCGGCAATCGGAAGATCCCGGGTTCGATTCCCGGGTGGTGGTTACCTCATTTTTCATTTGTTCGTTCTCTCTCCTCATCTTGCGCGGAATGTCTTCTATACAAGCGTCGTTCTTTACATATATATATATATATATATATATACCTGCACACTCTTTTATAATTAATTATTCATTTGAATAAATTTGTTTAAGAAAAACCATTTTCCCAATTCACCTGAGCGTAATACTACCACTAATAATATTGATGATGATGATGATAATAATAATAACAACTGATCGCGACAGGAACGTGTATATCACGACATTTGCAGTGTCGCTGCGGTTTATCTTTATAAATGTTATCTTTTATAACGAAAAACGGATTACAATTAAGGTTAGTTTTTAGGTTAGCCAATGTTTGGTTAACGTATTGGTTTTTTAAATGTCGCGATATAGAACTGAATGCGTGAAGATTTCGCGGTTTGTAGAGTAACCAAATGCGTGTTTCTGTGCGCACGCGCGCGTTAAATAAGGCTAAGAAATTATAGGCACAAATGTTTGCGGCAAAAGTCACTCTCTGGGGAACATTACTTAATTATAAACAAATTAAGTACTGAAAGGAAAAGAGAAACTGTAACACGAGATGTTTGTAGTTTGTCTGAGGCAAGAGAGGACGGTGTGAGTGTTTGTACATCGCTAGAGTAGTTGGGACGTTAGAAAAGTCCCCGATTGGAAAGGCGATTATAAGCTTGTGTTCAATGTAACGGTACACGACGACGTTTTCCCTCGTCCGCCTTCTATCCCTGCGAGAGTAGACACAAAATATTATTATATTATTATTAAAAAAGCTATGTTAGACTTTTTTACGTTGTAAAAATTCAGAATAAAGCTATTCTATGCTATTAATTTGTAACTTAGTTTTTTTCTATACTATATATACACAGTGTGGGCACTAAAGCGTTAATCCGATAACAGTTAATTAACGAAGTTAACTTTTTTTAACGGACTATTAACGGAAGTTAATTTCCATTTATCGTTATCGGACCAGTTAACTTCCGATAACTCGATATTTAGTCTGTTAAAGTCCGTAAACACGTTAAACTGCGAGGAGTCATTCACGGAAGATCACCGCTCCGCGAATGAATTCAAACCGCCATAACTTCAGTCTGCCAATTCCGTCCTCTGCCGCAGTGGAACGGCTCTTCTCTCTCGGCAAGGACATCCTGAGGTCCAAGAGGTCAAGACTGGCAGTTGGGCCTAACTTTGAGAAGTTGGTCTTTCTGAAGGGCAACCAGCACATTGTGTCATAGTCTTTAATAAATGTGCCTAAAATTTAATTTTACCTTTCAGTTCCCGCCATAATAATTCTCTGGTAAATTAAAATTTAGTTAATGGTTAGTGGTTACAAGGGTTTCAAAACATGTAATCAGTACATTTTTTATTAAAAATAAAAAAAAGTTATTAAGCAAAAAAGTTGCAAACTTGATACAAATACAGTTAAATACCTATTTATTGTTGGATTTTGCATAAATAAACATTTTCTATGGGTTTTAAAGCTTTTTCCTTGATTTTTTTAAATGTTAGTAAAGAAATAGTTATCGTTAACGGATTATCGTTAACTTCCGTTAACTTTGTAGTAAATTATCGGATTATCGTTATCGGAGTTAAAAATTGGGGTTAACGGATTATCGTTATCGAAGTTAACTTTTTGGTTAACGGTGCCCACCACTGTATATAAATATATGTAGTGTTTTCTTTTTAGGTAGATAAGGGGATGTTAGTTTAATTACAAATTTTATTGGTCTTTTTATGGTAAGACTCAAAGAGGAAAAACGAAATATTTTCTCTAGGTGTCCAGGTAGAAGAAGGGTTCCTTTCAGTACGCACCATTTGTTTGCATTTAAAGATAGTTTTTTGCTTTGACATATATATATATTTTTTCTCCCCCCCGGCGTATCAGGTCACACCTGTGCGAACAATGGACGAAGGTAGAAAATAAAATTTGGTGCTTTTACTTCTCTTTTAAGCATATATATATATATATATATATATATATATATAGTGGAATTTGTCCTTCTAATGATTTCTTCTCTATCTAACTTGAATTTTGTTAACGAAAAGATTGCTTTTCATAATACTATGTTTCGTATGAAGTAACGGTGCTTTATCTAACAGTAAAGTTTAAGAAGTTTGTGCGTGAAATTAAAACGCATTTCCAGGTAATAAAAATATGTAGGTAATATATTATATATAATATATATAATATATATATATATATATATATATATATATTATATATATATAGTAAAGAATTCTAAGAAGTTCAATGTACATGTGATTTGAAATAGAGAAAGTAATAATTATTAAGCATTGTTTTAATAAAAAATTTCTAATTTTATTTGTTGAAACCGCTGACGAAAGTTAATTAAAAATTTATGGAGATAAAATTCTAGTAAATACGGTTAAATTTTACCTGAAATTCGTTGAATATTAGTTCTAGTTAACTAGGAAAATAAAGTTATACATATATATTATATATATATATATATATGTGTGTGTGTGTGTGTGTGTGTGTGTGAGCACGAGTTGATCATTCGCTTATTATATATATATTTTTTCTACAAATATGATTATACGTTTAGATTTACGTGGTAAGTTTTCTTTTTGAATTGAGATTTACCCACACAAAAGTGATCATTTACTATATTTTTTTTTTCTTCTTAAATAAACTTGAAAATTCACAGCATATTATTTCTAGTTAACTGTGAAATTAAAATATTAATATATATATATATATATATATATATATATACACACACGTGTGTGTGTGTGTGTGTGTGTGTACGAGTTGTTCATTCGTTTATTATATATATTTTTTTTCTACAAATATGATTATTCGTTTTGTATATTTTCAAAATAATTAATATTTATGCAAGCGCAGATGGGGTGAGAAGTTTGAGTGGAATGAGGGAGGGAGGAGACGACCGTGGGGTTTGACCTGAAATTGTTTCATCCTTCTTCGTAAGGTTCCTTTTCCTTTCGTTTTTCCCACTGTTATTCGTGATTTAGCGTGAATTGCGATATTAATAATAATAATAAAAATAGGAATTAAGTAATAAGGCGATTTATTTTAGTTGTGTAAAGAGCGTGTGTTTAAATCCTAATTATTTATTTAATAAACAGAATTTCTTTTAAAGTAAATTGCTGGAATTAAGGAGAAGATTCATCTGTTGTGATAACGAATTAAAATAAATGGTGTTACCTGACAACTATCATCATATAAATATATGGTGGTATTTAGTAACCAAAGGATGAATAATATATGAAATAATTTAATAATATTGCTATCTGGCAACTCAGTCTTCTAAAATGTTTAATATATGAATTAATTAAATATATAGCACAAACTGGCAACTCAGCCTTCTATTGGCTGATGAATTAAATACATGGCGCTATCTGGCAACTCAGCCAACTGGTGGAATAGAGGTCTATAAAAGACCGGGAGGCGGACGAAGGAGTCGTACAAGCTCGGCTCCCAGCCGAGCAAGGATCTCTGGTCCTTTCTCTTTCTGGCCTTTTGGGTAGTGAGGAAACCCCTTCCCTCCCATAGAGGCCTCTTAGGTTAGGTATGGCCTTTTGGGTAGTGAGGAAACCCCTTCCCTCCCATAGAGGCCTCTTAGGTTAGGTATGCCCCTTTGGGGGAGAACTCCGCCTCCAAGTTGCATGTCCCTTACAATCCCATTTTGGGGTTGGCAACAAAGATCGGCACTCTCTCTCTCTTTCTTTCTTTTTTTATTTTTTTTTTGGCAACAAAGGTGGGTGGGGTTGGGCTTAGCACCAAAGAGGGGTGAGAAGGGGGCACTCTTGCAACAAAGAGGGGTGGGGGTGGCACTCTTGCAACAAAGAGGGGTGGGGGTGGCACTCTTGCAACATTACGTAATATTATGCAATTTCAACTTGCAACATTGCACTCATGGATTTTGACACTATACTACTCACGTGGCTTGCCTTGTTTGTTTTCCTTCGACGGAGTAAAATTTTAATCTGTAGTATGTGAACTCTCATTATATTAATAATATTTGTCATATGGAATATAGTCTGCCAATAAACCTTTTCATTTTCATATATATATATATATATATATATATATATATACCGGGTGTCCCATTCGAAATTAAACAACTTTGAAATTCTGTAAATTTTAAAGTATTAATGTGAGCATGTTGAAACTTTACCAGTTACTACACCATATGCATAAGTTTTTGTCATAATGTTTTTTGTTTGTTTCAGATTGAATTATGTTTATCCCACAAAAAAAAGCGAAATGTGTGTTATGGATGGCTGAGTCGGAGTCCCCTACTCTGGTGCAACGGCGATTCCTTACAACCTTTCACAATAAATGCAAGAAACTTCACTTTTTTCTCCGTGAAGGTCAAAATATGAAAATAAAAACCCACTCTAATAGACAGAGTTTATTTCCACAACAGTTTCGATGCCCACTGGCATCCTCCTCGGGTGGATACAGAAAAACGAATGAACCAAACCAAGAGGGAAAACAGTCCAGGGACCGACCGTTAAGAAATTCGCACCTAGGTTAGATCCCGTTCTCCAGACACCGGAAGGGCTTTTCATTAAAGGGACCCGCTTATAAGTACATTCGCACAAATTTAAAACTATCTTCCTGTTCTAAACATTCAGATTCTATTATTTTTTTACATAATTATTACATTTATTATTAAATTTATTACATTTAATATTGCATTATTATTTATTACAGAAATTATAAATTTATTATTACATTGGTTATTACATTGTTGTACAGTGCTTACAAGAAGTCTCACGCTTCTGTCTCGTCCCAAGCTAGTCTGTTAGGTATAAAATGGGCAGTCCTTATGGCAGCGGAGGTGTGTTCGGATTGGTGCACATAACTGCTCTAACACAATCAATGACGTCCATTATTACGTCACTTCTGCTACATTTTAGTGTTTAAAATAAAAATGATTAAGAAGCAGAATGGAGCAAGTTTCGGGATGTTGGGATGGTTATGGAGCAATCCTAATCATCATAATATTAGCTGGGCATTACATTATTCCGTCTCAATATATACTGTAGAGTGTAGACTATAGAGAACGACTAATTCGACAAATATCCCAAATCATGGCATGATACCTAAGTTATTTTGACGCATGTCTAAATCATTTGCTCAAATGCAATTATTGATATTAAGTAATTGTTGGGAATTGTTGTCAATATTGTTGTTTGTGATATATATCCTACGTGAAGAATCTAATGACCAAATTCCTCAGTGAACCTCTCACGCGCTCGCATTTCGAGGAAGTCACGGTCGTCTCACTAATAGATAGTTTATCCATTGTTTTAAGTGGTAACCAATTAAACGAACTATGTTAAACCTATTCCATCTTATGAAAGTCATTAGTCTAAAGGAGTGGTATTCAAACTTTTTCCTTGGCGTACCCCTTTAGTTTGTTTTTTATTATGGCGTACCTCCTCCCCCTCAGTTTCCAAAATAAAAATGTTATCATGCAATTTACACAGAATATGAAGCTATCAAACGATCTTTATTTACGACCACCTAATTATTAGATGAATATATATATATATATATATATATATATATTATATATATATATATATACAAACTCAGAATGGTCCCCTGAGAAACTTATATGTTAAACACAGACCGTGCATGGAACAAGGAACTCTTCTGGGAAAATTAAATCCACTATAGTCCGAATAAGTAATGGTAAATGACAAATACCATAGTTTTTCTTTTTCATGATGCAAGCCCGACGTGGGCAACGGGTCTCTCGCAAAGAGGTCCCATAAATATAGCTTCCCTCACCAGCTATCTGCAAAGCAGACAGGATCCAGCTTTGGGACATGGATCTAGGGTTTAAAGCAGCCTAGCCCTGCTACATTTAGAACCTCAATATAAGCAAAAGACTCGTTGCATTCACGTCGGATTGAATACATCAAAGAAAAAGGGGTAACTATTGTATTTTTAGCCAAAAAAAACAAAACTTAAACCTCAACCGGGACATATTATAAATAAATGATTATATATATTTTCAAAAAAATTTAAATGATAGATGATAATTATAATTGTATAAATTCATTTTATAATTGATTAACCAACTTGCTTGTTTTTGCAGCACTGGTCTAAAGCAAGACTGGTGGGCCGTGAATCAGAGAAATTTGCATTTCATTTGTTCATCGTAATTATTACGTAATATAGTATAATGTATATAGTAGTATATAAGAGTTTCTTGGTAGCATATCATATGACAATTCCCATAAACATGTGATGGCCTCGATGTTGCCAGTTTTTATTTTTTTCCTGAAACTATTACCTTCTCATAGTTTGTTTCAACAAAGCATATATTATCATCTCCACGAGCGTAGACATTGCAAGAAAAGATTCTAACTAAGGATAAGTAAAGTTCTTTCATGGTCACACTATATACTTTTATAGATGTCAAACATAAAAATATAATAAAATTCTATATTAACATAAATATATATTCGATACACATTTACGTCATGGCTTTAACATCAGTATTTCGGATAGCTTCCTCCAGCATCAATAATTTCTTACAATCGTTGCGGCATAGAAGAGGCCAGATTGTAGGGAATGTTTGGTGTTCGGCGTAAGCTCTCCCAACTATTCCTCGTGTGAGCTAAAAGTGCTTCAAATGTTCTTTCATTGCGTTGCTCCCACTCGTTAATCATTATTGCCCAAAGGTTTTCAATCGGATTCAAATCAGGATAACGTGGTGGCAGAATTAGATTAATAATCTCTGGGTGATCTTCGTACCACGCTCTCACAACGTTACTCCTATGAATGGGACTGTTATCTTCCATTAAGTAAAATGGTTCCGGTGCTGGAACCAGATACGCACGAACACTGGGTAGCAGCACCTCTTCCAGTATCTGGCAATATTGCTGTCCAGTAAAGCGTCCATCTACTTGAGTCAATTCTCCGACACCATAGCCAGACATCCAGCACCACACACCGAGATTGATGTGACCACTACGTTTGCTCGGGAAAACATTTCCTTCTTCATAGCGTTTTCCGCGCTGCCTCCAACAATGCAGGGAACCATGACTATCTGTTGAAAATGTTTTCTCGTCACAGTACACAACTTTTCTCCAGAATTCTTCCTCCTGCGGCAAGTATTGCAAGGCAAATTCCATCCGCGCCTCTTTATGCTCAATCGTCAATGCAGGTTTTATAGCTGGACGGCGAGAAAAATACCCTGCCTCGTGAAGTCTGTTGTTCACTGTATTTGCGCTACAACGAAGGTTCAGGTGTCTGTAAATATGCGTCGCTGAAACAAACGGATGCTCTCTGGCATGATTACAATCGCAGCATCTTCCTCTTGAGATGTTGAACGCGGAGGACCAGACCTCGGCAAAGTAGCGATTGAGTTTTCTGCTTCATACCGATGAATCCACCGTTCCACAGTGCTTCGATGAACGTCTAGTCGTCTTGATATTTCTCTTATTGGCACACCATATTCATGCAATGTCACCATTGCTCCCCGCATTGCCTGGGTCGTCTCGTGGTGCACAGACGGCCTTTCCATCTTTGTGTAAATGGCTTATGTGAAGCGAGCTGGGACGATAAAGGAAATGAAGATACCATGCACCCCTTCTGAAATTGATTTCGGTTGTGAAGGGTACCAACCCTTCGAATGGTAATAATAATCAGCCAATTTCCTATTTTGTTGAACATATGCATAAAAATTCGTCTTAAAAGCCAAGGATCCAAAGATTGTCAGCAGTAGTTTATATCCCAACTGAATATTGTCAGCCATCAACAGTATAATCATATTTTATTTCCATAACTACTCATGACTACTCTGTCATAGTAAATAACCTTATTATGACTTAGGTAGTAGTGGTAATTCTGAGTGGCGGCCTCCAGCCACATACGTTAAACCTATCAGTGCGTCCAAGACCAGACTCTTCTGTTTCTGTCAATTCATTGTTAGTTTAAGGTATTTTGCTCTTTGTCTTTCTAGGTCTAGGGCATTAAAATAAATATTTGAGTTTGTGTTTAGCATTTCCTCCTCCCTTCGTAATTCCCCACTCAACCTCGTTTCCTTCGACATAGCAACGCTTACCTCCATCCTCATTCCACTTCCTTCATTAAACCTATTATCGCTTTTACTGTCCATTCCTTTCATCCTTCAATGCCAGCGTTCTTAAACGTAGCACATAAATTATATAATATGGAATCTAAGACCTTAGATCTCTACGCATTCATGTTACTTGAAGACGCCTGTGTCTTAGGGGAATCTAAGTGTTGAGAGTGGGCTTGAGGGGTAGTCTATAGATTATTACAGATGACCTTGAACGCTCCAATTATTTAAAAATGATTATTTATTACGCACATCATATGGCATAATACACACATGAATTTAAGTATCTCTTACACCGTTAGAGCAATTATGTGCACCAATCCGAACACCTCCGCTGTCATAAGGACCGCCCATTTTATACCTAACAGACTAGCTTGGGACGAGACAGAGGTGCGAGACTTCTTGTAAGCACTGTACATTCGCACAAATTAAAACTATCTTCTTGTTCTATGTAGAGAACAAGAAGATAGTTTTAATTTGTGTGAATGTGCTTATAAGTGGGACCCTGTAATAAAATGCCCTTCCGGTGTCGGGAGAACGGTATCTAACCTCGGTGCGAATTTCTGAATGGTCTCTGGATTGTTTCCTTCTCGCCTTTTTCATTCGTTTTTCGGTTTATAAGTTCTGTATAATGTTATAATGTTATAATGTTTCAGACAAAGACCCTAGGATCCACTCATGGCTGGTCTACCTAACTGTGTTCGTAATTGTGCATTGTGTATGTCCTGCGTGGTGGCGGAGGGGACCTACAATTTTACGTGGGTTCCGAACCACAAGAACATAAGAAATTTATGTAAAAACTGCCTGTACATTGGCAACGACTAATTTTTACGAAACTAAATAATTATCAATTTAAAACTAATTAATTATCGATTTAAAACTAAAGATAGAATCTCTGGATCCAGAGGATCAAGTCATAATAGACTACTATCCACAAATATGTTACACTCTACAGTATATCTATTTATAACCGACATGCAAATATATCAGATCCAAAGGATCCAGTCAATTTCATTACGGTATCCATCCAACCAAAAATAAGTCACGATCCATATCGATTGCGGACCAAGTCAAAATTTACCACCATATACATTACAATATATATACTTATGAGGAAAAGTGTAGGTGTGGCTGTAAAGACTGTACAGTAATGTAGAAATGTGTGTGCACCCATTTTGAGTCTCCCATTTAAAGGTGTTTGTGGGGCAAGTGAAGATCATGAGTTTTTCAATACCTCACAGTACTATGGGGGGCACCGCTCGGCAGAGGAATCTCTTTAAATGGGGTGTGTAAGGACAGAGAGTATCCCCTAACCCAAGATGCTGCCTCCCTATATCCCATAACACTTGTGTTGAGCTGTGGGATCTATCCCCACAAAGCCTTAATTTTACTACCTTAAACTATACCCAATCTATCAACATATGCGTCTAATCGATTTTTAAACATGTTTATAGACGTGCTACTAATTACTTCTACCGGCAAACTATTCCAGCTATTTACTATTCTGTGCGTAAAAAAGTTTTTGGCAACTGTTGTCTCGAACCTTCTACTTGTCAACTTACACCCGTTATTTCTAGTCCTATTATATTGAGATATTTTGAAAAAGCTATCTCTATCTACGTTATCGAACCCATTCATAATTTTGAACACCTGGATTAGATCACCCCTTTATAAAGAGGAACTATAATATCGCGCGATTTGTACTCAAAATTCCGAGCTATAAAACCTAACACTTTGTTCGCCTTATTGACCGCTGCTGTACTTTGTTTCGCTACTTTTAAATCACCAGTGACTATAACTCCTAAATCTTTTTCCTGCTCTACGCTTGTTAACTCTTTCCCTGACATACTATACGCAAAATTACCGTTACGCGAACCTATATGCAAAATTTTACACTTATCGACGTTAAATCTCATTTGCCATGTGATTGACCAATCAACGATTTTATTCAGATCTTCCTAGATTTTACCTCTATCTTCGTCATTAATCGCCCTACCACCCAGCTTCGTGTCATCCGCAAACTTTGAAACTGTACTGACTAGGCCGACATCTAAATCGTTAATATATATAAGAAAAAGCAAGGGGCCCAATACAGAACCTGAGGAACGCACTCGCTACATTAGCCCAACACGACTCCGCTCCATCAACGACCACCCTCTGTTTCCTACCTCGCAACCACTCTTCTAGCCAATTTATTACTACACCCTGATTCCATGAGCCTTAGTTTTTTCAGTGAGTCTTTGTGCGGCACGGTGTCAAACGCTTTTTGAAAATCTAAATACACTACATCAACCGCCCGATGTCTATCGTAAACGTCAACCACGCTTTGGAAAAATTCTAAAAGATTAGTTAAGCAAGATTTGTTTCGCCTAAAACCGTGCTGCGTATTTCTAACTAGTTTATGCAATTCTAAGTGTTCGACTATACGATCCCTAATTATTGATTCCAGTAGCTTACCTACAACAGACGTTAAACTGATTGGCCTATAATTTCCCGCCCCACCTTTATCGCCTTTCTTAAAGATAGGTGTTACGTTTGCTAACTTGAAATTATCTGGTACGCACCCCTCAGAAATAGACGCATTAAAAATCTTTGTTAGCGGCACAACAATGCTATCTTTTAATTCTTTTAGTTGTATGGGATATATGGAATGTAATAACCAATGTAATAATAAATTTATAATTTCTGTAATAAATAATAATGCAATATTAAATGTAATAAATTTAATAATAAATGTAAAATTATGTAAAAAAATAATACAATCTGTATGTTTAGAACAGGAAGATAGTTTTAAATTTGTGCGAATGTACTTATAAGCGGGTCCCTTTAATGAAAATGCCCTTTCGGTGTCTGGAGAACGGGATCTAACCTAGGTGCGAATTTCTTAACGGTCGGTCCATGGACTGTTTTCCCTCTTGTTTTGGTTCATTCGTTTTTCTGTATCCACCCGAGGAGGATGCCAGTGGGCATCGAAACTGTTGTGGAAATAAACTCTGTCTATTAGAGTGGGTTTTTACTTTCAAACCTTTCACAAGGAACCACCCACCAGAAGAGACCTATATGCATGGACCATGAAATTTGAGGAGACTGGCAGTGTTCTAAAGGAACACTCTGGAGTGCGAACAAGATCGGAAGATGATGTTGAACGAATACGCGGCGCGTTTGGTAGTAGCCCGAGAAAGTCCATCCGTCGTGCCAGTGTCGAACTGCAGATTCCTCGTTCAACTGTGCATAGAGTCGTGCGCAAGCGGCTGCAGCTCTATTCATATAAGCTTCAAATTTTTCAGCATATAGCATGTGAAGATCTTAACAAAAGGAAACATTATGCTATGCACAATGTATCTAATGTATCTAAATGTTATAATTCACATATATCATATGAAACTTGATGACATTGACTATTTACTCTGTGAATATTACATTATTTGCTTTATTCAATAAAAAATTATAAGGTTTCAAAGTTGTTTCATTTCGAATGGGACACCCGGTATATATATAAAACGCATGGTCCTCAAGGTTAAAATAAAACCGCTGGTACCAATTCATTTTTGTGTATCGCTTTCTTACATTTAGACTTTAATAATCATCGGTAATATTTAATGGAATGTCTGAATAAAATATTAAATATTATGTGCAATATATTTTAATATTTATTTCTAAAACTTAATTTACAATTTTAATTTACAATTGTATAATAAAAAAAAAGCATTCAAATTTTAATGAATAAACAATATTCACGAATGAAAATTATCAGTATTTGTAAAACGCTTAAATTTTATTTTTCATCAATTTTAAAATAGGATTTACAGTTTTTAACTTAATTAATCAATGACTTTATGAGTCAGTCAGTAAATGCTGAACATTGCGAAGATACCAGTCGGTGGTCGGTTGATTGTACTCTTCTGGGTGAGTGGCGGTTGCAGTCATGACCATCGTTTATTTTTCTCCGTTGTCAATACCTAACGCTCGGAGGAAGTCTGAAACTGTACAGTGAAATGGGGAAAATTGTAATCAAGATTTATTAGTCATTAATCACTAATATTGGAACGTATTTATTTATAAATGGAAAAGGAGTAACAGTTTCTGATTTGAAATAGAAAGATTGTGAAGTATGGTCATCGTGTTCTTACATCACGAGGGCTTTTACGACAATACATATTGACAGAAACCTGAGAAAAGATTTTTCATTTTTAATTCAACAGGGTGTTCCATTTAAATGGAACCATAAGGAGTAATTAATAATGTCTTTTTTTCAAATTTGTGAGGGTAAACGTAATAAAAGCAATAATAAGGTAAGAAAGGTAAGGTAAGGTAATAAAGGTAAATAAAGGTAATAAAGGTACCAATATCCTTTTCAATCTTTATTACTCCCTTTGGTTCCATTTTAAAGGGAGTAATAAAGATTTGAAAGGATATTGGTACCTTTATTACCTCACCTTGCCTTTATTACCTGATTATTACCTTTATTACGTTTATCCTCACAAATCTGGAAAAAAAAGACATTATTAGTTACTCCCTATGGTTCCATTTAAATGGAACACCCTGTAGAGTTTATCTAGCTTCGACAGTGTGTTCAGAGGTCACCAACACCGCTTAACATATCATATGGAGTAAATTCATTGACTAATTATAACGGAATACAGTCTTAAATACTAATTATAAAGGAGATTTTCGTTGAGTTTACGGCTATCTGAATCATCGTATGTATTCATGAAAATGAAAAGAGAAAATACTTACGGTCTCTCTCATTTACATCTTCGTCCGGCACACATCTGTAAATTTAAAATTCAGTAAAATAATATACCAATATAATCATCACAAAAAAGAACTAATGATGATGATGATAATGAAAATCTTTATTAGCACGATATAAATCCCATAAAATAGCACAATTTTTTGAAAGTGTAATATAATATATATATATATATATATGTACCGTCTACCAAAAAAAAAGGGTTCACTCTAAAAACGGCCATGAAATCAACATTTATTAACCAATCATAATGAAACTCATATAGAGCAAAAGTATGAAAACAGTATATATGACACCAATTTTGAGATTATTATATTCAAAATTAATGATTTAATGAGGATTGTTTATGTTCAACAAATTTTGTTGGTGAACATCGCTCCAGTTTTGAATTCTGGGAGTCCACAAAGGCGGTAAAACTTTGGTAATCAAATTTTTATTCTCATTTTAGTTATAAAATACATCATAAGATTTATAAAATATAGGAAATGCCTCCATTAAAAAACCATGAAAATAAAAAAAGGATTTTGAATTTCGAAACAGAACTTAAATCCTAAGTTTACAAAGAATGTGACAATAAAACCCACACTAATAGACGGAGTTTATTTCCACAACAGTTTCGATGCCCACTGGCATCCTCTTCGGGTGGATACAGAAAAACGAATGAACAAAAGTGAGTAAGAAAACAATCCAGGAAAGGTAAGGAACATTCTAGAAGGACAGAGACCATTAAGAAATTCACACCAAGGTTAGATCCCGTTCACCCGACACTGGAAGGGATTTTTTGACCAGGAATCTCATTAAAGGGTCCAGCTTATAAGTACCTTCGCACAAATTAAAATTATCCTCTTGTTCTACACATACAAATTCTATTATTTTTCTTTTGACATAATTATTACATTTATAAAGTAACTTACTTGGTTCCCAGTCTATGGCATGATCATTTTGGCTGGCGTGATAAAAAATTGCATTATAAGTGTTACAGCATCTGAAGGCATATTTATGTTCTTCAATACGAGTTTCAATATTTCTTCCAGTTTCTCCTACATATACTAAATCACAATTTTTACAGGGAATGCTGTAGACACCAGCTTTCTCCTGTTTTGCAAAGTTATTCATAACCAATTTATCATACTTTTTACAGTAGACGACTATTTGAACGCCAAATCAAACCTAAAATCCTTCGTCAAAGGTTTTACACTTTCTAAGCCGGAAATGTAAGGCAAACTCAAATATTGTTTTTAGTTAACTAAAGGTTCCCGAGGGGCATAAAAAACAATATTTGAGTTTGTCTTACATTTCCGGCTTAGATAGTGTAAACCTTTGACGAAGGATTTTAGGTTTGATTTGGCGTTCAAATATTCGTCTATTGTAAGAAGTAAATTGGTTATGAATATAGGGCCTACCTTTGGTGTGTATATATATATATATATATATATATATATATATATATATATATATATATTCATACAGGAAGTAGGGTTCAAGGGCAAATGCCGCAAAAACGCCCCTCCCAGAGAGGAAGAAGAATCCCAAAATCAAGGTCCAAGGTTTTCAAGATACTTGGACATTCTGCGTTTGAAAAATTGGAGGTCACAGACAGTGGTAAAGATGGATTGGGGAAGATTGTTCCAGAGTTGACCGGTTGAGTAGATGAAAGATTAAAAATACTGATTAACCATTGCGTTACAGAGTTGGACAGAAAAGGAATGAGAAAGTGTCGAAAGTCTGGTGCAGCGTGCTCTCCTTAAAGGAGGCATGCAGTTAAGAGTTCAGAAAGCAGTACTCGTTATAATAGCAATAATAAAGAGAGAGTGAGGCAACATTGCGGCGAAGAGAGAGGGAATGAAGACAGTCAGTAAGAGGCGGGAAAGTGATGAGACGAAAACCTTTGATTTCATCCAGTCAAGTAGAGCTGCATAGGTTGAGCCACATCACACATGAGAAGCGACCTCCATACAGGTGCGGACAAGAGACTCCTGTACAGAGCAGTAAATGAACGCGGGGTGAACAAACTGCGGAGGTGGTACAACACACCTAACTTCCTAGAAGCTGTTTTAGAAAAAGCGAAGGACTGAGTTGTGTATTGTTGAAGGTAGGAAGGACTGAGTTGTGTATTATTGAAGGTAAGGGGATAGCCGTGTGGAAGATTGTGAGGAGTAGACAAGGAAGGAATTGGGGTTTTGAGGCATTGAAAGCCACAAGCTTTCCTCTGCCCCAATCAGATCAGAGGTTGTGTACGTCCCACGCGACGCACTGAGTGTCTGTTGAAAAGAGATGTAAAAAGGGTGGAATCATCGGCATAGGAATGGATAGGACAGGAAGTGCGACTTAATAGATCATTGATAAATGAAAGGAAAAGAATGGGTGACAGGACAACCCTGAGGAACACCACTGTTAATAGCTTTAGGAGAAGAACAATGGCCGTCTACAACCGCAGCTATAGATCGGCCAGAAAGGAAATTAGAGATGAAGGCACAGATAGAAGATAGAAACCGAAGGAGGGCAGTATAGAAATTAAACATTTGCGCCAGACTCTATCAAAAGCTTTTGATATGTCTAGCGCAATAGCAAAAGTTTCACCAAGTTCCCGAAAGAAGGATAACCAAGTCAGAGAAGATCGTCAGTAGAGCGGAACCCATGTTGACGATCTCAAAGAAAATTGTGAGTTGAGAGGTGTTTAAAAATCTTCTTATTAAGGATTGAATTAGAAACTTTAGAAAGGAAAGAAATCAAAGCAATTGGATAATAGCTGAAGGGTTGAGAGCGGCCACTTTTCGTTGGGACAGGATGAATGAAAGCGAACACCCAGCAGGAAGGAAAAGTACCAGATGAAAGACAAAGATGAAAGAGTTTACCTCGGCAGGGTGTCAGAACAGAAACACAGATCTTGAGTACAACAGGAGGGACACCATCAGGACCGTTCGTCCTCCTAGAATTGAACCCAAATAGGGCAGAATAAACATCTTTGGAGAGATTCTAATTTCAAACATAATTAAATCAGAGGGAGGAGGAGATGGAGGAACAGCACCAGAGTCGTCTTGGGTTGAGTTGGAGGCGAAAGTTTGAGCGAATTATTACAGTATATAATTGCAAAGTGTAAGTATACAGCTTTTAAAATAATGGATTTCTCTCTTAGCAATTTTTTGAGCAACATGTAATTGTATTATATAGCTTACAATTTTAGAGTTTGTTTCGCATGTTTTGTGTTTCCTAAACGTTAATGAAACGCAAATAATACCACAACTGTTGGTGAATTTTTAATCAGTTAATTTATACTGATAATTCAGTTCGAAACTTTTAATATTATTATTTAACTCTGCCTTACTTGCAAGTTTCCGAGTCATAAATACCCAGAGGAACATTCCATTTTGTCAAGGCATTCGCAAGAGCAACTTGCCCCATACCATTTGTGAGTTCGCTTTGAAAGACACTTCATTTCGGCGAGTCTGTAAAGTAGAGGAGTAAATACTGTAATTAATGAAACTTATCAACTACCTAAAGTTAAACTTTCAAGTTAAATGTGAAATGACAAAAATAAATGCCTATTTTAATCAAGCCTACTTTTTTTCAGTAGTGACTGTTGCAAATTTATCCACTGATAGCTTTCATTTACATGGAATCACGCATTTTGTGCTAATATTATTCTGTGTTTCGAATTTTAATTATTTTTACAGTAATATCCCTGTAATAAATGTGATTCTCTTACTTGTCTTTACACTTGCAGCTGCAATCCAGGGCACTGTAATCATGGTAGGGACTGTTGCAGCCAGTCTGTGGAATCTCGCATTCACACTTACATTTTTTGTGGTTCGTTACAGTCCTGTTAATAAATGATGAATTTGCAATATCGGCGTCCGTGATGGCTGAAGGAGAAGATGCAGTAATTTCCATGACCTGAAATGTAATGATATAATTTTAATCCATTTTTCGTGGCATTTCAACTCAGTTGATACGATGTGTAGTTGAAAACTGAATTTTAAATTGATATTGATCGTCTGCAAAAAGCAACTCAAACCGAAACAGAAGAAACTACTTACAGAACGTGTATACAATTACAACCATACATGTGCGCATGCACGAAATTCCAAATGAGTCAGAAGTCATTTATATCCTATACTACAGTATGTATAATATTCTTCTTCTACGAATTGAAAGGATATATAAGATAACTTCTCACCCACTGTTATTCTTATTCCTCTCCGTGGTCCGTATATAGGAATGCTCGAAGTCAGAATTCCAAATTTGTGGAAAAATATTTTCTCGATTTGGATAAAAGGGTAAAAAGAAAAAAGGACCATCAAACAAGTGAGGCACCGAGGGGTATTTTTTATGAAAATATCTAATTTAATGAAAGTGGGAAATCCTACAGTGGAAATTTTAGAATTGAGACTTGTCTCATCTGAAATTCTCAATCGCGCTCTTCTCACTATTGGAAATGGACAAGTTTGGAAACCTGTGAGTAATGAAATGTATATAAAACACTTATACAGGCTTACCTGGATCACCTTTTTTTTTGCTTTCGTTGGTCTGCATCTCCTCACTCCGAGGCAACAACCGGTGCATATTTTCACAGTCGTGCATGTCGGGAAGTAAATCACACCTTCTTTCACCGGTAAATCCAGCATTTCCATTCTTTTCTCCAAACGACAGTTGGCCTTTTCGAGCCTCTTCATTCCATTCGAAGCACCTATGAACCGGGCCATAAGTAATAATTCATGAAGCATCATTTTATATTAGGACACACCAACTTTGCTATTTTTAAGTTTGTGAATTCGCAAATTAATAAATAAGTAATATAGGAAAAAATTCGAGAAGTTCCTGGTTATACAATCGCAAGTTTGCGATTGCGATCTGTTCAAAAATTTTCATTTTACTCAGTACAAGTGTAAACTACTGATTGAGGAGACAGAAAAGGAAGTACGATAATGTTATTGGAAACAGAATAGGGAAATACGGGGAACATGAAAAAGTACACACCCACACGGGAAATTTCTGACACGTTTGAAGGTGTGAGGGTTATTAACCACACTGAAGCCTATGACGAAGGCAAACCGAGGTTAGAAAACCAAACACCCACGAAGGAAAAAGTTGATACGGTTGAATGTGTGAACTCTCTCACTCACAACAAAATCAATGACAAAAACAAGTCAAAATCAACAAACAGACACAGAACAGGGCTATTCTATACATATTGCGCAAGAAGGGGCCACACTTACAACAAATGTTGGTTCAACAAACCACGGGAAATCTGCAAATGGAAAACAGAGGGAAAGCCCACAAAAAAAATGGGGTTTCTGTACCTATTGCAAAAGATGGGGGCGATACAAAAGTCAAATATTGGTTCAAAAATCGAAAAGGAAACCGGAACGACCAAGCAGAAAAGATACCTGAAAAGAATGGGTATTCTGCACCTTCTATAGGAAGAAGGGCCATATAAGACAAAATTGTTGGTTCAGGCAACGAAAGGAAACCCGCCGAAACAGAACCGGCAAAGAACCTGAAGAAAAAGGGGTTCTGTACTTTCTGCAGGAAGAAGGGCCACCATCGGAAAAATTGCTGGTTCAAAGGACGAAAGAAAAACGGAAAAGGCCAAACAGATAAAGGCCCAACAAAACCTCCCGAAACCCCAGCAATGGCAGCCAAAGCTAGCCAAACCGTCAAGAAAAAGGACGCGGTGGGGTCGAATGAAGGGTCACCCCAAGATGGGACTCGACGAGATGATTGGGTAATTACCCAATCGAGCAAAAGCTCAAATGACAATGCAGGACCTCCAGAGAAGGTTACAAACTGTGTTGTCAATCGGTCCAAAGTTGGACCAATGAGAAGCGAAAGCTCTCAAAAAGGGTCACCCGAAGTGGGACTCGGGAAAAATGATTGGGTCATTACTCAATCGAGTGAAAGCTCAGATGGCAACTCATGACCTCAAGAGAAGGTAAGCCACTGTGTTGTCAATCGGTCCAAAATTGAACCAATGAGAAGCGAAAGCTCTCAAACAGAGTCAACTGAAATGGGACTCGGAGAAAATAATTGGGTCATTACCCAATCGAACAAAAGCTCAAATGACAACTCAGAACCTCAAGAGAAGGTAATCAATTGTGCTGTCAATCAGTCCAAAATGGGACCAATGAGAGGCGAAAGCCCTCAACAAGAGTCATCCGAAATGGGACCCGACCAAATTGTTTGGGTATTTACCCAACGGAGCGAAAGCTCAAGTGAGGACAACCCAAAGACCTCGAAGAAAGGTGAATATGTTGTCACTCGGGTCCAAAATTGGACCTTTGAGAAGCGAAAGCTCTCGAGGTGAACAAAAAGCTCACAGGAGGAGCAAAGAAACCTTCAAAATTGGTAACTATGTTGTTACTAGGTCTAAATTGGACCACTAAGAAGCAAAAGCTCTCAGAAGAGTCATCCGTAAAGGGACTCGATGAAAAACTGGGTCTTCACTCAATCGAGCAAAAAGCTCACAGGAGTAATGAAGAAACCTCCAAAATGGGTAACTATGTTGTTACTAAGTCCAAAATTGGACCACTGAGAAGCAAAAGCTCTCAGAAAGAGTCATCTGAGAAGGGACTCGTCAAAATGATGTAGGAGAGAGTGACGCATTGGATGAATTGGATGGGAAAAGTTTAAATAGCTCCTTCATGGTACACCAAACTTCACATCACAACAGAGGGATCTTACAGGAAGACAACCTGAAAACTCTCATAAACCTAAAAAAATTTAGGGAACAAACAACAGGGGGGAATCACTTCACCTCTGGAGTGTTAAACATATAACACATACACCCACAAAACCTCCACACAAAATCACCCACGATCAAAAGGGGTATTAAGTTGGTTTCATCAGACACAAAGAACCTGATGAGGGTATACTGTTTTTCCATTTTTTTTTTAAATAATAAAGATGGAACAATGGGATTCCATATTTGTGTTCTTCACGAAAGAGAGCAACAAGAAAGTCTGTTTGAGTTAACTTATGGTCATGAAGTCAAGGAACCAATTAAGTTCTTGTGTAAAGCTTGGCTATGGAACAAAAACAAAACTTGTCCGTACTTTAAATACGTCAAGAATTTAAAAATAAACTTTGTTGGGTAAATCAAATTGTCAAAAACCACTTAAGCGCAACTCAGGGGAAAATAAAAGAAACCTTTGATAAAAATGTTCATTGTAAAGAGTTACAAAGTGGAGATAAAGTTTCGACGTTCCTACCAGTACTTAAAGATTTATTGGACTCTAGATTTTGGTCCGTATGAGGACATACAAAAAAAATCAGTGATCAAAATTTCTAAAATTAAAACTCCTAACTGAAGGAGGAAAAATTAGGTTATTGTCACTTATATTTTTTAAAAGATACTGAGCGCATGGACAATAATTCTAAGTTTATGGTCGAAAAGGTGCTACTAAAATAAATGTAGTCGCGGATTTAAGTGTCGCCAGTGAAGGGCATACTCGTAAAGAGGAAATTATTGAATTATGAATTAAGTGTTAAGCCAAAAGGTTAATTAAATAACACAGCCACACGAAAAGTGAAAATCAAATTAGGACATTGTCACCTAAGCCACAAACTCACAGCTCACCAAAACTGTTTTATCAATTGCTCCCTATTCAGTGACGTGCTGGCTACGTCCTCTCTCATAGCGTATGATGTACAGCTTCAAAAAGTCGATCCATCAAACAACTTCCAAATCGCACGAGTCCACAGTGGCAACAGCTCGTGTCGAATCTGACATACGTCATAGGTCGAAGTCTAGATGCTCCAACCTTGGCAATGACTTTGCCCAAACTTTGGGACGATGAAATTTCCATTGGCCGATCTTCTGAGCGACAAACTGAAGTTCCGGTGAGACGAAAGGTGCCAACCGGCATTGAGGGGACTAAGAGATTCCTAGGGGGGACTCCGATCATTCGAACATTCGACTTCCAGGCCGTTCCAGATCCAGGTGGACGAGAGCGAAACGGAAGTGGGATCGCACTCTTGCAGATGAGTCCGGAGGAGGACCTCCATCCTATCTGCTATGCTTCCTCTAGGCTGGAGAAACATCAAGAAGACTACGCGACGATTGAGAAGGAGCTATGAGCGATTTTATTCGTGTTGGAAAAATTCAGAAAAGTGAATTGTCAAAAACTCACCATTAATTAATTAAAATTATAACGACCATAACCCAATAACATTTTATCAAAATTAAATATAAAAAACAGAGACTAAAGGTGGTCTCTAGCGCTCTAACCTTATAAAATCTCTACATCACATGTACCCTCTAAACTGAAGGTAATCGCCAATGCATTCTCTAGGATTAAGGATTGAAGGAATAAAGTTTATCTGACTTACTAGTTTTAAGACATTTAATTCTAGATACTTATCGTGTGACCGTTCCTAACCGCCGCTTGATAAGGGAGTTTGCATGAACAATCTCGCCTTGTCCTATGTACAAGGGCTCTCTCAGGGGGGAGGTGTTATGTATGGGAATAATATAATAAGGTTAATTAATTACTGGTTATAAATTAAACCACAAACAAATTGATCATGCAAACAAAAGGAATTGTGTGTATAAATGAATGGTTCATGAAAACAAAGAACGAGCCAAAATGGCGGCTTCGCCTTTTCGTTTCTGAAACGACGTTTTATAAATTCTTAAGTACATGAATTTCAAACATATGCATGTTAAATACTCGTGTAATTTAGGGAAAAAGACATGAATTCAATTGTTTATTTAATTCTGAATAAGTTCGGATAAAAATACCATATAAAGGTTACCCAAAAACTAATGTAAAAGTTACATAAAAATAAAAACATGTGATCGTCATTCCTTCCTGCGTGGTCCCCACCTTTCACTCCAAAGAAAGAATGCGTTATAAAACTGAACGTTCATTTATGTACAAAATGGGAAACTCCGCTAAAATTATACTGCTACATTATTAACAAGTTAAATGGCATGTAAAATTACACCTTCTAAAAGGCTAATAATTCTTACAAATAAGATTAATCAAAAAAGAGAATCTTAGTTGGGTATATAAATAAAACTTGCGCCTGGCAGCCGCGCTGAACCATAGGCCGACAAAGAATGTATTATACAAAGGAAAACGCATAGAGATCAGTGCATTTCAGAACGTGGTAAAATAAAGTTCACTCTCACAAACCCTGTGTTGAAATTAAATAAGAACATTAGATTCATTTCTCCTTTTAAGAACAAAAAACTAATTCTTAATGGAAGTTTGCTCAAGTACATAAAAATACACATATTGTGCCGTAAAGATAAAATTCAAATTGTGGCACTTAGAAGCGAAATCGTTCGTATAAAATTGAGTAAACTTCTCGCCAAGCTAAAGTGCAAACGAAAAATCAGCGTCTGTTTAAAAGACTCCCAAAAGAGTCTATCCTATATTCCGGAGGAAGAAAACGGAGACACTCCGTATATTCTGTTCGTGTCGGTAAACGCTCGAAAATAGTGTACCCTTGATTCACTGTTAGAAAACGGAGTCTGCGCATTCAGTAGAAATATAAAGTATACAAGATGATAATGTACAAATTCTCAAGAGAATAATTAGCACTGTCAAAAGGAAGTTGGTAAACAATGTATCAAGGCATGCAGTAAACATTATAATTGGAATGGTCAAATAACCAGATAGGATTCAAATAATTCTAGGAAATTGTATTATATACACGATACGGTTAAAAGGGCGGGTAGAGAACCAACCGTTGTTCTAAAAGATAAGTCAATCAAAATTGTAGTATGTATGCGTTATTCGTTTCAAATGATCTGGCATATTAATATACGGCTGTATTCAGTTAAATAACTACCAATTGTAGATTAAACTTGTCTAACAGTCAAATTTAAAGTGTTTATGCATTTTACTTAATTGTCTTATTATCAAGTGTCTTTTTTTTTTCATTCTATTGATTCCATGCCAAAATTGGCTACCAATCATATTTTAAATGGCTTATCCATTTTATTTTATTTTAAGTATCTGGTGTTAATTCTAAACATCAAATTCTTGAAGTAAGAATCAATGTCTCAAGTGTCATTTCTCCAAACAAATATTCAAAATTGCCAAAATTTCATTGTTGTATTGTAGTTAGTTTAATAAGATCTGCGATGAATATATTATTTTTGTAAAATGTTTATAATTATCCCCCAACACGAATTGACAGAGAAATAAGAATATATATAACAGTGATATATATATATATATATATATATATATATATATATATATATATATATATATAACCTTGGGTTAAATCTATGTGGTGGTTTAAATGAAAACAAGCTAAAATAAAGGTATAATTCATACCATAAATATAAAAAATAAACCACCTCACGTAACACACACACGTATATATATGCCTCGGTGGTGTAGTGGTTAGCGTCGCTGACTACGGAACCATCGGCCCCGGGATCGACACGCGGTGACGGCAGGCGGCGCGCAGCAAAACCCAGCTGTTCATCTTTCCACACAATAAATAAAGTGGTTGGTAGATAAATGGGTACCCTGGGTAGCGTAGTGGTTCAAACGTTGGGCTGCAAGCGGGGCGTGGTTCGGATTCCACGTTAAACTGTAGGTCTAAGGTGGAGTGAAAAGCTTGACCTTCATCAGAATAAACAATTCGGGCGGAAGCAAACCAAAGGTTAACCAAATATTCTATATATATATACTTTAGAAGGGGATCCGAACCGCGAGTCGCTACATAATCTGAACGCAAAGGATGGACTCTCATCCAATTATTTCTGAGACCTATTGTCACTTAACTGACCGACGGGAAACGGTGTTACAACACTGGCCACGACGATATATATATATATATATATATATATATATATAGGGTGATCCAGAGAAATGGGACCCAAAAGAAACCCCTGTAACTCTTAAAGTATACGTCCTTTTATAAAATCATACGCATCATTCGAAAGAGGATAGTTACAAGTTTGTACAGGATTGTATAGGTTTTGATAATACAAGACAAGATAAGATACAAAACAAAATAAAAGTGTTAGTTAAAACTAACCCTTCAAGATGACTGCATGGACTGTGGAACAGCTGCGTTTCATAACTGAGCAATATTATGAGCATGGAAGAAGTGTAGTTTCAGCTCAAAGATCTTTCAAGACAAATTTTCAGATGTCAAAATCACCTTCTAAGAGCTGAAACTACACTTCTTCCATGCTCATAATATTGCTCAGTTATGAAACGCAGCTGTTCCACAGTCCATGCAGTCATTTTGAAGGGTTAGTTTTAACTAACACTTTAATTTTGTTTTGTATCTTATCTTGTCTTGTATTGTCAAAACCTATACAATCCTGTACAAAATTGTAACTATCCTCTTTCGAATGATGCGTATGATTTTATAAAAGGACTTATACTTTAAGAGTTACAGGGGTTTCTTTTGGGTCCCATTTCTCTGGATCACCCTTTATATATATATATATATATATATATATATATATATATATATATATATATATATATATATATATATATATATATATAAATGCCCACGTTGTTAAATTTTCGTCCGTGATCATTCTTTACTCAGTAGGTCGAACAGATTATATACTTTATAAATTAAAAATTTTATCACTTATCAGTCTAAAAAAAAGTTTGAGAAAGCCGTTTCTTACCGTTTACAATGACTGTTTTTTCAAATTTCACCAGCGTTTGGCTTTTAATTAAAAAATTTCGCAGTCCAGTAAGTCGTCCTTCATGCTTCATCAGACTTTACACACCCTCTGATTTGTTTTAGGTTAGGTTAAGTTGACCTGAGTTAACTTAACTTAATCTAACTCAGCCCAACCTTGCCTGGCGTAACTTAAACTAAAAAAAGTAGGTCGTGCAAGAAAATCCGACTTACTTACAAAGTTCGACCTAAATGGTAAAAATAGTGGCTTACAATTCGTGCTACTTGTTGAAATCGAACATAATTTTAGTATATAGAACATATATATACTGTGTGTGTGTGTGTATATATATATATATATATATATATAACCTTTGGCTAGCTTCCGCCCGAATTGTTCATTCTGACGAAGGTCAAGCTTTTCACTCCACCTTAGACCTACAGTTTAACGTGAAATCCGAACCACGCCCCATCAGCAGCCCAGTGTCTTAACCACTAGGCCACCTAGGGTACCCATTTATCTACCAACTACTTTATTTGTGTGGAAGGATGAACAGCTGGGTTTTGCTGCGCGCCGGCTGCCATCGGGTCTCGAACCCGGGGCCGATAGATTTGTAGTCAGCGACGCTAACCACTACACCACCGAGGCGATATATATATATATATTAGGGTTCTTATTTTGCGACTTTTTAATTGTTATGACTGCGCCTCCGGATATTGTGCGAATAGCCATGAAAACAAATCATGTGAAGTTTGAGAGCAATCGGATAATTTTTAAAACCTCTCCCGGGCATTTTTGTATTCTCCCCCCTGTGAACTCAATGAACTTTTGGGTTGCTTCTTCGATTGCTCCGCCTCCTAATGCGTTCGGTTTTAGTAAATAATATTACGCAGTAACTCAGTTATTGCCATCCTAGCGTCGGAGTCGGTTGTGCAGATATTTTAGTTTCGTCTTGCCTTTAGGCCTAGAAGCCAAGCCTCCGAGGTATTGCTTTATCAAATAAATTGTGGAAAAGTAAACTTGTAGATGACAATGTTAGCTTGCTAGCGAGGGAATCATATTTTAATTTTATATCATTTCATTTTAATTCATTATTTAAATTTATATCATTAATTTATATTAATCGTTATATTTCATGTTATAAGGTGTCTATTTTTCTAATAAGTTTTAATATTTTTCCCTTCACAGACTTGAAATCATGTCGTCGACTGCAACTGTTAAGCGTACGACGCGGAAGTCAACCAAGGTGTTTCTGGTAGGCCAGTCATCTGAGTCCCTGACCGGCTCAAAGCTGCCGTCGAAAGGAGAGGTCCTGCGCCGTTTCTTCCATGTGCACATCATCGGCAAACAGACAATACGGAAGGCGGCTGATATCTTCATCAACGAAGTCCGCGAATTTTGGGAAATCGCCCTAGGTGAGGTGGAAGTGACCAAATTCAAACTGGACTCCAACTCGAGCGAGGGCAGCCCACGGCGCCCTCGACAAAGCAACGACGCCCACGCCCAGCCGTCAACATCCAACGCCGCCATCCCGCCGCCGCCAAACGCTGCGGGCGACAGCAGGTCATCACACCGAAGGTGGCTGCCGCGCTCGACCGCGCGTACATCACAGACAACAAGGCGGTCCACGTCGTGGCGGCGATTGCCGAGAGTTTTGGGCACAATGTTGCGGAACTCACCGTCAACCGGTCGTCGTTCTACCACTCGCGCATCAAGCACCGCAAGGAAGCCGCCGCCGTCATCAAGCGGGTATTTGCGCCCGACAACCTGCTCATCGTACACTGGGACGGGAAGCTGGTGGCCGACGTGACGGGAGGCACGGACAACGTTGAACGGCTGCCCTTCCTTGTCTCCGGTGAAGGAGTCGCCAAGCTCCTCGCTGTCCCAAAGCTCGCCACCGGCACTGGTCAAGCAATAGCGGACGCTGTTGTCGAGGCGCTGGAGGACTGGTGCATCGCAAACCGCGTCGCCGGCCTGAGCTTCGATACGACGGCGTCCAACACTGGCGCACGCGAGAGAGCCTGCGTGTTCATCGAACAGAAGCTGGGCAAGGATCTGCTCAACTTTGCCTGCCGCCACCACATGCTCGAACTCGTCGACGCCAAGGCGTTCGGCGAGTGTTTCCGCGCCTCCTCCGGTCCCAACGTCCAGATCTTCAAGCTATTCAAGGAACGGTGGGATTTTATCAACACCGAGCGCCACCTGGTCATCGACGACGAGGAGACCACGGCGGCCCTCATGGACGCGCGCGACGACCTCATCGCCCACTACCATTTCCACCTCTCCCAACAGCACCCGCGCGATGACTACCGCGAGCTCTTGGAGCTGTCCATTATCGTCCTCGGCGGCGTGCCCACGCGCGGCATTCGGTTCATGCGCCCAGGCGCCCTCCTCCGCGCCCGCTGGATGTGCCTCAAGATGTTTCTGTTCCTCGAACGGTTGGTCCTCACCGCGTGGGAGCGGACCGGTCTCAGGCGATTCATCAACTTCACCCTTGCCCTCTACATCCCGGCCTGGTTCGCTTCACCGAACCCTGCCGCCGCCCCGGCGAACGACCTTGCCCTCCTCCAGGACCTCGTCGGCTACGAGGAGAAGGCGCTCGCCAAGGTTCTGGCCGACGGCTTCGCGCGCCGGCATCTGTGGTATCTGAACGAGCCATTCGTGTCGCCGCCTTCTTCAACGACAACACATCTGCGGAAACAAAGAGGACGATGGTGAAGGCGCTCGAGGAGCAGGAGGGCTCGGACAGCCAACCGAAGTGCGTCGTCATCGAGCCGAAGCCGGCTGGTGAACGGCAAGACCCTCGCGGATTTCGTCACCCAGTCATCGAGGCTCTTGTTCCACGTGCTAGGCATCGACGGCGCCTTTCTGTCCTCCGACCCAGCGGAGTGGCCCAGTGACCCAAGGTATGCCGCCGCCGCGCGGAGGGTGCGAGTCTCCGAGTCACTAACGACTTCGCCGAGCGCGGCGTCGCTATGATGCAGGACTACAACCTGGCACTGATAAAGGACGAGGACCAGGTCAGTTCCTCCTCTAGGTCGTCGAGCGCACCGCCAGCGCTACCCTGACCCGCAAGTCCACTGTGACTTCTGCAAACTAGGCAACAATGAGTGGGAGATGGGCGCCCATGAGACTCCCCCGATTGAGGGGCTAATACTTGAGTAGAGGGGGACCTAATATACAATTCAACTACAAAGTACTGATATGCCGAAGATATCAGTTCCTTCCAACGGCATTCCGCAACGACAATTTTCAAAAAACGTACAACACTATCCTATGATTCACCCGGGGGAAGTAGTAAAAATTATGCGCTCGCTCTCAAACTTTACAGGATTAGTTTTTATAGCTATTTGCACAATATCCGACGGTGCATTCATATATATACTGTATGTATATGTTCCATATATTAAAATTATGTTCGATTTCAACATTTAATCTTCAAATCTTGTAACATTCCTGAAAGAATAATTCAGAAATGTTAATAGATGAATGTTAATACCGATTAACATTTCTATACTGTTTTTATGAATGTTTACGAGTGTTAACAATGACGCACTATAAAAAATGTTAAATTATATTTTAAATCATTTGGGGAGATTAAAATGTTTTTCGAAAAATTTTATTTACCAACCGATTTTGATGAAATTTTCACTATTTTTCCATCTTTTCATTTGTTCATAATCGACTTAAATTTCGGTAAAAATTATAATTTTATTAAGAATTTTATTCTCCCCTCTGAATTTTTAAGATATATCGTATATTTGAATGGTAGTGCGCCCTTACCTATTTGACTATACTACAAACCCACTGTAAAACTTTTTACAATTTATTTTCGCGTGTTCATTAATTCCCACTCAATGTTATTCCCATTCCAATACGAAAATGAAAATGCACAAAGTGAAAAATCCACATTTGAGAAAAGAGATTTTTTAGTTTGGAAACTACGTCACTCCATTCGTATTCGTGGCAAAGACACCGTTGGAGGTCTGGTGCTAGCGTCTCCGAGAAACTGATACAATGAGAAAATAATAGGAATGACTAATATTCCCTAAACTAACTTAATTTAGCCTAACCTAGCATTAGCCTAACCTAACCTAACCTGGACTAAAATGGGAAAGCCGTGGTTAAGAATGAGAATGGCATGAAATGGAAATACAACTATTTGAAAATAACTCTTCTAAAATTTTCACACTCGTTTTTTCCACGGAATGGAATAGGAATGATAATGAATGGAATGATACGATATTGGTTTGAGCTTGAAAATTTGAAAACTTTTTGACCCGCGTCCACTTTTTACCCAATAACTATTTTTCCTACAATGATTTGCTGTTGGTATTATCCACTAATATAAGAGTACTATACATATCCTGTAAGCTTGAAGAACATTGTATGCTCAATTATATTTTATGGCCATCCTAATAATGTGCTATTTTCTGGATTTCGAGTTTGAGAAAATTGAACATGAAGGTTGAATTGTCAATAAAAAATTTTCCAACCATTAGATTTTCCGAAACATTTTTATAAAATAAGTCGATTATATGTAGCAGTTTTTGGTCTCACACCAGATTATTGCCCAGTCAATAGCATTCCCATTCGCATTCGTGGTCCACTAGTGAAAATGTACAAAAGTGAAAAAATCTCCATTTGAAAAAAGCGTTTCTTGATTTGGGAAACAATGTCACCAAATTCCCATTCGCAGCAAACGGCGCTGAGTGTGAATGTTTAATATTTCCTAACTTAATTTTTCCTAATGTTTCCTTTAATATTTCCTAACTTAATCAATCAGAACCTAACCTTAACATTAGCCTAACCAATCAGAACCTCGCATTCTAACCAATCATAACCTAACCTAACCAATCGTAACCTAACCCGCACCAAAGTGGGAAAGGTCGTGGGTGAGAATAAGAATGACATGAATTGGGAAAAGACCGATTTAAAAATATCTCGTTTGAGATTCTTACTTTCTCATTTTCTCATTCCCAGTCCCATCCGTGTCCGGATTTACTCCCACTCAACGTCATTCCCATTCTCATCCACGACTGTCCCACTTTGGTCCATGTTAAGTCAACTTAGGTTAGGTTACGATCGGTTAGGTTAGGTTAGTTTTTAAGATTAGGTTATACTAATGTTATGTTAGGTTAAATTAAATTAGGTTAGCAAATATTAGCAATTCCCATTTGGCGCCTTTGCCGCGAATGCGAATGGGTATGGCATTGAATGGGCAGTAATCCGTGTCCGCGAATGTAATTCCTCTTCTATGCCATTCCCACTTCATGTTATTTTCATTCCCATCCACGACCTTTCCCACTTTGGTACGGGTTAGGTTACGATTGGTTAGGTTATGATTGACTAGTCTAATGTTAGGTTAGGTTATGATTGGTTAAAATAAGTTAGGTTAAGAAATATTACCCCTTCTCATTTGGCGCCGTTTCAGCGACGAAAACAATTTTGTGTTCCAAATGAAGACACGCTTTTGTCAAATATGGATTTTTCATTTTAGGTCATTTTCCAGTGAGGGCCGAGAATGGGAATGGGAATGGGAATGACGTTGAATGGGAAGTAATCGCACTTTTTGAGCATGTTTGAAAAAAATCGTACGAATTTTTTTATCTTTTTTCGCTATTACTACTTGAACTGGACTAGCCAAAAGTTTAGAATGCCATACACTTTTTTTAAATAAATTTGAAAATTCATTCGTTTTAAAAAAAAAATTATTCAACCAATTGGATTTAAATTTTAAAGAGCTAAATACAGATTACAGACGAAAGCGATATTGTGAAATTTAAGCAAATCGTGGGAAAAGTGTTTCGTCAAAAGGTATTTGAATTTGAACATTGTATTATTAATTTATAACAGCTAGCTGCTTATTTTTAATAAGAGCCCAGTAAAGCCTAAAGCTTAAGGGCCAAATTAAAAAAAAATAAATAAAAATAAAAGATAAAAAAATAAATAGTCGAGCTTCACAATTATTTATGTCATTGTAAAAATTGTAAATTGTAAAAAGACTACTGTATTTATTTTATTATTAATAAAGGTTATTCAATTCAATTCAACATCATAGTTCAAAAATGGGGTCCCATACATAATTGATTGCTTTTATTTATTTCTCCAAAATCACAGACATCCACGTCAATTTGGTGTTTTCCGAATAAAACTAACCAAAAGACCGAATAAACTCACTAAACTAACTGAATAAAACTAACCAAAAACACATTTTCAAAAAACAACATCCGTCCGTACATATAGGCAAATTTCATTATTTTTGGCCACAAATATATGAAAACTAACAACATTTCTGAAATCAATTACTATTTATACATTAGAAAATACAAAAGTCCAGAAAACACTATGTTTCATCAATGTTTAAACACAACAACAATAACAAAAACAGTTCATCTCCCCTTAGTTACTGTTACGTGGGTAACTTATTTGGTGGTTACTCGTTACTTAAAGTACTCCTTAATTAAGTAACTTTTTTAGTGGTTAATCTTTTTTCTTACTCGAGTCATTTTTTCACTGATTACTTCTGCTTTTACTCAAATAACGAAATTGGATACTATTCACAACTCTGATAAGGTACTCAGCATTTTGCCACCCTTACCCAAGGATTAAAGTGCCCAATAGTTGCGTCATTTGATATCACTAGTTTGGTATTAAAGACTGCTCTTCTTTTTTATTTTAAAACTTATTTGTGAATCCATTTAATTTGTTAGTGCTTATACGTATTTATTTTCTATTTTTTGTTTTCTTCGCCCTATTTAGGTTGAAATACAACAAAATTTGCCGCCCTAAGCGGGTGCCTACTCTGCCTATACATAAATCCGATTAGATAGAGGTCTTTTTTGACTACAAAAGATTTCTTCATTACGAGTTTAAACCACACAGAAGAACCACAACCAAAAAGATTTATAGAGATAGTCTCCATCGTCTCCGAGACACCTTCTGCAGAAGGCGACCGGAGCTGTGGAGAGAGAAAAATTGGATTCGCCAACAGGACAGTGTTCCCTTTCGCCGATCGCTGTTGGTGACGTAATATTTGACTGAGGTTGACACAGATTTTCAATCACATCCACCGTACTCTACAGACCTTGTTCCTTGTTTATTTTTCTGTTTCCACGACTGAAAACTCTCTAACTCGCTCTCACTCTCTCTAACTAAATATATATATATATATATATATATATATATATATATATATATGAGGTTTGTTCACACAAGGTTACGCTTGGAGTTGTGACTGTGCTAAACATGTCTCTGCAGTCTGCATGTCGAGCCGACTTGACTGATGGGGTTGCACTTCATTGTGTAGCGTCAGTCTATTGTGGTGAACCGATAAAGTTAAGCGTGTTTTTTTAGCTGAGATTTTTCATGTTACTTGTTTTTGTTTTTCACTGTGAAGGTGTTATGCGCCATGAATATGCTACACAGGGGACAAACAATGAACAAGGAATTTTACATTGAAGTTTTGGAACGTCTACGTGAAGCAGTTCGGAGAAAACGGCCGCAGAAGTGGGAGTCCGGAAACTGGATGCTTCATCACGACAACGCGCCATCTCACTCGTCGCAACTTGTCCCGCAAATTTTGTCCAAAAACGCTACCCCCCCCTCCCCCCCACAAGTACAGCAGCCTCCATATTCGCCGGATTTGGCTCCATCGATTTTTTTGTTTCCGAAGTTCAAACAAACCTTGAAAGGACACCGATTCGATGATGTTGAGACCATTAAAAGAAATTCGACGGGGCAGTTTTTGACCATTCCGAAAAGTGTTTTCGAAAAATGTTTTCAACAGCGGCAGGATCGTTGGGTAAAGTGTGTGGCTTCAGAAGGAGGGATAGGGGATAGCAATGTGGTCCAAACAAAGTAAGTTAGGCTGCCTGTTACAGTCAGTATTCATAAGTAGCCTATAGATCAGAGATTACGTAATTTGAATTTGGCAACATAATAACTGAGCGTAAGATAATAGGACGAGCCTAAAAAGCTTCCGTGACTCCTAACGGCATATTCAGACAAGAATAGTTTATATACAGTAATGTCATTAATGTCATATCAGATATCTAAATTACAGTATAATGGGAAAAAGCTATTTCTCTGTTTAAAGATAGGCCTATGTTAAAGCTTTATATAAAATGTATTCTTTCTCTGAATGAAATTTTTAAATTTTGAATTTTTGAAATATTATACGAAATATTATTATATATTATTATTATTATTATTATATGATTGTGTGTAGCCCAGATCAGACAAGCCAAATATGACGAACTTGCGCGCGCGAACATTGAAGCATGTGGTGAGGAAAAAGTGGATGTATAGCCTAAAATGTATCACCCACAAGGTCAATAAGTGTACATATCTTTTAGTACGGCTACGTTGTAGCCAATTTCGTAACACAGCGTTTGGGTAGTAGGTGGATGAGAGACCGTCCTTTGCGGCCAGATTATGTAGCGACCCACGGTTCGGATCCCACGTATACCCGTAGGTAGACCCCCTTCCATCATATGACTTTAGATGTGCAAATGAAGGTAAACAACGCATCCACATACGTCTTTTAGCGAGTGTATCTACTGTGCCTAGGAAACTGCATGGTGAAGGATTTTATACTAGAGTACCCCCTCACAAGTCCTACATTCCACCTCTGTATACAAAACGATGACTGAAATAATGAAAAGCTTATTGAAACTGGGGAATATTCTGTAACAGTGGAAAGGCGTCCTATGGAGTGAGTCTATGCAGTTTCACTACACACTGTTTAATCCGCATCTATATAGTATAGAAGAAAAGGTAACTGGAAACATAATACACTGAAAATATATTACAATAAAAAGATAAAAACTTACCGAAACTCGACTTTTCTTTCAAGATGTCCTGTAACTGCTTTCTAATGGTTACTTTTTCTTTCCTAACGCCCTTAAAAATCCTATTCTGATAAAGAAATGATATCATTAAATTAAGGTCTTTAATAAATTAAGGAGTATTAAGATAGGAAGATGCAGGCATATATAAAGTGACTAACGAAAGAAAAATAAAAAAAAATCTATGCTCAAGTTGTGCTTATTTATCAATTATTTCGTGGCATAAAATCGCTTCCTCTGAAATAAAAACTTTTTAACTAGTAAGTCTGTCTTTGTTAATTGCAAAACTGATCCCTAACGGCCAAAGGGTTCAATGGCAAAGGAACCTACAGCTTAATGTAAAATCATAATCACAGGGTTGTTGACGATTAATGCCAGCTTGTGACATGCCACCGTGTGATATGCCAGCGTGTGATATGCCAGCGTGTGATATGCCTGCAATAAAATTATTACAAAAAAAAAATTAGACTAACACGAACTTAGATGTAGCTCGTAGCGTAAACTAACCCACTTTTTGTTATACTCTTTATACTTTTTTTTCTTATCCTCTTTTTACTTGCATATCTGTAGATCTCTTTACTTGCATGTCTGTAGTTTGCATGGTATGACAGTGTTTCAGTTAAGACTGTGTTTGCATGGTTTGTAAGCGTTCTTATTTTACTTCTTTTCATCTTTCACCCCTTTCCTATTCTCTTCGACTATTTTTCCGACTTGTCGGCAGTGGCCGGCGGATGATGATGGTGAGTCTTTCTTTGAATGAATGTTAACCCACGAATGATAGGTTTTGCTACTTACTTAACCCCTTATTCTCCTTTCTTAACCCCCTACTCTTTCCTTTCTCTCGGGCTAACCTTAGAGTGGATCTTAGGGTCTTTGTTAGCCTTAGCTTCTGTAGATCTGTAGATCTGGACTGAAAGGACGTCTCCCTCCAGCTACTAAACAAATTCATCGTCGCTTAACTTCTTTGATCCTTTGGGAATTGGTGTAACAACGAGACCTCGACGTACTGCTAAACCAGTAAGAACTTCACATTTAACTTTACGTGCGATGGATGCTCTGACATTCGAGTGCAATTTGACAGTTTTTTAGATTGACTTTGAATGTAATTCACAGTGTCTAAAAAAGTCAGGTTAAGTTAGGTTAGGTTGTGGATTACATGAATAAAGTCGAGATCCGAGCTTAAACAAGTTGATTAATTTTCAGATGGACTTCATTTACGTTTATAGAGTTCGTATTTTAAATAGAACTATCTAACTTTACCTAAAGAAACGTAACTTAACATAAGGCTGAATCTTTTATTTTAAGCACTTGCAAAAGAAATATTTTAAGTTTATCTTATGACGATCAAATTTGTTCCTCTTATCTTTAACATAAATTTAGCTTTCATGAATAAATCATAATGAAATTGAGAACAAGCTTAGCACTTTTTAAGAGAAGAGTGTAGACACCAACTGAACAGGGAAGTACTCCGGGGAGAACGTTAGCCAGGAGACAGGGAGTGCTGGAACTCATGTTTCTCCTGTCACTGTCCTCCTTAGCTGATCTTTTCCCTTGTCTTATCTACCGTGAGCAGTCCCGCATGCTCTCAAACACACACTTCTCCCCCTATTCTTCACTACACAAACATTTTTTTAATGCAGAAGGAAGGGCCAAGGGCAATGCCCGCAAAAAGCACGCCCCAATAGAAGAAGAGAGTCAAACTCAAGGCACAGGATTTTCGAGATGCCTGTATATTCTGCGTTTGAACGATTGGAGGTCAGAGACAGGGGGAAAGATGGATTGAGGAAGATTGTTCCAGAGTTCACCGCTTGAGTAGATGAAAGATTGAAAATAGCGATTAACCTTTGTGTTAGAGTTGGACAGAAAAGGAATGAGAATGTGTCGAAAGTTTGGTGCTGCGTGCTCTCCTTAAACGAGGAGGCATGCAGTTAGAGAGCTCAGAAGAACAGTGCCCATTATAATAGCGATAGTAAAGAGAGAGTAAGGCAACATTGCGGCGAAGAGAGAGAGATTTAAGACAGTCAGTAGGAGGCGAAGAAGTGATGAGACGAAAAGTCTTTGATTCCATCTGGTCAAGTAGAGCTGTGTGGGTTGAGTCACCACCACATAAGAAGCGTATTCCATATAGGGTCTTGTGAGGTGAAGAAACTGCAGAGGCAGTACAACACACCTGACCTCCTCGAAAGGAGGATGACCAAGAGTCAGAGAGATATGCAAGAAGATCGTCAGTCGAGTGTCCCATACTGCGAAATACTGACGATCTGAAAGAAGATTGTGAGAAGAGAGGTGTTTAAGAATCTTCCTATTAAGTATACATTCAAGAACTTTCGAAAGGCAAGAAATCAAAGCAGTTGGACGATAGTTGGAGGGTTGAGAGTGGTCACCCTTCTTTGGAACAGGCTGAATGAAAACGAACTTCCAGCAGGAAGGAAAAGTACCAGATGAAAGCCAAAACCGAAAGAGTTTGCCTAGGCAAGGTGTCAGCACAGAAGCAGAATTCTTGAGAACAATAGGAGGAACACCATCAGGAACGTACGCCTTCCTAAAGTTGAGCCCAGGTAGAGCAGAAAGAACATCTTTGGAAGAGATTCCAATTTTACACATAAAGTCAAAGGGAGAAGGAGATGGAGGAACACCACCGGAATCGTCCATGGTTGAGTTGGAAGCGAAAGTTTGAGCGGAGAGTTCAGCTGAGCCGTCGGAATGGAAAAGAGGGAAAGAAGAGGCAGTAAAGTTGTTGGAGAGGTTCTTAGCTAAAAGAGCGAAAAGAATTAGATTTGGATAGGTTTCACATGTTCGTCTGACGAAGGAATTTATGGCGAGTCGAAGGACAGATTTTGCACGATTCCATGCAGAAATATAAGCTGAGTGAGAGTCAGGAGATGGATGACGACGGTACCTTCTGAAAGACTCCTCTTTGTTGCGGATAACATTAGAACAAGTAAATGTTCTAAAACAGCTTCTAAGATTCTGAGAAATTTGGTGTGCTTTACCGGTTCCGCAATTTCTTCACCTCCATTCAGTTGCTGCCTCTGTACAGTGGTCTTGTCCGTCCCTGTATGGCGTACGCTTCTTTTGTGTGGTGGCTAGGGTTTCTCCTTATATGCAGATTTCTTCTTCCCGGAAAAATGAGGCCAATTCTCGGGATCCCGGGAAATCCAGGAAATGGTTGTATATTTAAGAGAACAGTAATTTTTTTTATTGTTCAGTGATAAAATATCCTTTTAGAATTGGGATAACCAATTACTTATGCCTAGATGACCACTTTTGCATTGTAATATTTGAATTGAGTTTATCAATCAGTGGTAGCTATTTATTATTTATTAAACATAATATTTATCATGCGTACTCAGGAAATAAGAATGGTTTCGTGTATTATGATGATTTAGTGAGTGACATTAGTATGCCTTTTTATTTTTGATGTAGAAAGAATACTGAAAATTATATCTTTCTCCACAATTTTTGAAACCCATTTTTTCTTCTTTTTTGATTCAGAGTTTATTATAAAAGTAGCTAAACTGACTAAAATGAAGAAAATGAGCATTTTTATGTATTTTCTTCCCTAAAAATAGCCCATAAAATGAAAATAATTATTTAGCATATTTTTAGAATAAAATGGAAACAGGTTTAGCATAATTTTAGGCGATTTAGCATAATTTAGCAGCAGGTTTAACATACTGTAATTTGGCTAAAAATTAAGTCATTTTAAAATTCCGGGATTTCCCGGGATATTTGTCCAATTCCTGGGATTTTCAAATCCAATAAAAACAGCCGGGATCCATTCCAGGATCCCGGGAAAGAAACCCTAGTGGTGGCTCAACCCAAACACTTCTACTTCACCGGATGGAATCAAAGGCTTTTCGTTTCATCAATTGCCTGCCTCTTACTGCATGTCTTAAATCCCTCTTTTCTTCGCCGCATTGTTGCCTCACCCTCTCTTTTCTATCGTCATTATAACGGATACTGCTCTTCTGAACACATTAACTGCATGCTTCCTCGTTTAAGGAAAGCACGCTGTACCATACTTTCAAAACATTCTCATTCCTTTTCTATCCAACTCTCTAACGCAAGGGTTAATCGGTATTTTCAATTTTTCATTTATTCAACCGGTCAATTCTGGAACAGTCTTCGCCACTCCATCTTTCCCTCTGTCTATAACCTCCACTCTTTTAAACGGTGAGTGTTCAAGCATCTCTAAAACCGTTGACCATGAGTTTGGCTCTCTTCTTTCTCTATGGGGGCTTCGTTTTTGCCGGCCTTCGCCCTTCGCCCTTCCTCAGGGCCGCCGAGAGGGCGGGGAAGCCGGGTTAAATCCCCGGGGCCCGAAAAGAGGGGGGATAAAGTCTAAAAATATTATAAATCAAATGATTAAATAACAGAGAGGAAATATAATTAATGAACATACATTTTGTAGAGATTGTCATACTGTATGTTTTGAATAGTGACTTGGACATATAATCAGTTTGCTTGTTATGTAAACAAAAAACATTCATAATAAAATACTGAGTAAACAGGGGGGCCCACATACCAATCATTCCCCGGAGCCCGCGGCATCTCTCGCCGGCCCTGCCCCTCCTTCCTGCATAAAAAAAACCTTACCCTTCTTCGGGTTCCTTCACAGGATGAAGCGAGTAAGAAAATGGAGACGCAACAGATGAAAAGTACTTGGAATGTCCTCATCCTAAAAGAGAAAAAAAATGCATTGTGGTTTTCATTTTAAAAATAGGATAATTTTATCAAAACACTTTTTTATTTAATAAACACTATGGGTTTAAAGTATAAGTCTTTCAATATATGAGGGTAATTCAAAAAGTAGTCGCAATTTGTCTGTCTTCTTTTTCAGAATTGTCTACACTGCTGGCCGTTGGAGGCGCTGCAATCGTTAAGCATAAAGATCGCTGCTTCGTGGGATTGAGACCTCGATACTCAGTTGTTCAGTTGTAATCGCGCTGTAAACATGCCCGCACCACTTTCGACTTGCACCAAAGAAGAACAGCGTGCTTTCGCTCTTTTTTTCTGGGCTGAGGGATTAAAAGGGGCTGAAATTCACAGAAGATTATCTGTACAGTATGGTGCTCAAGTTTTTCCACAGCGGAGCGTGTACGAATGGATCGAAATGTTCAAAACTGGCCGAAGAAGTATCGCCGACGCAGAACGTTCAGGGCGGCCATCCACATCGACGGCGTCGACGACACTTGTTCGGCCATATTTGAACATATTCAGATTTTGCACGATTCCGTGCAGAAATATAAGCTGAGTTAGAGTCAGAAGTTGGATTGCGACGGTAGGGTGTGTCAATTTGGGAGGTGAAAATTAATTTTTGCCAATTCCTTCACTGAGGGGTTTTAAAAATATGTTTTTGGATGTGAAGAATTCAAATCTGCTATTATTTTTGTGATTGCTCACCACTTAGCTTGGTAAATCTACGTTTGATTAAAAAGCACATAACTTGCTCTCGGAAAACAACATTTATTAATTTTAGCTTCTCAAAATGTCAGGTAATGCTATAAAAATTTTAGTTTCTCTGCATAAAACATATCCTAGTAATCATAAAACATATCCTTGTAATCATAAAACAACATTAGAAAGTAATGACATCCGTAAAAAAAATATTTAAACAACAAGTTTCATCAAGTCTTGCTTTGATTCGTTCTTGGACATCAGCCGCCGACTTGCTTCTTGGCCTCGGATATAGCCCTCACGTTTCTCATGTGTATACACCCTGCCTGCTGCCTCTGTGACTTGTTTCACACACCTCTCTATTGACTGAGCATGACAGGGCCACTGTGGAACTTGAATAGGCTTGTCAAAGAACTTCTTTACTTCCGCTGTAGTCAGTTTACTGAGCACAAGAGTGTCTGGATTATCATTTCGCTGAATGCATACCATGCTGAGCGCTTGATGGTTGGCAAAACAGCATCCACTACAGCCTTCTTTTGCAGCCTAACTAGCCGCAGCTGAAACAAGATGTGGCGTGGGCCTTCCACCCAAGAGTGTTTTACTTTGATGTTGAACCAACAGGGGTAGTACACACCAACAATGTATTCCACTATCAGTCTTAAGTTTGTTGAGGGTTTTGCCTTTAAGGCCATGTTTGAAACCCATATGCGACAAAGCCTGTTTGCTGTTGTCAACCACCTTGAATGGCTCACTGGACCAATTTCAAGAAGGGCCAGATCTGTGGGAAGTTCTCCTGTCCTTATGGCCTGTGGTGATCTACACCCGTACGCTTGATCAGTAGAGAGATCCTTTACGACATTGTCACTCAGTGAAGTAAGAGGCTCTCCAATTGAGAGTTTGGTGAATGAAGGATCAATTTCAAGTTTCGGTTGCAGTGTCTAGCATCTTGCCAATGTTACCTGTCCACTTGTTGTTAGACAAGGTCTTCCCATCCAGTGCTGTGATCAAGTGTCGCAGGGTAACTCGTTAGTGTGGAGGGCACAAACCAACCAGATCAGCTTACGGCAAAGCTTGACCTCTACCCAATGCATGGAACCACCCTCCCAGCCAGTGTTAACATTTGTAGAATCACCTCCAATGGCCTGCAGGCTTTTATCAATGCCCTTCTTCTTCATGAAATCTACAAGATTATCAGCAATAACTTCAGCAGGTTTTTTCTCGTTGAGCCTTTCTCAGGAGTGAAGTGTAGAGATATCTTCCACCTGGCTCACTGCACACAGAATAATGCTCTTCTTTGATGATGCTGGGGAACTGACGATCTGAATTGTCTGCTTTCAGCATAACTTTAGTTGTATCTTGACGGCCGTCAAAGAAGATGCAGTCAATTTCACCCTTCTTACAAAGATCATCAAATTCCTGATCCATGGATCTCATAACTTTTTCTTGGGCCCTCTTGACTTTATTGTGATCAACTACAAGTCTCTTGTCTTCTTCAGTGATCAAGCAAGCATCCATAAAGGCGCAGTGGTGATGGCAGCTGTGGCACGCAGGCCAACACCATATCTGATGCTATGCATAGCAACATTAGGTATTTCTAATGTGTTGTACTCTGGCTTTTTATTGAAGTTGAAGACGTGCTTGGTATTTCTAATGTCACTTCATAACTTCCATCCTTTCCATCTTGAGCATCAGCTATTTGTTCTTCATTTTCATCATCAGAGAAAATTATTTCATTTGATGGCATTGAAACATCCTGCTTACTTGTCTGCTTATATTCAGCAAGCCTTCTTCTTTCGTCTTCTTGCCGCTTCTGCTTTTTGACTTGTCTGTTGTGCTCAGGTTGATCTGGCAAGCCAATCTGATGTGGTCCAATAGAACCAGACTTGTCTCTCTGACCTTTAATGAAAGCAAGTTCCTTCACAGGGATCTTCATCTCCCTAGGGCATGTACAGTTAATGTGAGTTTCGTTTTTGCAACCAGCATCTGCAAGGCAGCCAAATTCAGAGCAGAGAGCAATTTTACACTTGCAACTGAGGAGTTCAAAAAGCTTGTCAAGTTTTGTAATGAAAGCCTCTTTGACATGTAGCTTTCCTCTCCCAAGAGATATGTTTTTGGCCTGCTCCCAGCTCTCTTGGATCTTGTTTAAGATTGTGACTCGTGAATTTACAACGGGGGCTACAAAAGAACTGTTTGCTCGTTCCCACTTTTCAAGCACTTTAGGGTAAATGTCCTTTGCAAGACTGGCTGCTGGGTAGTTTCTCACATCCTCACCACTTTGTTCTCTTAGCAGTAGCCCATATTTCAGAACGTCTCGCAGAGTTGGGAGTTCAGAGGGCAACAACTCTCTACCAGTTCCAATTAGGTTGCTCATATGTGTGAATGTCCCCAGTCTTGTCCTCCTTTTAGAAGCCATTGTAGGTCAATTCCCACTGGTTAGGATGGTACACTGACGGACAAGTAATCTTCAGCACACTGATGAATATGTTTCAACCTGTGAAATAAGCAAAAACAGCAGTGCATTATATATACAGCATATATAATTATTAATATAATAATTATTATATAATTCCACAAAAAAGTAAAAATGTCACTATTTTTATGTAGCTTCTTACCAAGCAAAACTAATTAGATTAAATTAACAAAAATATCTTTAGAATTCCTAATCATGCTGCAACTTTTTAGCACCCCTCATATTTGGAATTTGAAAGTTGAAAAATTCGACACACCCTATCACTGCGACGGTACCTTCTGAAAGCCTTTTCTTTCTTTCGGATAGCATTAGAACAAGTAAAGTTAAACCAAGGTTTTTATGCATTAGTAGTAGGAACAGAATATGAAATGTACGCCTCCATTCCCGATAGAATCTCCTCAGTAATGCACTCGGCACACTCTGAAGACCCCCGCCATGGAAGCAGTAATAACTCCATGGTAAATCACAGAAGTACTGCCTAAGGGCCCCACAATCAGCAGCGCCAAAGTGCCAAAGTCGTCTCCTCTTGGGAAGATTCAAAGGCCGAATTGGAGCGATAGGACAGGAAACAGATATATTGTGATCGGAGGACCTCAACGAAGAAAAAAGCTTGACAGAGCAAGAAGGAAGATAAGTGTGAAATAAATCCAGAATTTTGGGACTATCTCCAAGGCGATCGGGGATACGAGTAGGGTGCTGTACAATCTGCTCTAGATCATTTAGGAGAAAAAGTTATAAGGTAGTTTACCAGGGATGTCAGTGAAACGTGAGGAAAGCCAAAGGTGGTCTTGAACATTGAAATCTCCTAAAATGGAGATTTCAGCAAAAGAAGAGTGGGATAGAATGTATTCCACTTTGTAAGTGAGGTAGTCAAAGAATTTTGGATAGTCAGTAGAATTAGGAAAAAGGTAGACAGTGCAGATGTATTTAGTTTGAGATTGGTATGTAAGCCGCAGCCAGAGGTATAGAATTTGGAAGATTCGAGTTCGGGAATAGGGAACAAATAAGGTCATTGTGTACATATACGCAACATCCATCTCTCAAGTGAAATTGAGTGTAAAGTAAGAGGGTACAGAAAAGGGGTTGCTGTCAGTTGTCCCAGACACTTGAGTTTTCAGTGAAGAGAGAAGGTGAGGTTTAGAGAAGGAGAGGTAGTGTTCAACATATTGAAATTTGAAGGCCATGAATGTTGAAGAAGTTTATAAAAAGTGAATCAGGCAGAGGCCCAGAACATCTGGAATGGGCGGTAGTAGATCCAGCCCCGCTGCCCGGGTCTGCGTTTCCGGTATCAGTAGCGGGGAAGCCAGAAGTAGAGACATTTATGGTTTCCTCCCCAGCGTACTCAAGGCTCTTGAAGTTGTAGACTTTTTTAAATTTTGAAAAGATTATGTAGTGTGTAAGATTCATGTATGTGTAGTGAAGAATAGGGAAAGAAGTGTGTGTTTGATAGTACACTGGACTGCTCATAGGGTAGATAAGACACGGAAAAAGATCAGCTAAGGAGGAAAGTGACAGTAGAACAAGAGTTCCAGCACTTCATGTCTTCTGTCTAACGTACCCACCGGAGTACTTCCCTGGTCGATTGGTGTCTACAATCAACTTCCATATACAGTATATATATATATATATATATTATATATAAGGGCGTCCCAAAAAAAATGTATACACACTTTAAATAATTATAAAGGCAGTGTATTTTTAAAATACATTTCATTTTCAAAATGTAATAGAATCTACAGACATTATTTAATTGTTTTGTCAACTCCTGTTTTCAAACTGACGTCCGTTCTGGTCCAGGCACTGCTGATAACGCGAAGCAATGGAATCGCAAACATCACGAAACATTTCGTTTGGTATTTGTGTGCATTCTCGTTCAATGGCTGCTCTCAATTCAGCGACTGTTGCAGGTTTTATAGCGTAGACTTTGTCTTTTAAGTATCCCCATAAAAAAAGTCTAGTGGTGTGAGGTCTGGTGAACGCGGAGGGTATTCTACGAAACCCCTTCGTCCAGTCCACATCCACATCGTGCCAAGTACCACTCGCAATACTCCACTCTTCGGTCCGGATCATCTTCATTAATAGCATGGACTAATCTTGGAATGTAACTTTTCCATGACAGCGCTTCAAAATGCGTTGGACAGACGATTCTGAAATTCTACCTCACGACTCGCTTGCCGCACAGATTTCTTGGCTTTGGTGATACGTTTCCAGTACTCTTTCTTGCTTTGTGGGGCTTGTCGATGTCCGTGGTCTTCCGGAACGCTTTTGTAGACATTCTGAACAGTTCCATCGGCTTCAAACTTATCTCTAATTCGAGTGATGGTAAGTCGCGTTGGTGGATCTGTTTGAAACTCCCTCCTAAACTGTCTTTGCACTTCAACTGCGTTTTCACACTTCCAGTAGCATTTTAGAATGAATTTCCTTTGTTCAAAGCTTAGTCTGACTGCCATTATTAATTCTAATGGGTTTAACTTGGAAAGAAAGAAACATCAATTGAGCTATCAGCTGTTAAAGTGTGTATACATTTTTTTGGGACGCCCTGTATATATATATATATATATATATATATATATGGAATAACATCCGTGATTTTTTGGGGGAAACAAAAATGCCCCCACCAGGAGTCGAACCCTGGACTTCCTGAGCAGAAGGATTTTGGTATATTTGCTATATAGTTCCAGTTGCTTCACAAAGCGTCCCTCTCAAGAGTCACTCCATTTTTCACGTGCGACGTCTATAGTGTACTTGACCTCTGATTTTTCTACGCTCTCTGAGTGAGGCAGGGAAAAACCTTATGGCTTTCAATGCCAAAGTCGTTATGTGGGGCAGACTGCCCTACAGTTAAAACTTAGGATTTCGAAGCATTTGGGTTTTTCTTATCGAACTTCTCGCCCTCTTTCCACTCCTGAATCCTCTGCTATTCGGCATCATTCAGAGACCCATGACCACCCGTGCCCCGAGGACTCCTTTGCGATTTTGTCGTCTGCTCCTAATTCACTTGATCTTAAAATTTTAGAATCTCTTTTTATCAAGAAATTAAATCCTGAACTAAACGATAGCCTTTCCTCGATAACATTACATACTTCCTAACCAACCAACACCTTTTAAACGCAACCAACGCACTAACTTAAGTTGTTTTTTCCTTTCTCTCCACTTGTTATTTGTAACTTTTACCATCCAGGTTAGTCCTTTTTAAATTTTTAAATTTTAAACTTAACATTTTTAACTTTTAATTTTTGAAATTTTAGTTTGTTTTAATTTTACTTTTATTTTGTTTTATAATCCAGATAGTTTTTTAACAACTTTTTAACTTTTTTTTGTGTTAGATTTTATTATCGTACAGTTTGACATTTGTATTTACTTTAGTTTTATGATTATTTTTAGATGCTTCTATTTAGTCACTGAAGATGGCCCCTGAGTGGACCGAAACGTTTGGCCAATAAATGTTGAGAGTCGTATCTCTTGTTTTCATATTCCTATTGAGGATAAGGTTCCCGAAGAACATTTCTGTCGTAACTATATATATATATATATATATACAGTAAGTCCATGGTATTCTGACGCTTCTTATTCTGACTCTAATGATGGTGATTAATATGCCTGTTTGTATTTTATTTATAAAAATGTAAATATGTACATTTAGAGCACGGTAACTAAGTACTGGCGTACTGTCAACATGCTGACTCCTTGATCGTTGCACGACTGACTGTCCGACTAATCATGTACTGTACTTATCATATTTTACACTTATTTCATATTTTTTTTATAATAGTAATAGTTTGGATAGTTTAGAATAAAAATTTCAGTAACTTTATACGAAGTGTTGAAAAAGAACAATATAACTCTCGTAATAAACTGATAAACTCATGATAGCTTAAGGGGAAGCCTTTTCGTTTATTTCGACCTTCCGACCTCCGCATTAAGTCGGATTAGGGAGGACTTTATATGTGAATCGTTATAGGTGCTCATGATATTCATGAGCTCTTTAGAAGCCATTAAAGAATCCATGATTTATAATTTATTTAAGTTTACTGATATATATCAAGAAGAAGCTACCAGAACAGGTAAGCAGAAACGGATCTTTCTCGGAGAACCATGAAATGGGCTACAAAACATGCGATACTGAAGGATAACGAATTTGAAATGCGCAAAAGACAAGAGACAGTGAGACGTAAAGGTTGCTTTGCTATTTACAGGATGTATGTGAGAGTCATATGGCGAGAGACGATAAGTAAATCAAACATCTTCGTGGAACTTTCAGCAGTAAAAATATCATAGAAAAATTAAACGTGTTACTTATAGTCATCTACAGACCTCCGAACATTCCAACTAAAAAATTCTCTGATGTCATTGCTGATATCAGAAATCTAATAAAGTCCTTAATTCTAGAGCGTTGGCGCTTTTTTTTTTTAGCCCCGTATGGGCTAAATGAGTCAGGGCAATTTTAATTCGCACCACCACTCTTGAGTTAAACTCTCCATCCCCCAATATAATACTCTGCGGAGATTTTAATTTCCCATTTATAAAATACAAGAAGGGTCTGTATATATATATATATATATATATAATATATATATATATATATATATATATATATATACAAACTCAGAATGGTTCATTTAACATATATATATATATATATATACCAGGAAAAGGGGGGCACAAGAGAAAACCAGGAACAAGCTAAAATGTTGATGGTTCTTACAAACGAATTTATGTTAACACGAGAGAACAGAAAACACCAGAAAAAATAACTGCCTGGATCTGGCATTCACGAATAACACGAACTTGATTGATGATATAAAAATAACCCCAACTCTTCTCTCAGACCACAACATAATTGAATTATCAACAAATATGGTGACTGCATTAAAAAAAAATACTGATACTGAACAAAGAAGCAAATTTCAGATTTTTAACCTAAACTCCAAGACTATAAATTGGGAAGAAATCAGATCCCACGTGGCCAAAATAGAGTGGAAAACAGTTTTAGGGGATAAAACAACCCAAGAAAGGCTCACAACCTTGGAAGAAAAAAACTCTGAGAATTTTAGAAAAATATGTTCCGAAACAACAACCAAATGGAAAAAGGAATTTGTTTGAGAGGCAAAAGCGAGCAATATTCCGCAAAAGAAAGAGTAGTTGCGAAGTTAATTAATTGCGAGACAACAATACCAGGGAAGTAATACAAGAAAAACTGGATAGTATCGACTGGGAAATACAAGCCCTGATTAAGGACCATACAGAAAAGGAAGAGGAAAGTGCGGTAGAAATAATAAAGGAAAACCCAAAATGCTTCTATAGCTACGCGAATAGAAGAAAAAACACGCGCCACTATCGTGCCCTTAAGGAAAGGAAATAATGAACTAACCGACGATTTAAAAGAAATATCTAAAACATTTAAAGCCCAGTACGAATCAGTTTTTAGTACCCAAAAAGCGACAAAGCGGTACCTGACAGATGCATTCTTTGAAGAGAGATTACCGAAAGATTGTATAACAGATTTTGATTTATCCCAGAAGATACAGTGAGAGTTATGAGACAAATGAAATCACATTCAGCTGCAGATGGAACTCCTTATTGATTAAAAACTGTAAAAATGAAATAGCTACACCCCTATACTGGATGTGCAGAGGATTAAATCCTCGACACTGGGGAAATACCGAGCATTCTAAAAAGAGCAAACATTATTCCTATATATAAAGGAGGGGATAGATCTCAGGCAAAGAACTATAGACCACTGTTACTGACGTCCCACCTCACCAAAGTATTTGAAAGAATAGTTAGAAAGAAAATCTGACTTCTTGGAGACACTGGAAAGATTCAACGAGAACCAGTACGGATTCTAATCAGGAAGATCATGCCTATCACAACTAATAGAGCACTGTAACAATATCCTAGACACACTTGAAATCAGTGAAAACTTCGATGTCATACACAGATTTTGCTAAAGCGTTCGACAAATGTGATAATGGTAAAAATGCACATAAAACGAAACATGGGAATAATGAACAAAGTGGGAAAATGGATCTACAACTTCCTCAGAGAACGACAGCAGGTCGTAAAACTCATCAGAATCGGAAGTACGCAGCTCAGTACCACAAGGTACAGTACTGGCCCCACTCCTGTTCATTATCATGCTAACAGACATAGACAGTGGAGTAAACAGCAACAGTATTGTAATATCCTTTGCAGACGATACAAAGATCAGCAGAAAAATCAGTGATGCAAAAGAGTGGAGGCCCTACAGAGGGACACGAACAGAATATACAAGTGGTCAGACGACAACATGAAATTTAACACCGAGAAATTTCAGCTCTTAAGCTATGGAAGAAATAGGAAATTTTAGGGTGGAGCGAATTTTTTTTCTTTTGCATCTATTTCTCCATGGGTACAAAAATTGTGTATTGATGTCTATAATAACTCTGCCAAATATTGTTCATTCTGGTATTCATTTACTGGTTCCGCAAGGAGCAAGTATATTTTGTTGTTTATGCAAAAGAATTAATGTTCAGACACTGATCACGTCTTACAAAGCAAATCGTAAAATTTAATGGGTTTCGGCTATTTTGCTAGAAAAAAACACCTTATATATAAAATTTGTCGTATTTTGATACTAAAGTATTGTATCAATTGGCAATTCCCAGTTAAAATCTGCTGATGTACAGTACATAGAACTTAGTTGCACAGTGGACGTTGAGAAGAGAGGTAGTGTCGTTATATGTACAATAAAATTTGATAATTATTTTATTTGATATTATTACAATACATCATAATATTTATATTATCATATTAATATTATCATCTAACTAATATTATACTTTTTGCAGCACTGATTATGTATGAATTGTATAAGGCAAGCCAGAAAAAAACAGCTGTCGGCATTCTTACAGGCATCAGAATTTCATGCTAGGCCCTTTAAAATTAATGTTTTGCCAACAACTTCGAATGTTATTTCGCATTACCAGTATGTAAGATTAGAAATTAAATCATTACCAACAAATGCGGAACCAAAAGTGACAGAGATAGCTGAGAAGGTTGCTTCTGATATTGCGAACATATGGATAAAGCTTAAATTCCAATCATCTCCCATACCAGCTTCATAAGGAAAATACGAAAGTATCATGACCAGTACCAGAATTTGATGAAGTCAATTAAAAGAGCTGGAACGCCTACTTTTGACAGTAAATGGCAAAATTTTCTCAATGGAACAGCTAAGTTGTTTGATGTAGCTGCTTGCCAATGTATTTTAATCTCAGCTTGCAAATGTGAGGCAGCTCGTCGAGTTCCTATTCCTGAAAGAAAATTTTTGACTGACCTGAGAACTCAACGACAAATGGGCATCGAGGAGTTGATTTACCACTGACAAAAAAATTACAAAAGCATACTGAACATAAATTAACCAGTCGGAAGAGAACTGAAGATGAAGCAAGCACAAGTCAGACCACAGCATCTCTGAACTTTTCATCATATGAAACAGATACAAATGAAAACTCTGACAATTCTGATACTGAGATCACACTGTTAAGTAAAGCAATTAATCCTTCACCCATGACACATCAGATGAGAATTAGTATGCCTGTTTTGGCAAGAACGTGTGATAGATATGGTGTTTCGGATCGATCTGCTGCAGCTATTACTAATGCTGTGATGCAAGACCTTAGCATAATTCACAAAGAAAACATGTCCCACGTTGTAGACAGGCACAAGCTCAGAAGAAAGCGAAAAAAGGAAAGGGCAGAAATGGAAGATTTTCCAACAGAAACACTGTGCAAGGGATTGTACTTCGATGGTCGAAGGGATAAGACACGAGCGAGGGTTAAACAAAGTGGGAAATATTATCTGAGAAGTAGCAGTGAGGAGCACATTACTCTTATTCAAGAACCACAGTCAATTTTCTTAGGTCACACCACTCCACTGTCAGGCAGGAGCAAAGATATATTTAATTCCATTATCTCATTTCTTGAAGAAACTAATGTTAATACAGATACACTTATTGCTGTTGGTTGTGATGGCACAGTAACAAATACTGGGACTAAAGCAGGTGTGATTAGACTGTCAAGGGTCTGGAAGGACACCACAATATCGCAAGAACTAAAGATACGGCTACTCAATTATGTGGTGCTACCAACGGCGCTGTACGCAGCGGAATGCTGGATTTTGAAGAGAAGGGATGAAAGGAAACTATTGGCTTTTGAGATGAAGTGTATGCAGAGAGCGAATAACGTAAGATGGGACCAGAGATTAACAAACGAAGGAGTAAGAAGGATAGCGGGAGCGAGAGGGAACATACTTGACAGGGTGCGAGACATACAGAGAAGATGGTTTGGCCACGTCGTAAGGATGGACGGAGAGAGGTGGCCAAATGCACTGTTGCACGGAAGGTCCCATGGCGAAAGACCGAGAGGAAGACCAAAAACATCGTGGTTCAAAGCATTCAGAGGAGTAAACGGCGAATTGAGCATGAGGGAGCTGTTTGATTTGGCTGGCGACCGACGGGAGTGGAGAAGATATCGACATGACAGATGGGATCCAACCCGACGAGAGTCGGATGGAATTTAATGAATGAATGAATGAATATATATATATATATATATATATATATATATATATATATATATATATATATATATATATATATATACTTCGTTAACCTTGGTTTTGCTTCCGCTCGAATTGTTCATTCTGATGAAGGTCAAGCTTGTCATTCCACCTTAGACCTACAGTTTAACGTGGAATCTGAACCACGCACCACCACCATCCCAGCGTCTTAGCCTACCCAGGGTATCCATCATTTATCTACCAACCAATTTTTTTGGTGTGGAAGGCTGAATAGTTGGGTTTTGCTGCGTGCCGCTGTCATCACCGGATCTCGATCCCAGGGCCGATAGATTCGTAGTCAGCGAAGCTAACCACTACACCACCGAGGCGCAAAATATACTCAAAATAGAATTCGAAGAAAGTCACACGACTAACGGATCTTTGAAAAATTAATCAAATTTTTATCTACATAGGTGATGCTCAGACCGATTGATACGTATATGTTGAGAAGTTTCATGGTAACATTACAAAAGATTATCTGGCCCAGGCAATAATGCTATTAGATGCTATGGAACATTATGTCCTTACTCAAGAAATCTGTGAAGCCACGAGAAAAGAGAATGTTTTGGATTTAATTTTAAGAATAACAATGAAATAATAATAAATAAAAAGGTAATGCACACAAATTCCTCGGACCATAACCTTATCAATATGCAATTAAAGTTAGCACCCAGAGGTCCAAAATCGCATCCCAGAGAGTCAGGAGGAATATTTGGAAGTTTAAATATAAATTCAAAGAAAGTAGACTGGGAAAATGTAAATAAAGATTTGAGGAAAGTAAATTGGGAATTGTTTGGGGAAGGTGGGGCAACTCGGAACACCAAATCTACACCCCAAACTAGTGCTGCCATCGAGCTTTAATCTATCTCCGTCGGTGCTGACACTGATCAGTGGCCTTGAGACATTGTTAAGGGGCTGGTTAAGCCACGCAGCTCTGCAAAAATTAGAAAGTCTCATTTTTTTCTCCAATTCATCTATCATCAGCAAAATTTCCTTGATTCATAATTCCAAAGCTGTTAGTTTGTTGCTTTTTGTGTGTAGGCTACTTATGGATCAGTGTTTGATTTTCACGTATTATTGTGTCTGAAATTTCATCAGTGACCGCGTGGTACTAGAATTTGGGAAAAGAGGCAAAAAGGAAACCCAAGTTCCAAGTTGCCCCACGATTTTTCTAACCAAAAGATTGCAACGGCTTTCTCAAATTCCAGTTACACCTAATGCAAAGCAAGAACGCTTTAAAAAGTGATACAGAATGGAAGACAGAAGGTGAAGATAAATGTTTTTGTACTTAAATACTCGTCCTATATACCTACAAAATTGTGATTTCTTTACGGTCCCGAGTTGCCCCACATTCCCCTACTTCACGAGAAGACTCCAGTAGAAATACTATGTATAATAAAAACTGAAAATAAACATATAGTACTGAAGCATGTTCCAGAAACAAAAAGAAAAAGTGTAGCAAGCTCGAGAAAAAAATCAAGACACTATTTAGACAACGGAAACAAACCGTAAAAATTCTCCACAGATGCAGAATTGAGGCAAGGAGACTCAAACTAGAGAAAAAACTATACGAAATAAAAATGGACCTAAAACTAACATTCATACAAAAGACAAATGAGGGGGAAAACAAAGTAGCACAAAATATAAAAAATAACCCAAAAAACTTTACACGTTTGCAAAAAGAAAAATGCAGTGTAAAGAGAGTATTGGTCCGTTGATAGACGGGGCGGCCGAATTCACAAATGACAGAAAAAATTAGCGAACTGCCTGATGAACAATTTAACTTTGTGTTCAACACCTCTAAGTCCGAGAAGAAAGTAGAAAACCCAGACGAATTTTTCGACATTTGATACAAATCAGGCAAGAACAATTTCCGGCACGAACCTATTAACAGACTTAGAGTTCTCAGTAGGAGAGGTAATTAAGGCTCTATCACAGATGCGAGAAAATTCAGAATCAGGGATAGACGCATGAAGTGCCACGTTTCTGAAGAAATGTAAAAAGAGAATTGCCAAGTCGTTATACTTACTATGGAGAAAATCACTCGACACAGGACAAACTCCCCTCCCATTAAAGAACTTGAACATTGCCCCCTTATTCAAGGGTGGTAACAGAGCAATGCCTAAGAATTATCGGTCAGTAGCTCTCACCTCCCACCTTAAAAAGTGCTTTGAACGTATAATTAGAAGCAAAACTAGTTACTACCTACAAGAAAAGAATTTATATAACCCATATCAACATGGCTTCAGGGCTGGAAGATCATGCCTATCACAGCTATTAGACCAGCAGGAGAAAATATTGGAAACGCTGTGTCGAAGGCAAAACATAGATGTAATATATAATGACTTTGCTAAATCATTCGATAAATGTGACCATGAAATTATAGCACACAAACTTAAGAATACAGGAATTACTGGAAAGCTAGGAAGATGGATATTTAATTTTATGATTCAAAGAACACAAAGAGTGGTGGTAAATGGAATTAAATATGAAGTTTCAGAAGTCATGAGCTCTGTTCCACGAGGTACAGTATTAACTCCCTTGCTCTTCATAATAATGATTGCAGACATTCATGCAGATATAATGACAGTATTGTATCATGTTTCGCAGATGACACAAAGATATGTAAGGAAATATTGAACGAAGGTGGCATAGAAAAATTAAAAAAACGACATTGAAACATTATTCCAGTGGGCAGAATACAACAATATGAAGTTCAACAAAGAAAAATTCCAACTTCTAAGATATCGCATTATGTTTTATGTTCGCTTTATGCGAGTTCGAACGACAGCTCAGGATCGATCTGCGGTCGACCCCTCTGCAGAATCCCGCCTCATTTGCGGGATTTGGAGGAGGAGGGAAATGCTGTCTGACCTCCTCCTGCCCTCGCAGCCAGCCACGCTTGGCTGGTCAGGGACCTTGCATAGGAATCTGTCCAGTTGGTTCTTGAAGTTATTCAGGTCGGTGTGCTGGAGATTCCTTACCTCTTTTGGGAGGGCATTGAAACGCTTTGGGCCTCGTATTCTGAGGGTATTTTCCATCCACGTTCTCATAGCCCCTTGTCCCACCGCCGCTGTGACAATACAAACTCTGCCTCTTCTCTCATTCAAGTTTGTTTCTATTTCATTTCTGAGGTTAGGGACAGAGCCCTCAAGTATTTTCCCTATGTATATTATTGTGTACCGCTCGCGCCTTCTTTCGAGAGAGTACAGTTCCAGGGATTGTAGTCGAGACCAGTAGTCTTCACCTTCCGTTTCCTCTATCTTAGACGTAAAAGTCCTTTGTATAGCTTCAATGTTCGCAATGTCTCGTTTTCTGTATGGGCTTGTGAGTACTGAGTAATACTCAATTATTGGTAGGACTAGACTCTTCCATAATTTGAGCATGATGTTTGCTTTTCTGCTGCGGAAGCTCCTCCGGATGATTCCCATTATTTTTCTAGCCGTTATAATTTTGATGTTATAGTGCTCTCTGAATTCTGCATCCGACGATATTATTACTCCAAGATCCCTGACTTGTGGATTTGGTGTTATCTGTTTGGCTTGCAGAATTTTGTACCCTTTATTCTGTAGCTCCTTGTTATTACCATATCTTAGAAGTTGGAATTTTTCTTCGTTGGACTTCATATTGTTGTCTTCTGCTCACTGGAATAATGTTTCAATGTCATTTTGTAACTTTCTTATGTCATCTTCGTTCAATATTTCCTTACATATTTTTGTGTCATCTGCGAAACATGATACAGTACTGTCCTTAATATCTGCAATCGTCATTATGAACAGCAAGGGAGCTAATACTATCCCTTCTGGGACAGAGCTCACGACTTCCGAGACTTCCGATTTAACTCCGTTTACTACCACTCTTTGTGTTCTTTGCGTCAAGAAATTAAATATCCACCTTCCTAACTTTCCAGTAATTCCTGTATTCTTAAGTTTGTGTGCTATGATTCTATGGTCACATTTACCGAAGGCTTCAGCAAAGTCCATATATATTACATCTATGTTTTGTCCTCGACACAATGTTTCCAATATTTTCTCCTGGTGATCTAGTAGCTGTGATAGGCATGATCTTCCAGCCCTGAAGCCATGTTGATTTGGGTTGTCTTTTTCTTGTAGGTAGTAGGTAGTTTTGCCTCTAACAGTGGGGAACAAATTTCAAATTTTTGTCTATTGAATTAGATTTGACAGTTAGTTCTAGGTAATTTGGGTGCGCTGAGCACGAATCTTTACTCGGTTTTGCTCTATCAGGTCCTAATTTTGCTCAACACCCCTCCTCTTTCGTCGTATTCATAAAAAGGTTTTTTTCTCAATACTCGCTAAGTCTTTTTGCAGTTAAACATTATGCAACTAGGTTTTTATCTAGGTATTTGTACCTATTGTTATGGTATTGTTGTATTATGTATATTTTTATATGTAACACCCTAAAAATATTTTTAATTTTGTCATTTTTAACCCATTTTAATATTAGTAAATTAAGCTAAAAATATCATAGAATTCTAAAATTTTCTCGAGCGTTCCTGTTCTCTGTAGAGTATTCTAGAGGGACAACTAAAATATATAAAAGCGACTCGTTTCCAGAGTTAATCAGTCAATTCAATCAATCAGTCAGTCAGTCAGTCAGTCAGTCAGTCAGTCAGTCAGTTGAGTTAGTTAATTAAGTTTGGGCATTAACATAATTTTGAATTGGCATATGATTTAGTGAGTAATTTTGTCATCGTGATTTAATATAGTTGATTTAATTAGACGTAATTTATATTGTACCTACTCATCCGTGTTTCTAGTTTAATTTCATAGATTGTAAGTACCTATTTCATAATAAGTACCTATTTAAACTAATTTTTGTGTTTATATTTCAGATTTTCTTAAATTTATATGAATTAAGGGCTTTAAATACCTTTACAAATTGGCAGAACAATCAAGCAATATGTCATCAAGCACTAGAAAGTTCAAATGCAAAAACAACCCTGATTCCTTCTGTTATATATGTGGAAATTTTACACTTCCACATCAACGAGCAAATATAACTGACTTCGTAAAAAGAGCTTACTTAGCTTATTTTGGCATAAAACTGGGGGACCAAGATAAATCGTGGGCTCCACATAAAGCCTGCACTATATGCATTGGAAGACTGCGACATTGGACGAAGGGTTCGGATTCAAAAATACATTTTGGAGTTCCGATGGTAAGTTTATGATTTCATAAAACTACGTAATTTAATCACTAGTATACTGTAACTTACCTAAATGTAATTGTAACTTAGGTACATAAACAAAAATTTACAGAAAATGTTTATAAGAATCTCAAATATTGCATAAGGTTGAAACACATAGAAATGTTAAATGTTTGGGTGATAACTTTTGATAAAATTCATAAAAACAAGTCTCTCGTCGCTTTTGTTAACGCTTTACAATTTTTTTTCCATATCAGGTGTGGCGAGAGCCTACTAACCACGAGACCGATTGCTACCTTTGCTTTGTCAAGACTTCGGGCTTCACTAAGAAAAATAAACATTGTATCGAGTACCCAAATTTCGACACCGCGATACGACCTGTGCTACATTCAAATGAGATCCCCATTCCAAAATTTAAGGGTCTGCCAACTCAAGAATTAGTTGAAGATGTTCCTGAAAATATTGTTATGCACTTTGAGGAGTCAGACACCGATTTTGACCCCAGCGTATTTGAAAGTCAAAACGATCCGCAAAAGTTTAACCAGGCCGAGTTGAATGATCTTGTAAGGGATCTAAATTTGCCAAAAAAGGCTGCGGAAATTTTAGCTTCAAGACTTAAAGAGAAAAACTTGCTTACTTCAAACACATACATTTCATTTTACAGAAAAAGAGAAGAAGAACTTGTTAAATATTTTAGAACAGAGGATAGTTTAGTATATTGCTGCGACATAGTTGGTTTGTTAAAGAAGATGGGGGTTGAGTCTTACGATGCAAATGATTGGCGCTTGTTTTTAGACAGTTCGAAAAGAAGTCTTAAGTGTGTGTTGTTGCATAATGGCAATCTATACGGCTCGATACCGATTGGGCACTCAACAAAATTAAAAGAAAAGTATGAACATATAGAAAAGGTTTTAAATCTTATCAAATATAGGGAGCACGAGTGGATCATATGTGTTGACTTAAAAATGGTTAATTTTCTGCTAGGACAACAAGGAGGGTATACTAAATATCCCTGCTTCCTTTGCTTATGGGACAGCAGAGCCAAGGAAGAACATTATTTCAAACAAATCTGGCCAGCACGAACATCACTTACTGTCGGAGAAAAAAACGTAATTAATCCACCTTTAGTGAGCAGAGATAAAATCATATTTCCTCCTCTGCATATAAAACTAGGCCTCATTAAACAATATGTAAAAGCTTTAGATACGAACGGCGAGTGTTTCAAATACATAACTTCAAAATTTCCAAGTTTAAGTTATGAAAAAATCAAGGCGGGAATTTTCGACGGTCCACAAATAAGAACAATGATTAAAGACAGCAATTTTCCTAATGTCATGAATGAACGCGAAAAAAATGGCTGGTTCTCATTCGTGGACTTGATAGAAAACTTTTTAGGCAATTATAGGGCAGATAACTACGAAGAAATCGTAAAAAAACTTTTAAGGGACTCCATCTTGACCAATTTCCAAGTAATTTAGGTGATGTAAGTGACGAACAAGGGGAGAGATTCCACCAAGATATCAAAATTATGGAGGAACGGTACCAAGGCCGCTGGGATTCCCACATGATGGCTGATTACTGCTGGTGCTTGAAAAGAGACCTGCCATCAACAAGCAAATACGCTAGAAAGTCTTACAAAAGAAAATTTTTGCCACAGTGAAAGCTTCATATCTGTTTGTTGTTTATTTTAAGTCATTTCTATCGTTATAATGTAATTTTACTGTAGTTTGAACTGCTTGTATTCATGAAACTTGAAAAAAAAATTTAACACGACTTAATTTTTTAGTCCTAATTTGAAAAATCTGGAAAATGGCACATAGGCTGTCGACAAGAATCAGGACCTGATAGAGCCAAACCGAGTTGAAATTCGTATTCAGCGCACCCAAATTACCTAGAATCAAGTGTCAGATATCATTCAATAAAATACGTGTTGCCCAGTGTAATTATACGTTCAAAACAGTTTACAAGGTGTGAGGTGAGAGCCACTAGCTGATAATTCTTGGGCATTACTTTGTTACCACCTTTAAATAGGGGGGGGAGTAATGTTCGCGTTCTTTAAGGGGAGTGGAATTTGTCCTGTGTCGAGTGATTTCCTCCATAGTAAGTATAGAGGTTTGGCAATGTTCTCTTTGCATTTCTTCAGAAACGTGGCACTTCATGTGTCTGGCCCTGAATTGTCTCGCATCTATGCTAAGGCCGTAATTACATCTCCTTCCGTGAACTCGAAGTCCATTAATAGGTTTGTGCCGAATTTGTTCTTGGTTGATTTGTATCTATGTCGAAAATTCTTCTTGGTTTTCCACTTCCATCTCGGATTTAGGGGTGCTAAACACAGAGTTAAATTGTTCCCTAAGCAGTTCGCTTATTTCTTTCGGGTCATTTGTGTATTTGGCCTCCCCGTCTATGAACGGACCAATACTCTCCTTACACTGCATTTTCCTTTTCGCAAACGTGTAGAAGTATTTTGGGTTATTTTTTATGTTTTCTCCTACCTTGTTTTCCTCCTCGTTTTTCTTACGTATGAATATTTGCTTTAGAACCATTTCTATTTCGCCAAGTTTCCTCTCTGGTTTGAGTCGCTTTGCATCAGTTCTGCATCTGTGGAGATGTTTAACGGTTTGTCTTCTTTGCCTGAATAGTGTCCTGATTTTCCTCTCGAGGTTGCTACGTTTTCTTTCCTGTCTCTCTGGAATATGTTTCAGTATTACAGGTTTGGTTTCAGTCTCTATTATACATAGTATGTCTTGTGGTCTTCTCGTGAAGTAGCAGTTCCCAATTTACCTCCGTTAAATCTTCATTTACGTTTTCCCAATTTACTTTCTTTGAATTTATGTTTAAGCCTTCAAATATTCCATCTGCCTCTCTATGGTGCGTTTTCGGACCTTTGGGTGCTAACTTCAATTTTATATCGATGAGGTTATGGTCGGAGAACTTTGTGTGCGTTACTTTTTTATTTATTATTATCTCGTTGTTATTTGTTAAGATTAAATCCAAAACGTTCTCTTTTCTCGTGGCATTGTTGCTTGGGTTCTATCATCTTTTGTAATGCTGCCATGACACTTCTCAACATATATAACTTCGTCATTTTTGTTCCATGTTATGAATGGAAAATTAAAATTTTCGAAAATTAGAATATTTGTTGCTGGAGTTTCAAGTAATTTTAATGTTTTCTATTTCATTTGTAGCAAATTGGAATTCACTTTTTGTGGTGTTTGGAGGTCTGTAGATGTTCATAATGGTTAGGTTCAGTTCTTTTACTTCTAATATAATAACTTCAACTGTGCTGGTTGATTTGTTTACCTTCACCTCACATGTGCATGTGTTTTTCACGTAGATGTAACATCCACCCCCTCGTCTAGCCACGCTATCTGCTCTGTGTATGTTGTAGTCCAGCAATGCTAATTCAGTATCCTCGATACAGTTTTCACAGCCTTTTTTGCATTTATGCAAGTGTGTTTCCGTTAGGCATATAATATCTATGCTGGATTCGGTAGCTAAATTCTGTAAGTATTGTAATTTTCAGCCTGCATGGTCAGTAGGGTGGATCGATTTTACATTTTTTCGATTTCCATATTCTAATAGAGACAAAACTTGCGCATGCATGAGAAAATAGCCTCTGCAAAATCTTAGCTTAATAGGTAATCATCTTCTGCCCCCGGCAGAGCGATGAAAATCATATTTTAGTAGTCAAAAACGTATTTTTCTTATAATTTTTAAAATTTCAATATGCATCAAAATTATTCCTAATAACTATAAAGTCGATGAAAAAGACCTCATATGATCGTTTTTCCAAGCGCGTTGTCCTACGTTAATATCTTTTGCCCCCGGCAACAACGTCAAATGTTGAAAAAATAGGTAATTTATATACATATTTTCAGATCGGCTCTTTGTCTTAAATAATGCATTTATATATTTCCCATAGCATTTATATCGTTGCTTAGGCATGAAATAACACACACGCAAAATTTTATGACTCTAGGCTAGGGTTTAAAGGTCATCTTTGGTGAGTGAACACGGGTCGAAAGGGTGGAGTCATTCGTATGATTGAAATGAAACTACAAAGGCCAGTTCAGTGGATCATATGCCTATTACGGTAATGAATTATCACTGCGACACCTCATTCAAGACTTGGACGGCAAAACAACTGGGCCAATGGGCTTTACTGGACCAGTTGGAAAACAACTGAACGACTGCGAAAAACTTCCAATTACAGAATTCGATGCCATTCCATCTCCCGACATTGACATAGATGATGCCGAGTTGAGCACTGACCAAAAATATTTGTTAGGCATCTACAGAGCAGTGTCGAGCGGTAGCTGCTCTTCAGCTCTCGCGGCTCGAAATCCAGGTAAGATGGCGCATTCCAGGTGGCTGACAACAGCAAATAGATTTCTGCGCCTCTATGTTTCAACCAGTGAACCCTCCAGCACCTTCAACGAAATTGTGCGATTCATTATGACAGTTTACGCACCAATTTGGTTTGAGATAAAGAAAAACGCCAGTTTCACTGAGGGCGCAAAACATTTTTTCGAAATGATGCGTCTCTCTCAGACCATGCCTCAAAGATCTAAGACAATCGCCAACAAAGTCCTCCGTAGAAATTCTTTCTTTGCTCACCCAGAAAATATTTTGATCTCCATGCTACATGCCGATGAGCAACACATAAGAGAATTGGGATGGAGAAGAATATTAAAAGCACGATCAAAACAATCACCAGCGGGGGAAATTCGAGCCTTCGCCATGCCTGAGCTGCTCTACGATAGTCAAAACTATTACGAAATGATCAACTGGCAAACGGCTGAGGTGACCGAACCCCCCCGTTACAAACACAATACCTGATACCCGAATAAAAGAGTTTGTTGAGACGGGAGACCAGCCTGATGGACTGATCCCACTATTCCCTTGTCATACTCAAGCGGTCGAGAGACTCATCAAATTAGTAACCGAAGCCTCTGCCAGTGTAAGTGGAATAGAAGAGAGGGACGGATTCATCCGCTCCCGTCTTCACTCCCGAACAAAAATTCCACGATTTGATTCTAGAAAGATTACCGTATGTAAATCGACATGCAGCCAAAGGAAGGGTGGTTGGGGCTGGATAGGGTGGAACTCGACGTACAGCCACCTCCTCGTGGTGAGTTCTGGGTTGCTAATTTTATAAAATTAGCAAGCGAGGAGCTGTACTTAGTACTTATCGTACTTATAACATCGCATTAACGTAATTATAATCCACATTTAGACTTTTCTCGGGGACAGAAGATATTACTCTAGTCATAAAATTTTGCGTGTGTGTTATTTCATGCCTAAACAACGATATAAATGCTATGGGAAATATATAAATGCATTATTTAAGACAAAGAGCCGATCTGAAAATATGTATATAAATTACCTATTTTTTCAACATTTGACGTTGTTGCCGGGGGCAAAAGATATTAACGTAGGACAACGCGCTTGGAAAAACGATCATATGAGGTCTTTTTCATCGACTTTATAGTTATTAGGAATAATTTTGATGCATATTGAAATATTTTAAAAATTATAAGAAAAATACGTTTTTGACTACTAAAATATGATTTTCATCGCTCTGCCGGGGGCAGAAGATGATTACCTATTAAGCTAAGATTTTGCAGAGGCTATTTTCTCATGCATGCGCAAGTTTTTGTCTCTATTAGAATATGGAAATCGAAAAAAATGTAAAATCGATCCACCCTAATGGTCAGCATAGAGGCCTTGAATATTTGTGTATAGAACATTTACTAGGTTTCTAATTTCCGTGTCCAGTTTTCCTATATAGTAGCCGTTTCCAGGTCGATGTCGGTTCCTGTTTGGTGTTATTGGTTTGGCCGCTGCATTTGGGAGAATTGGGGTTGCGGCACTTGATACCACTGTGGTTGTAATATCGGTTGGTTGGTAGTGTTGGGTAGAGGAGTGATATATGTAATGGTGTAGGGAATATACCTGTGGAGTCCTGTCCTTTCTTGTTAGTAGGGCAAGCTGTGCTTTTATTGTTCCAATTTCCTCTAAAAAATTTGTTTCCTTGCTCCTGTTGTTACTTCTAATACGGATAGGGTCTGCTCTTCCCCGTTCTCTTCTTTGGGTACCCTTTATGTGAAAGTATGGGCATTCTATATTTAGGCATTTTCTCTCTGTCAGTGACTGTCTGCACATAGGAGGGTGTAAAAAGTGGCAGTTTTGTCCGTATCTGCATCTTCCATTTCCCATCATATCGAAGCATTTTTTGGGGTGACTGTACCTGCAGTTTGCTCCATATATGCACGACCCTGTTTTATAGTATTCACATATGGCCCGTCGTTTAATCTCTTTACGAACCCTATGTGATTCAATTGCTTTTTTTTGTTTCGCCACCACTTCCCTACTCAGTATTTTTTTGTCTTCGACGAGTTTTCATTAGTGTTCTTGCTCTCTTCCTCTTTCTCCTTTGTATTCCTGGAATCCCTCTCTCTCTCGCTCTCTCTCTCTCTCTCTCTCTATATATATATATATATCCAAGTAGCGCGAATAGTAAGCCACTACTTTTACCATTTAGGTCGAACTTTGCAAATAAGTAGCATTTTCTTGTATGACCTACTTTTTCGAGGTTAGGTTACGCTAGATTAGGTTAAGTTAACTTAACCTAAACTTCCCTAACCTACCCTAAAATAAATCAGAGGGTGTGTAAAGTCTGAGGAGGCATAAAGGACGAATTATTTGACTTCGAATTTTTCAATTAAAATCTTGACACTGGTAAAATTCGAAAAATACAGTCATTGTATACGGTACAAAAGCGCTTTCTCATACTTTTTCAGAGATTCTCCCCCCCCCCTTACTTTAGCACAAGCAAAAGTGATTAAAAATTTTAAAAAATAAAATAAAAATAAGAGACCACCTGTCTGACCGCCCGTGGTGGGGTGTGGTTCGGATTCCACGTTAAACTGTAGGTCTAACGTAAAAGAAATGGTCACTGACGAAAATATGCTCAAATACTCGTTCGACCACTTCTCCATTTATGACTATATATAGGGGTCATATATACTGTATATATATGACCACGAATGCGACAGAGAATGACCTGCACTTGAGGGCTCTGTCCCTAACCTTAGAAATGAAATGGAAACAAACTGGAATGAGAGAAGAGGCAGCTTTTGTACGGTCCCAGCTGCGGTGGGACAAGGGACCATGAAAACGAGGATGGAAAATACCCTCAGAATACGAGGCCCAAAGCTTTTCATTGTCCTACCAAAAGAAGTCAGGAATCTCCAGCACACCGACCTGAATAACTTCAAGAACCAGCTGGACAGATTCCTGTGCAAAGTCCCTGACCACTGTAGGGTGGATCGATTTTACATTGTTTTCGATTTCCATATTCTAATAGAGACAAAAACTTGCGCATGCATAAGAAAATAGCCTCTGCAAAATCTTAGCTTAATAGGTAATCATCTTCTGCCCCGGCAGAGCGATGAAAATCATATTTTAGTAGTCAAAAACGTATTTTTCTTATAATTTTTAAAATATTTCAATATGCATCAAAATTATTCCTAATAACTATAAAGTCGATGAAAAAGATATAAATGCTATGGGAAATATATAAATGCATTATTTAAGACAAAGCCGATCTGAAAATATGTATATAAATTACCTATTTTCAGATCGGCTCTTTGTCTTAAATAATGCATTTATATATTTCCCATAGCATTTATATCGTTGCTTAGGCATGAAATAATTTTGATGCATATTGAAATATTTTAAAAATTATAAGAAAAATACGTTTTTGACTACTAAAATATGATTTTCATCGCTCTGCCGGGGGCAGAAGATGATTACCTATTAAGCTAAGATTTTGCAGAGGCTATTTTCTCATGCATGCGCAAGTTTTTGTCTCTATTAGAATATGGAAATCGAAAAAAATGTAAAATCGATCCACCCTACTGACCAGCCATGTGTCGCTGGCTACGAGGGCAGGAGGAGATCAGACAGCAATTCCCTCCTTCACCAAATCTCGCAAATGAGGCGGGATGCTGCAGAGTGGTCGATGCTGTCCAAGGTTAGGGACAGAGCCCTCAAGTGCAGGTCATTCTCTGTCGCATTCGGCGTCATATACAGTATATACAGTAGATATTAGGCCGGGTCGAAATTTTTTATTTCTTAGGTACATAGTGTGAGGTGGTTCAATCAATCATAGTAACACCCTGGTAAAATATTTTTTAATTCTGAGGAACCCCCCCCCCTACCGGTTTAAGTTTTTTCAGAAAATTCATAAAATTCGAGATAATTTGTGATTTACTTCGAAATTTTTGTATTATTACCAAAGTTCGCTTATAAAACAGTTATATTTATTTTTTAATGAAAAAAAATTTAAAAAATACAAAAATGCCTGAAAAAAAATGTAATACATAAATTTTTAGCTATTATTGGTAGAAATTTAGAAATTAAGAGAAAGAAATTCAATAAAATTTTTGACCTAAAACTAATGTTTTTTTTTTATTCCTTCCATTGACCTTTCCACTCAAAAGTAGGCAGTTCTTTTCTAGACTCTAAAGTATTTAAAATAAATTTATGCCGATTAATATAACCAATTCTTTCCTGGCTAGATTTAGTTACTAAGTTCACACCCCGTTCAACGCTTTGGCTGTGACATGGAAAATCTAGTATTTCTAGAGGTTTAGTTCTAATCTGAAGCAATTGCTCATTCTGAAGTTTTGGCTAAATTTTCATAGGTATATCTATTTGGAAAATTTTCTATTAATTCTAAGTCTTCTTCGTAATCTAAGTCCTCTCTGTCTTGAAAATCGACATCTTCATTTTCATTATCATCTTCTATCACTTCTGATGATGCAAATTCCCTTGCTTCTCTTAATTTTTCTTTTGATTTCTTTTCCCTTTCCTGTGCTTTTTGGATTTTGCCCAACTTTCTCAAATTACTTGAAGTAGTTTTTTTTATCAATTTTTCCTAACTGGTTTTTTCTTTCTTTTTGACCAATAAAAACTTCCCATTCTATAATAGGTATTTTATGTTCACACCTACAAAGTTTTCTATCCCTTATGCCTTTATCATAACAGTGGCATGGAGATATGTCAAACATCTCGTCATATTTCTTTAATTTTTCATAATATTTTTCATTTCTTTTTATCATAGGGCATTTAGTTAACTTATCAGCATCTTCTATAAGTCTAGTAACTCTAACATAAATTCCCTTTGTATCAATTGTTGGGAAAGAAAATTTTTGCCAAATTTCTTTTATATCTTGAACAACTACGTTTAGCAATAATTTTTACTTATTTTACCCTGTGCTTTAGATTCTTCCTCTCTAACAATAAAATGGAAGTGCCTTACAACATCAGCTTTTGATGGCGTCATGGCAGATGAAAATTTTGCTGGATATCCGAAGGCTGCATTGTGGCTTCTTTTCTAGTAGCCATAATTTAATTTAATAAGATTTTAACTATATTTTATTTATTACTGATATTTTAAAATTAAATAACATATTTTAATACAAACTTTTAACATTCTAGGTACATAAATAGGAATCTGGAGAGGAAAAAACAAAAATAATGTAATATTAGGTCTTATCTCCGGTGCTATGAGACAGCACCGGATTTAAGACCCTACCCCCTACCCCCTGATCGCAAAAAAAGATGGTGAATGGTCTATTCTGATGTAATTCGTGCCGGGGAACTCGAATTTGGCCATCCGAAAGCCAAAAAAATAATATTTAGTGTCGATTTTTACGATTTTCGATTTTTGGCCTATTTCCCATACAAATTCATATGGAAAAAAGTGAGTATCGGTAGGCGGGGTTAGCGAAGGTCCCACAGCCTTGATTTTTGGTGTGGATACTACTATTACAAAATGATCAACCTCACAATATGTACCTAAGCAAAATTTTGACCTTGACCCCTTTTCGACCCGGCCTAGTAGATATATGACCGCTATATATAATCATAAATAGAGAAGTGGCCGAACGAGCATTTGAGTAAATTTTCGTCCGTGACCATGTTCTTTTACCCAGTAGTCTGAACAGGTAATACATTCTATACCTTGGTTAACTTTGGTTTTGATTCCGCCCGAAGCAAAACCTGAACCGTCGTTCGAACTCACCTAAGGTAAGTAAGTAAGTAAGTATATATATAACCTTTGGTTAACCCTTCCACACAATAAAGAAAGTGGTTGGTTGATAAATGGGTACCCTGGGTGGCCTAGTGGTTAAGACGCTGGGCTGCTGGTGAGGCGTGGTTCGGATTCCACGTTAAACTGTAGGTCTAAGGTGGGGTGAAAAGCTTGACCTTCATCAGAATGAACAATTTGGGCGGAAGCAAACCAAAGATGAACAGCTGGGTTTTGCTGCGCGCCGGCTGCCGTCACGAGACCCGGGGCCGATGTATTCGTAGTCAGCGACGCTAACCATTACACCACCGAGGCACACACGCACACACGCACGCACACACACACACACACACACACACATATATGTATATAATATATATATATATATATGTATATATATATCTATATATATATATATATATATATATATATACTACAGTTGAGACTAGTACCCTAAGATACTTTTATGTTACACACAGACCGTAGATGGAACAAGCCATTCTTTTGGGAAAATTAAATCTACTCTTGTTCGAATAAGTAATGGTAAATGACAAATACTGAAGTTTTTCTTTTTCATGATGGAAGCTCAACGCAGGCAACGGGTCACTAGCAAATAGGCCCCAAAATATAGATTCCCTCACCAGCTGAGCAGATAGGACCCAGCTTTGGGACAGTGTTTAGGGTTTAAAGCGAGCCTAGGTTAGGTTAACTTAAGTTAGTTAACCTAATCATAACCTAATATAGCGCAAACCTAATATAGCGCAAAAATCTAGTAAAGCTAGCTTTATTCGTTAGGGAGCATCTATCCCTTTTCAAATAATTGTTTTAATTTGAAAATTGTATGTGATGCATGTTGCAACCACCGTGGTTATCCGTTACTGTACATTATAAATTTGTATTAGCATCCTTTTGTAAAAAATTATTTAATTTCTGATGCAGATACTGCTTACTCGACCAGTATCAACTTCAACGGTGGAAAGATCATTTTCCAGCATGAAACGGCTGAAAATTCGTCTTCGTAGTATTATGGTGGAAAAACGATTGACTGGTTTGGCCCTTATGCGCATCCATCAAAATCTTAGCATTAACGTAGACAATGTTACTGATCGGTTTTCCCGACAAAAACGTCGACTTCAAATGTAATGATTTGCTATTTTTTGTTTGTTATTGTTTTTTGGAACAAGTGTAATTTACGTCCCCCTGACGCAAAAGGGGGACACAAACTACACTTGGTCAAAATTGGGGTACGTAAACTACACTAGGATCTTTAGGAGACATTTTTTAAATGAATCCATCAAATAAAACGTTAAAACTAACCAAAATATTACGACTTAACCCAACCAATCGTCAATATATATATATATATATTAGTGATGGATCGAATAACCGCAACCGCAACCGCACTACAACCGCACAAAAATTCACAACCGCAACCGTAACCGCAACCGCCGTGTCCATAAGTGCGGTTGCGGTTGTAAAAGCTTAGTTAATTTTAATTTTAGGTGGTGGAAAGATAACGAACTAAAATACAAAGAACTTGGCTGTATTGCAAGAACATATCTTGCTTGCCCTTCAAGTAGCATTCCAAGCGAGCAGCTCTTCAGTGGAGCGGGAACGTTGTACGATGAGAGGCGTTGCCGCTTGAAAGGTGAAAATGCAGCAAAAATATTATTCTTCAAATTCACACTGCCTGTCATTAAGTTTGACATCAGTTTTTCAAATGAATAATAATCCATAACTTTCCAATGGGTGGAGGCTGGGGAAAGTGGTAGGTGGGATGAACAGTGCGATGGGTCCTCGTCCCTCATCCTGGTAACAACTTAGTGCAAAATATGGTTTTAATTAATTTGACCTATTCTTTCATAATAGCTATATAAGTTTAGAATATACTTCATTTAAATAGTATTTATTTAGTAAATACCTTATGTTGAACACAAGTTTTGCAACACACAAATAGCGGTAGCGGTGTATTGCAAAACTTGTGTTCAACATAAGGTATTTACTAAATAAATACTATTTAGTATATATTATGTACCAAGTGTGGCTAAATCACTATAGTGGCTAAATCCAGTTAATAATTACGCATTTTTCCTAGTATATGATAACCGCAACCGCAACCGCGGTTGGAAAAAATTCGACAACCGCAAACACAACCGCAACCGCGGTTGTGAAAAACCGACCACTCGATCCATCACTAATATATATATATATATATATATATATATATATATATATATATAAACTGACGATTAGTTAGGTTAATTTGTAATATTTTCGTTAGTTTAACGTTTTATTTGATTAGGTATAAGCAGACAAAGTTGGGGAACGCAAACTACACTAGAATAATGAAGGGGAACGTAAACTAAACTTGGATAATGTAGGGGAACGTAAACTCCACTAGGCACCACAGGGGGACGTAAACTACACTAGGCACCACAGGGGGACGTAAACTACACTAGGCACCACAGGGGGACGTAAACTACACTAGGCACCACAGGGGGACGTAAACTACACTTGCTCCGTTTTTCTTTTTATTATAAATGTTTTAACTTCTAATTAATATATTTCTAATAAATTTAATGCTCTCTATTTCTTGTATGATTTCAGGGAGAAAAATGTTGGGATCAAATGTAGAATTCGGACCCCAGCCTTCTTTAGTTAGCTTTATAAGGCTAACTAACGAAAATATCATGACCTAACCTAACCAATCGTCAAGGGCGTACAGTTAACCTAACGATTGGTTAGGTTAGGTTGTGATATTTTCGTTAGTTAGCCTTATAAAGCTAACTAAAGAAGGCTGGGGTCCGAATTCTACATTTGATCCAAATGTTGGATCACTGCACAGACTGACTTAAATAAGGGCACATGTAATTATGTTTATAGTTAGGAACGAAATTATTAACTTTTTGTTGTATATTAAATTTGTTATATGCGCCCCCCCCACCCCGAAAGGAAAGTCTGGATCTACCTCTGATATATATACGAGTGTGTGTGTATATAAAGGGTGATCCAGAGAAATGGGACCCAAAAGAAACCCCTGTAACTCTTAAAGTATAAGTCCTTTTATAAAATCATACGCATCATTCGAAAGAGGATAGTTACAATTTTGTACAGGATTGTATAGGTTTTGACAATACAAGACAAGATAAGATACAAAACAAAATAAAAGTGTTAGTTAAAACTAACCCTTCAAGATGACTGCATGGACTGTGGAACAGCTGCGTTTCATAACTGAGCAATATTATGAGCATGGAAGAAGTGTAGTTTCAGCTCAAAGATCTTTCAAGACAAATTTTCAGATGTCAAAATCACCTTCCCTAACTGGCAGCATTGGAAAAAGAAAACCAACTGGAAGAGTGCGCACAGCAAGGATAGACGAGATCATTAACAGAACTCATGAAATTGTACAGGATAATCCTAACATAAGCATCAGACGTGCTTCTCAGCTGTTAGGAGTTGGATATGGAACAACAACACACCGTATATTCAAGCAAAATTTAATGCTCTTTCCATATAAAATTCAAACAGTGCAACAACTAAACGATGGAGATTTCGCACGAAGACGACAATTCTGTCAATGGATCCAACAGAAGGTAAATGGCACCACCAATTTTCTAGCAACTTTGATTATGTCAGACGAAGCCCATTTTCACTTGAATGGAACTGTAAAAAAACAAAATTGTCGTTTCTTGGCAACAGAAAATCCATTGAATATTACCGAAGTCCCGTTGTATAGTCAGCGTGTAACTGTTTGGTGTGCTCTTACTTCATCTCATATCATATGGCTGTACTTTTTCGACGATTCCACCGGAAACACGGTCACTGTAAATGGTGATCGCTACGAAAAAATGTTGACCGATTTCCTTATTCCTAAATTAAGAGATCTTTGTCTAGAAAACCACTGGTTCCAACAAGACGGAGCTACCTGCCATACCACGAGGAACTGCATGGCAGTTTTGCGTCAAACGTTTCCAGACGAGTTAATCTCAAGATTTGGAGACGTTGAATGGCCCGCAAGGTCTCCGAATTTTTCTCCCTTAGATTATTATCTCTGGGGATATTTAAAGAGTAGGGTCTACAGAAATAACCCAACGACCTTGCAAGAATTGAAGGCCGCCATCACAAATGAGATACAGGCCATACCACCACCGCACACTCTTGCAAAAGTGATGCAGAACTTACAAGCGAGAACACTGGAATGCTTGGCAACTAAAGGAGCACATTTGAAAGGAGTCATTTTAAAAAATAAATATTTCATAATAAACTTGTAACTCTACTCTTTCGAATGATATATAGTTTTTATGAAAGGAATTAAATATTAAGAATATTTGGCTTTTTTTTATGGGTCCCATTTATCTGGATCACCCAGTATATAGGTTCTTTTGCATTATCCTCCCAACACTAATTTTTTTATATAATGTTGGTTTGGTTTTGGTTATGGTACTTTATTTTCTTTCCATTATAAAAAAAATTAGTGTTGGGATTAGGTTAGGTTAGGTTAGGTTTGGTTTGGTTAGGTTAGGTTAAAAACAGCCCGCCGCAGGCGTTAGCCGTAGTTAGCCGGCTTCAAAAAATTAGTGTTGGGAGGATAATGCAAAAGTACCTATATATATATAATATATATATATATATATGTATATATATATATATACACATGTGTGTGTGTGTGTGTGTGTATATATATAAAATTACGCAAACCTATCGTTTCTGTCATGAATAAAATAAATAGAATTTCATACCTTAAACTTATTGTGGGTTGCAGATGTAGTCTTGTAGTTTAATGCAGGAGAAGAAATAAGTTTAAACACAAGATACTTTCAACAGCGGTTTATGGGAAATGAAAAACAAGTTTATGGGAATCATTTGTTTAAAAGTAACGGAAACGTCTCGAAAAATTCTCCGAAAAACCTTGGATATTTGGTTTTTTTTTAGCTTCATGCATATAACGAACGTCATGCGCAGGAAATGGGTTTATATATATATATATATATACTGGGTGATCCATAAAATCTTGGACTTCTAAAATATTTTTTAATTTATATAAAAGGATAAAAGGATGATCAACGCCCACGTCAACATTATGAAGATTTAATATCAGACTTTTCGGAACTCCCATCATCACTGGCTAAAAAACAAAAATAAACAATATATATATATATATATATATATATATATATATATATATATATATGGGAATGAACTCAGAATGTGTGTATCCTATATATATATATATATATATATATATATATATATATGATACACACAGACCGTGCACGGAACAAGGAACTCTTCTAGGAAAATTAAATCCACTATAGTCCGAATAAGTAATGGTAAATGACAAATACTATAGTTTTTCTTTTTCATGATGCTAGTCCGACGCGGGCAACGGGTCACTCGCAAAGAGGTCCCAAAATATAGCTTCCCTCAGCAGCTATCTGCAAACCAGATAGGATCCAGCTTTGGGACAGGATCTAGGGTTTAAAGCAGCCTAGCCCAGCTGGGCTAGGCTACTTTAAACCCTAGACTTAACCTAACCAATCGTCAAGGGCGTACAGTTGACCTAACCGGGCATTCAATTGACCTAACCTGGCATTCAATTGACCTAACCTGGCATTCAATTGACCTAACTGGGTATTCAATTAACCTTAGTTATTTAATTGGTGATAATTCTTGATTTTTTTTTGCTACTTTTACAGATCTGCCGGGATCCTTCAAAAAACGTATTCTTCGTTAGGGATAATTTAAAGTTGCACTTTTTACCGTTTGACCGACGCTTTTGGCAACGAAAGAACTGGGTATTTTTATCAAAGGAACACACTTTCCCACACTTAGAGCACTTTTTCATAAACAGTAGCAGTTTGTGACTCTGGCTAAATTAACACAATCCTCTGTAACTTGTTTAAGCTAGTTAAAACATATATGAATTATTTAAAGTGCTCTAACATGTTTGTTTTCATTTCTCCAAAAAAAGAAAGTTACTTTTGAAATCAGTGACTAAAACTACATTAGTATACCGATTTTCATTAAAATTCGCCGCTAGCCCGCAAACGGAAAAGACCCAAGGAAGGTATTATACCGGGTGTCCACAAAGTCCCGTTCTGGTTTTAAAATTTTATTACAACAAAACCAAAAGAGATAGAATAATGCAGTTTTTTGCATTTTGTTGCTTAACTAATTAGTTTTTTCCTGATTTGCAGGTCGTAATCTGAGTGTCAAGTTGCTATTGAAAGAAGCTTGAACGAAGCTGGTTAAAAGTCCTGGCCCCCTGACAACCAAACTATTTTCATTCAATGTTGAAGAGGTCCCCTGTCGGGCCTTTAATTTGGGAACACAACACATCCTGCCTTTCGTATTTTCCAGTGTTGTTTGAATGGTAATTGGTTTAGTTTGAGGTTTGGTACCAGTTTTTCGATCATTTTCCATATGTAGATAATGGTGTACCTCTCTCTTCTTCCTTCAGGGAGTACAGATTTAGTTTACGTAGTCTTTCCCAGTAGTTGAGTTCCCTGCAGCCATCAATCTTGGCTGTGAAATGTCTCTGAGTTTCTTCTAGTCTATTAGTTTCTTCCTTTTTATATGGGAACGTCAAGACTGAGCAGTATTGAAGTTTTGGTACAATCAGCGTTTTTAGCAGGGGAATTATTACTGTCCTGTCCCTTCTTTTGAACGTTCTTAGTACCTGTCCCGCGACTCTTTTTCCTTTATTTATCGCTAACTGATTCTGTATTTCGAATTTCGCATCATTGGTCATTATTACCCCCAGATCGATCGCTTTCGTGCTTCTCTGAATTTCCCGTTTATCTGGAGCATAATATGCAGTCTGTTTAAGTTCCTCATTTCTACCATATCTCAAGAGCTGAAATTTCTCGGTGTTAAATGTCATGTTGTTGTCTTCTGACCATTTGTATATTTGGATCACCTGAAGATCAGGGCCCCCAGCCTTCGTTAGTTAGCTTTATAAGGTTAACTAACGAAAATATCACGACTTAACCTAACCAATCGTTAAGTCAACTGTACGCCCTTCACGATTGGTAAGGTTAAGTCGTGATATTTACATCGCTGATTTTTTGCTGATCTTTGTATCGTCTACAAAGGATGTTACTATACTGTTGCTGTTTACTCCGCTATGTCTGTTAGCATGATAATGAACAGAAGTGGGGCCAGTACTGTACCTTGTGGTACTGAGCTGCGTACTTCCGATTCTGATGATGATATACCTTGAATTTTAAGGTCCTGTAGACGTTCTCTGAGGAAGTTGTAGATTCATTTCCCCACTTTGCCTGTTATTCCCATATATTTTATTTTATGTGTTATTATACCATGGTCACATTTGTCGAAAGCTTTAGGAAAATCCGTGTATATGACTCGTACTTGTCTTTGCCTTCCAGTGCATCTACAATACTGTTATAGTGCTCTATTAGTTGTGGTAGGCTTGATCTACCTGATCGGAATCCGTGCTGATTTTCATTGAATCTTTCCAGTGTCTCCAAGAAATCGTAGATTTTCTCTCTAACTATTCTTTCAAATATTTTGGTGAGGTGGGACGTCAATGCCACTGGTCTATAGTTCTTTGCTTGAGATCTATCCCCTGCTTTATATATAGGGACAATGTTTGCTCTTTTCAAGATGCTCGGTATCTCCCCAGTGTCTAGGGATCTTCTCCATATCCAATATAAAGGTGTAGCTATTTCATTTTTACAGTTTTTAATCAATATTGCGTTCCAATTTTCAAGACGTGCAGCTGAATGTGGTTTCATTTGTCCTATAGCTCTCGCTATATCTTCTGGGGTAAAATCAAAGTCTATTATACACTCTCCTTGCAATTTCTCTTCAAAGAATGCATCGTTTTGTCACTTTTTGGGGTACTGACAACTGATTCATACTGGGCTCTCAATGCTTCAGATATTTCTTTTAGATCGTCAGTTAGTTAATTATTTCTCTTCTTTATATATATATATATATATATGATACACACAGACCGTGCATGGAACAAAGAACTCTTCTGGGAAAAATTAAATCCACTATAGTCCAAATAAGTAATGGTAAATGACAACCACTATAGTTTTTTTCTTTTTCATGATGTTAGCCCGACGTGGGCAACGGGTCACTCGCAAAGAGGCCCCAAAAATATAGCTTCCCTCACCAGCTATCTGCAAAGCAGATAGGATTCAGCTTTAGGACAAGATCTAGGGGTTACAGCTACACCTAGCCTACTATATCCAGAACCTCAATATACGCAAAAGACTCGTTGCATTCGCGTCGGATTGAATACATCAAAGAAAAGGGGGTAACTATTGTATTTTTAGCCAAAACTAAAACTTAAACCTCAACTGGCAAAATTGATGTTCGACTTTTCAAGGCACGTAACATGTTCGTTTCATGACGGGATTGAACTCGTTGCCCACGTCGGGCTAACATCATGAAAAAGAAAAACTATAGTGTTTGTCATTTACCATTACTTATTCGGACTATAGTGGATTTAATTTTTTCCAGAAGAGTTCCTTGTTTTATGCACGGTCTGTGTGTATCATAAAAGAGCCTCTTCGGACCATTCTGAGTTCAATGACATATATATATCCCCGCAAGGGGGTTCTAAGCTCGTGCTCTTGAGTGCTCTTTGCGCTCGTTTGTACGTGCTTGTTCCTGGAGGTTTCACGTGCGCCCTCCCGGCCCTAGCACCCAAGAATGATGGGGCTCGACCCTGCAGTCCTTGTCATCCTTAGTCTTTTTCCATTTCGACTGTCCCCTCCACCCTTTCTTTTTCCTCTGTCTTTCCTCTCACGTTTTCTTTGTTTTTCCGCCGAGATTTGCCCTTTTAAATAGAAGTGAATCGGTTCTTCCCGAACTTTAAAAAAAAAAATTATATATATATATATATTAATATATATATATATATATATATATATATTATATATAATGCAAACTCACAAGGAAAAAGAAAAGGCCTTTCGTGTATTCAGAAGTACACCTCGTCAGGGAAATTTATCCCATATATATATATATATATATATATATATATCGGGTGATTCATAAGTCTGTTACCACTGTAATGGTGAAATATTTTCTGTTTCAGATTGTTGTTTTGTGAAAATATGGGGTATGGTGAAGGATAGGGTATATGCAACAAAACCTCGTAATGTCAATAATTTAAAAGAAATAATTTCCACTGTTAATTTCCAATGTGTAATTGTGTAAAAATAACCTCAAATAAAAAACATCACAGGTTACTGTGGTTTGTAGTTATTTTTTATTCACCATTACAGTGGTAACAAACTTATGAATCACCCGATATATGTTACAGTCAAAAGTGTGTAACCAGCCATTTCGCGTAATGGCTGAAACTTTTATTCATTTCGCGAAATGGCTGTTTCACTTGGTCATTTCGCGAAATGACTAAAATCTTCAGCCATTACGCGAAATGGCTGAAATTCCACCTTGGTCATTTCGTGAAATGGCTAAAATGACTTCTGCCATGAATTCATAGAAATAATAAACATCACAATAAAATTGGAAACCTTTATTTAACTAACTAAATCTGCTAAAACATGCATACATCCACTGGTCTGTTCAAATAAGTGAGAAACACTCTTCAAATACACATTTGAACGCATTTGAACATTTGAACACATTTGAATTTGAATTTTCAATATAGAGGTTTTCAAATAGTAACCGGGCCTTCAATGTTATTCCGATGTCCGCCATTGAAGGCCCGGTTAGGTCAACTGTATGCCCTTGACAATTGGTTAGGTTAAGTCGTGTTATTTTCGTTAAAACTAACGAAAATAACACAACTTAACCTAACCAATTGTCAAGGACATACAGTTGACCTAACCGGGCATACAGTTGACTTAACCGGGCAAATGATCTTGTACGAAATGACATGACCAAGGTGGAATTTCAGCCATTTCGCGTAATGGCTGAAGATTTTAGTCATTTCGCGAAATGACCAAGTGAAACAGCCATTTCGCGAAATGAATAAAAGTTTCAGCCATTACGCGAAATGGCTGGTTACACACTTTGGCTATAACATAAATATGTTAATGTATATATAATTTCTAAAGTCGTGCAGCCCAATATATATATATATATATATATATAGTATATTTGTACCTTACCTTATACTTATATAGTATATTTGTACCTTGTGGTGAATGGACGTGCTGTGTCTCTCTCTGTATTTAACACCCAAATTAGAAGGAATAACTACTCGGCGGTTTATTCTGTTTACACCCGAAAGTGTATAAAGTATCAGTGAATCCGTGCATATAATATATAAAGTAAATTCATTAAAATAAGAAAGTGCAATACAGTTTACATAATTTATCACCAGTTTTAACGTATATATTCAAAACGAAATACGGTTGGCATTCGAGAAAGTTTGAAACAAGGCAGGAAAAAGGTCATAAAACGCAAAGGTCAGAAAACCCTCGAAAACCCTCGACCATCGAAAGGAAAGAAATAGAAATAAAAATAAATAAATAAATAAAAAAGAATTTGTGTGGGTATTTCTTTTACGCTAATTAAGGAATATCATGGCTATGGGTCCAAATTCTCACTTAATCTGTAATTTGTGCAATCTGGAAACAACGGAAAAGGCGATTAGTGTGATTTCTGTCAACTGTAAGACTTTATCTGCATGAATTGGAATGATAGGGAAATAACTCTTGTCTCGAACGCGAAACACGTCGTGGGGATCAAATTTCTATGTGGCGCATGTACACAGACGTAAATTCTTTCGCGTCTTTAAAGAAATGGAGATAGCAGACTCGAAGTTACAAAAAAGAATGAAATAATGGGGACATGGGTCCGGAAATGTCCCAACGAAAAACGGGTGGATGAGAGAGGACGAAATAACGAATAACAGCATAATAACGAACAACAATTTAATAACGAATAACGATATAAACAATATAATACGGAAGGAAGACATAGATGAAAGAAAAGAAATAAGTAAAAGTTGCGAAGTAGTCAAACGGTCCAACGAGCGAAATGATAAAAAGATAATAACTAAAAACGTAGAAAATAAACAGCCAAAGAAAAATAATGATAATGCCAAAATTAAGAACTTTGAAAATAATAAGAAAAAAGAAGTAGAAGCGTAGAAAATATCGTATGTAAATACTACGCGAAAGGAACTGCAGATATCGGGATGGGCAATGCATATATGCACATCCCACATTATGCAAAACGCATTACACAAGTGGATACTGCAAATTTGATAAGAAATGCAGTTCCACCATCTTACGGTCTGCAAATATGAAAAAAAATGCCGATACCACCACCCTCAAAGGAACACAACGAGTAACAGAAAAACGAACATCAAAGAAGAGTGCAATTTTTTAGACGCAGCCAACACATTTCAGCTGCTAAATACTATCCAGCAATTACAAAACCAGCTGACAAATATAGGAATCCGAGAGCCGGACAGAAGGTACGCACAAAGGCACTTCATGCGTTATCGGGACAACAGGTACCGACAAAGATAAAAAGAGGTAAATTCTCGGAGGACCACAAGGCAACGAAACCGGCACCCCCATTGGAAAACAAATCGGAACCACCTGTATGCGAAAACGAAGAGAAAAAATAAAAATAATCCTAGCCAACATCAGGGCCTTAAATCAAACCATTCCCGAACAAAGTTTTATACCTGAAAGGACTCATGCAAGAAGCCGGAGCAGACTTTGCATGCCTCACGGAAACTCATCTAAAGGACTGCCAGGCGAACTGTGAAAATTGTGAGTCCTGTATTGACAAAAAAGAAATACAAATTGACAACTATAACATCCTCCGAGCCGACAGAACAGTGAGACGTAAAGGAGGATGTGCTATTTACACACGCGAAAGGCATAGCAGAAATGCTATAAGTACCTCAAACAGCTACGTAGAATGTGTAGCAGCAAAATTGAAAAATTAAATATGGTACTAATTGTAATGTACAGACCCCCAAACACGCCAACCTCAAAATTTTCAGATTCCATTACAGAGGTAAGAAACTGGTAAAAGATCTACACTCTCCAACCCCAAATATTTTTCTCTGTGGTGATTTTAATTTCCCATTCATGAAATATAAAAGGATAGGAAAAAATATATGTATACACCAGGACAAGGGGGGCACACGAGAAGACCAGGAGCAGGTAAAAATGCTACTAGCTCTAGCTGATGAATTTATTAACGCAAGAAATAACAGAAAACACAAGAAAAACAACTGCCTAGATTTGGTATTCACAAACAACAGTAATCTAATTGATAATGTAGAAATATCCCCAACTATGATATCGGACCACAACATCATTGAAATAACAACTAATATAAAGGCAACAGGAAAGGAAAGAACACGCACAACAGAAAGAAGCAAATTCGAAATTTTTAATTTTCACTCCAAAGCTATAAACTGGGAAGATGTGACATCCAGCATGGAAGTAATAGATTGGAAAACCATTTTCGAGGCCAAGACAACGGAGGAGATGCTAATGACGTTAGAGGAGAAGACGTTAGAAATTGTGGAAAAACATGTCCCAAAATACAACAAAGAGGAAAGAGAAGCAGGTTCGAAAGACAAAAGAGGGCATTGTTTCGAAAGAGAAAAAGAGTGACTGCAAAATTAAGTAATTGTAAAGATAACAACATCAGAAAAATATTAAATGATAAACTGCAAAGTATCGATGTCGTCATACAGGAACTAATCGAGAAGCATACAGAAAAAGAAGACGACGCTATAGAAGCGATAAAGGCTAACTCAAAGTACTTCTATAATTTCGCAAAAAGAAAGTCGAAAAACCATGCGACTATCGGACCTTTAAAAATGAGAACAGTGCTTTATCTGATGATCTAACAGAAGTATCTGAAATATTAAGAGCTCAGTACGAATCATCTTTCAGTATCCCAAAAACTGACAAATTGATATGCGATAGAAACGCGTTCTTTGAAGAAGAACACAAGGGGAAAGTATAACGGATTTCGACTTTACGACGGATGATATTACACAAGCCATAGGGAAACTAAAAACACACTCAGCGGCAGGACCGGATAAATGGAATGCCACACTGATCAAAAACTGCAAGAATGCAATCGCTGAGCCCCTATACTGGATATGGAGACGATCACTAGACACGGGAGAAATACCGGGCATCCTGAAGAGCGCGAACATAGTCCCAATATATAAAGGAGGAGATCGATCCGAGGCCAAAAACTATAGGCCAGTGTCGCTTACATCTCATCTCACTAAAATATTTGAAAGAATAGTTAGACAGAAAATCTATGACTTTTTGGAAACTCAGAAAAAATTCAATGATAACCAACACGGGTTTCGGTCAGGCAGATCATGCCTATCACAACTAATGGAACACTACAACAACATTATTGATCACTTGAAAGTAATGAAAACTATGATGTACTATACACAGACTTTGCTAAAGCGTTCGACAAGTGTGACCATGGAATCATAATACATAAACTGAAATATATGGGAATAACAGGAAAAGTAGGGAAATGGATATATAATTTCCTTAGTGAGCGGCGGCAAGTCGTTACAGTACAAGGAGTATCTTCATCAGAATCAGAGGTCCTCAGCTCAGTACCACAAGGAACAGTATTAGCTCCACTACTCTTCATAATCATGCTAACTGACATAGATGAGGACGTTACCAGAGACAGCACAGTAACATCCTTTGCGGATGACACAAAGATCAGTAGAAAAATAAGAAACCCAGAAATATAGGATCTCTACAAACCGACATAAACAGAATCTACAAGTGGACGGAAGACAACAATATGAAGTTTAACACGAGAAATTTCAGCTGTTACGGTACGGAAAAAGAGAAGACCTAAAATCCATGGAATATTATACCCCAAATGGACAGGAAATTCAGAGAAATTCCAGAGCAAAAGATTTAGGGGTTGTAATGACAGATGATGCGAAATTTGAAACACAAAATAAGATAGCAGTAAACAGAGCAAAGAGAATAACGGGCAGATATTGAGAACCTTTAAACGAAGGGATAGGAATGTAATGATTCCTCTACTGAAAACCCTGATCATACCCAAATTGGAATACTGCTCGGTCCTAACATCCCCATATAAAAAAGAAGACATTAGACAGCTGGAAGGGATCCAGAGAAGCTTCACAGCCAAGATCAATGGGTGCAAAGAACTAAATTACTGGGAAAGGTTACGCGAACTAGACCTATATTCACTGGAAAGGAGAAGAGAGAGATACACCATTATTTACACTTGGAAAATAATGGAGAAACTAGTCCCTAATCTTACTCTGAACCCTATAACTCCCCAAACAACGGTGGAAAGTAGAAACGGTAGACTGTGTCGTATTCCCAAATTGAAGGCGAGACAGGGAACATCCTTAACCCTGAAAGAAAATAGTTTTGTAGTGAGAGGACCAAAACTGTTTAATCAGTTGCCCAAAGACCTAAGAAACACGAAGGGAGTTGCAGTGGACATCTTCAAAAGAAGACTAGACGCCTGGCTCAGAACAATCCCCGATGAGGGCGTACCTGGCTATGTGAGGTGGAGAGCACAAGAACCAACTCACTACTTCACCAGGCCAACTCGAGAGGAGGGGCGACAAGCTTGACCTTCGCGAAATGAGAATCATCACGCGGAACCTTTGTAAGGTTGTAAGGTAAGGTATATATATATATATATATATATATATATATATATAATATATATGTGAGGGGTCGCGCGGCTTAAGGTACCTAAGCGCCAAAATTAAAATTCGCCAGAAATCGCCTCCAAAGTTCAGCAATATTCAGCAAGTTAAGCAAAGTAATTCGCTTCATAAGGTTTTCAACCATACTTCTAGTGTCGTAAGGTCACTATAACCCAAACCACGCGATAGAGGAAGGGTGAAAATAGTGATATCCATCAAAAACACGTTTTCGCATGTGGTGGCGCTTAGGTACCTTAAGCCGCGCGACCCCTCATATATATATATACAGGGCGTCCCAAAAAAATGTATACACACTTTAAATAATTATAAAGGCAGTGTTTATTAAAATACATTTCATTTTCAAAATGTAATAGAATCTACAGACATTATTTAATTGTTTTGTCAACGCCTGTTTTCAAACTGACGTCCGTTCTGGTCCAGGCACTGCTGATAACGCGAAGCAATGGAATCGCAAACATCACGAAACATTTCGTTTGGTATTTGTGTGCATTCTCGTTCAATGGTTGCTCTCAATTCAGCGACTGTTGCAGGTTTTATAGCGTAGACTTTGTCTTTTAAGTATCCCCATAAAAAAAGTCTAGTGGTGTGAGGTCTGGTGAACGCGGAGGGTATTCTACGAAACCCCTTCGTCCAATCCACATCCACATCGTGCCAAGTACCACTCGCAATACTCCACTCTTCGGTCCGGATCATCTTCATTAATAGCATGGACTAATCTTGGAATGTAACTTTTCCATTGACAGCGCTTCAAAATGCGTTGGACAGACGATTCTGAAATTCCTACCTCACGACTCGCTTGCCGCACAGATTTTCTTGGACTTTGGTGATACGTTTCCAGTACTCTTCTTGCTTTGTGGGGCTTGTCGATGTCCGTGGTCTTCCGGAACGCTTCTTGTGGACATTCTGAACAGTTCCATCGGCTTCAAACTTATCTCTAATTCGAGTGATGGTAAATCGCGTTGGTGGATCTGTTTGAAACTCCCTCCTAAACTGTCTTTGCACTTCAACTGCGTTTTCACACTTCCAGTAGCATTTTAGAATGAATTTCCTTTGTTCAAAGCTTAGTCTGACTGCCATTATTAATTCTAATGGGTTTAACTTGGAAAGAAAGAAACATCAATTGAGCTATCAGCTGTTAAAGTGTGTATACATTTTTTTGGGACGCCCTGTGTATATATATATGTAAAGAACGACGCTTGTGTAGAAGAGTGTTCCGAACAAGATGAGGAGGGAGAACGAGCAAATGAAAAATGAGGTACCTCCCAGGAATCGAACCCGGGATCATCCAATTGCCGGTCGGATATGTTAACTACTACACCAAGGACCCCGATTAATCTCCCTCCTCATCTTGTGCGGAACACTCTTCTACACAAGCGATCTTTACATTAATTATACTGTGTGTTGTTTGCAGTTAAAAAATATATATATATATATATATAAAAATGGTTAAAATATATATATATATATATATATATAATGCGCCTCGGTGGTGTAGTGGTTAGCGTCGCTGACTACAAATCCATCGGCCCCGGGTTCGAGACCCGACGGCAGCCGGCGCGCAGCAAAACCCAGCTGTTCATCCTTCCACACAATAAAGAAAGTGGTTGGTAGATAAATGGGTACCCTAGGTGGCCTAGTGGTTAAGACGCTGGGCTGCTGATGGGGCGTGGTCCGGATTCCACGTTAAACTGTAGGTCTAAGGTGGAGTGAAAAGCTTGACCTTCGTCAGAATGAACAATTCGGCCGGAAGCTCACCAAAGGTTATATATATATATATATATCGTAAAGAACGACGCTTGTATAGGAGATATTCCGCGCAAGACGAGAGAGAGAAAACGGAACAAATGAAAAAATGAAGTAACCACCTGGGAATCGAACCCGGGATCTTCCGATTGCCGGTCAGACGCGATACCATTACACCATGGACTTCGATTCCCAGGTGGTTACTTCATTTTTTCATTTGTTCCGTTTTCTCTCTCTCGTCTTGCGCGGAATATCTCCTATACAAGCGTCGTTCTTTACGTTATTTATACTGCGTGTTCTTTGCAGTTGAATGTATATAATGTTACGGCATGCGGGAGGTGCCCCCTTGGGCATTGGTTTCTGCGAGTATGTAGAAGAATTACGGCATTTGGAAGAGTGAAGTCCATGGTGTAATGGTATCGCGTCTGACCGGCAATCGGAAGATCCCGGGTTCGATTCCCAGGTGGTTACGTCATTTTTTCATTTGTTCCGTTTTCTCTCTCTCGTCTTGCGCGGAATATCTCCTATACAAGCGTCGTTCTTTACGTTATTTATACTGCGTGTTCTTTGCAGTTGAATGTATATAATGTTACGGCATGCGGGAGGTGCCCCCTTGGGGCATTGGTTTCTGCGAGTATGTAGAAGAATTACGGCATTTGGAAGAGTGAAGTCCATGGTGTAATGGTATCGCGTCTGACCGGCAATCGGAAGATCCCGGGTTCGATTCCCAGGTGGTTACGTCATTTTTTCATTTGTTCCGTTTTCTCTCTCTCGTCTTGCGCGGAATATCTCCTATACAAGCGTCGTTCTTTACGTTATTTATACTGCGTGTTCTTTGCAGTTGAATGTATATAATGTTACGGCATGCGGGAGGTGCCCCCTTGGGGCATTGGTTTCTGCGAGTATGTAGAAGAATTACGGCATTTGGAAGAGTGAAGTCCATAATGGTGTAATGGTATCGCGTCTGACCGGCAATCGGAAGATCCCGGGTTCGATTCCCAGGTGGTTACTTCATTTTTTCATTTGTTCCGTTTTCTCTCTCTCGTCTTGCGCGGAATATCTCCTATACAAGCGTCGTTCTTTACGTTATTTATACTGCGTGTTCTTTGCAGTTGAATGTATACATATATATATATATATATATATGTATGTAGGAGAATTACGACTTCTGATCGAGTGAGGCCCATGGTGTAGTGGTTATCATATCTGACCGGCAATCGGAAGATCCCGGGTTCGATTCCCGGGTGGTTACCTCATTTTTTCATTTGTTCGTTCTCCCTCCTCATCTTGCGCGGAATGTTCTTCTATACAAGCGTCGTTCTTTACGTTAATTATACTGTGTGTTGTTTGCAGTTGAAATATATATATATATAATATATATATATATATATATATATATATATATGTATATATATATACTGTATTGCGCTCGCGCGCACACACACACACACACATTTTGAAATATACATATATATATATATATATATATATATAATTGCACGCACGCACACGCACACACATGTTCAGTGTATATACTGATATACAGTACAGTATATTGACAGTTGTAATGTTTACAGAGTGCCGCCATAAAATGCCCCTATTTTTCTTTGCCTTTTATTTTATAATGGTTGTTTATTTACATTAAAACTGTTCTTTTACCATTTCATACTTAACGCAATAACTTTTCCTAATTTCGTAGAAATTAGGAAATTACGATACCACTACAAATAGACTAATTTTTTTATGCAGAAAAGAGTGGCTGAGGGCCAATGCCCAGAAACGCGCCTCCTTCCTCTCAAAAGAAGAAAAGGAGAGCCAGAAAAAAATGTTTCCCAGATACCTGGACACTCTGCGTTTGAAAGATTGGAGGTCATAGACAGGGTGGGAAGATGGTCTGGGGGAAGACTTTTGCAGAATTGATCGGATGAGTATATGAAAGATTGAAAATACCGATGAATCCTCGCGTTAAAGAGTTGGATAGTAAAGGAATGAGAATGTGTGGGAAGTCTGGTAATGCGCGCTTCCCTTAAGGGAGGAGGCGTGCAATTAGAGAGTTCAGAAGAGCAGTGTCCGTTATAATAGCGATAGTCAAGAGAGAGTGAAGCAACATTTTGGCGAAGAGTGAGGGATTAAAGACAGTCAGTAAGAGGCGGGCAATTGATCAGACGAAAAGACTTTGATGAGACTGAAAATAGTGTAGTGAATACTCTTATTTTAGTTTCAAGATAAATGTTAATTTTACCGTCTTGAATTTCGGAATAGTATAAATTCATTTTAAATTAGTTACCCCATTATAACTCAATTGTGAACCACATTAATACTAATTTTATGTATACTATATTATTTTATTGTATGTAAACATAATTAATTATATATCACAATTGTCAGTTAATTATTTATATTCAAATATTTATTTTAATCTAATACCATGTCCATTTTACAAATAAATAATAGAAACCAAAGGTTATATTTTCCACCTTTGGTACTGTCGCAGTTTCGCCTAACGGACTCAATACGGCTAGTGAGATAATCACTGGTTGGCACTTAACTAGCGGCAGTGCTTATGGCTACATCATCCAGGTTAACCTATACCGGATAGATGCGCTACGGTCCCAAGCCGTAGCTTGCCTAGGCCCAACGACGACGACGTAAACCAACAATTGGTGACCCGGAGCTGGATTACCCCTTTTACCCGAACGACTAGGATTAGACTGTAATGTCGTTCGTGCCCATCACCCCTTCACCCGAACGACTAGGACTAGACTGTAACGTCGTTCGTGCCCACCACCCCCTTCACCCGAGCGACTAGGATCAGACTGTAATGTCGCTCGTGCCCTCTGCCCCTCACCCCTGCCCGTGCGCTCTGTGCCTGCGCTCGTCTCAACCTCCACTCCTTCGTGTAACTTGTCGTCTTGCTTGTACGTCAGCAAGCATAGGAGAAGATGCCTGACGACGCTGGTGCCATCTCCCACTTGAGCGTAAAGCTCCCCGTCTTCTGGCCGGTGATCCATTTATTTGGTTCACCAAGTGGAATCACAATTCAACTTGGGAAGGATCACCGCTAGCAGGACGAAATACGATCATGTTTTGTCCTCTCTACCAGCGAGCATCATCTCTGAAGTCCGTGACGTCATCGTGTCTACTTCCACGAGTGAGGACCCATACAAACGATCTGAAGTCTGCCATCCTGTGCCGCACCACTGTCTCCGAGCGTGAGAAAACTACATCAGTTAATCTCAAAAGAAGAACTTGGAGACCGTAAGCCCACTCAAATGCTGAGGGCTATGCAGTGCGCTCTAGGCGAACGCGCACAAACCTTCGATAAGGACATCTTTGACAGTTGTTCTTGCAGAAACTTCCTCCATCAGCTCAGCGTGTCTTGGCCACTATGGATCCTGCTACTCCAGTGATAAACTAGCAGAAACTGCCGACAAAGTAGTGGGATTGACACAGCTCCGGTCAACAACGTGAACACACAATCGGAACTGGAGTTGAAAGTGAAAGAGTTAAGTCAACAACTCAACCACGTTTGTTCTCTGCTACAAAATCAACGGCAAAGAAGCCATTCTCGGTCAAGATTTACGAAGAGGCATCGTTCGAGTTCCGGGAAGATCTGCTTCTACCACTCGAAATTTGGAAAGAAGGCTAGGAAGTGCATCTCCCCTTGCAATTTTTCGTCGAAAACCCCAGCAGCGAGTCCTAATGGCGTCTAGTACTCGCACTGCCAACCTGTTATTCATAAAGGACAGGAACTCTGGTGTCAATTTCTTGGTCGATACCGGAGCGTCAGTCAGTGTATTCCCTCAAAAATCTGGTCATACGCACTCGGAATCTCCGCCTCTATACGCTGCTAACGGTTCACGCATACCACGTACGTACTCAGTCGCGTGAACTAAACTTGGGCCTTCACCGATCCTTCAAGTGGATTTTCATCTGTGCTCAAGTGCGGCATCCCATAATCGGCGCTGACTTCCTCCAGCATTTCAAACTCCTGGTGGATCTTGACAAGCGACGCTTATGCGACCAGGCCACACTGCTTTCTGTTCTTGCCAAACAGGTTGCCCTTCCGGACGCCTCGAACTCTGCACTTTCCCTCGTTCCCCCTAATTCCATGTACCAGTGCCTTTTCCAACGATATCCAGGAATTCTTCAACCGATGCACATGGGTGATACCATTAAGCACACCATTACCCATCACATTACAACAAAAGGTCCCCCTGTGTTTGCAAAACCCAGACGTCTTGCCCCGGACAAACTGAAAGCTGCCAAATCGGAATTCCAGCTGATGATAGATCTTGGGATAATAAGACCTTCCAAAAGCAGTTGGTCCTCTCCCCTACACCTGGTCCAGAAGAAGTCAGGAGACTGGAGACCATGTGGGGATTACCGGTTTTTAAATTCGACAACCATCCCGGACCGATATCCGGTACCAAATGTCCAAGACTTTACTTCTCTTCTCCACGGCAAATCTATCTTCAGTAAAATAGACCTCGTTAAGGCTTTCCACCACATTCCCGTAGAGCCTTCGGATATTCCCAAGACTGCAGTTTGTACACCATTTGGTTATTCGAATTTGTGAAGATGCCGTTCGGGCTACGGAATGCTGCGCAAACCTTTCAGAGGTTTTAGATGAGGTCACCAGAGGCTTAGACTTTGTTTATGCCTACATCGATGATTTGCTTGTGGCCAGCTCAACGGAAGAGGAACATAAGGAACATCTTTCACTCCTCTTTCAACGTTTAGAACAATACGGTGTTACTATTAATGCATCTAAGTGTGTGTTTGCACAGCCAACCTTGGAATTTCTTGGTCACACGATTTCGCAGCACGGAATTACCCCCCTTCAGGACAAGTGTGAAGTGATAAAAAATTACCCTATGCCAAATAATCAGCGTGAGTTACGTCGGTTTCTAGGTTTGGTAAATTATTACCACAAGTTCATTAAAAACTGTGCCAGTGTTCTTGCTCCTCTACACGCTATGATCACACACAAACGCAAGGTAACGAAATTGGTATGTGTAGCGATAGTTTACAGGCGTTCGACAATGCCAAAAATGCTATCAATAGTGCATTGTCTCTGTCATTTCCTATCAGTAATGCCCCCTAACTCTGACGGTCGATGCATCAGATGTTGCGATCGGTGGGGTGTTGGAACAAATTAACGGTCAACAAGCACCATCGCGTTTTACTCGAAAAAGCTGCAGCCAGCCCAAACGCGTTATAGTGCTTTCGGACGTGAACTTCTTGCTATTTACTTAAACGTGAAGCATTTTCAACATTTCCTTGAAGGCCGAGAGTTTTGTGTTTTTACCGACCACAAACCTTTGGTCACGTCTTCAATAAAAACAGCTGTAACCACTCTCCCAGAGTCATCAGGCAACTCGATTATATCTCGCAATTTACCACAGATATCCGCCACATCAAAGGTGTCTTGAACACTCCAGCGGATGCACTTTCAAGAATAGAGATTACTTCTGTTACCCTCAGCTCTACACTGTGGAATGCTATTGCACAGGATCAAGATAAGGATACGGAACTACAAGACCTGCTCAGAGAAGACTCCACTCACTCACTTTCCCTCAAGAAAATGAGTATGCCAGGATTGTCTGTGCCCCTCTATTGCGACGTATCAACAGCTGCTATTCGCCCTTATGTCCCTCCATGTCACAGAAAAGCAGTCTTCACGGATCTTCATAAGCCCTCCCATCCTGGTATCCGTGCTTCGCAACACCTGGTTACCTCTCGCTTTGTTTGGCCCTCGATGCGGAAGGATGTCAAACATTGGACCAAAACGTGCCTTGCCTGCCAGCGTGCCAAAGTCCAAAGGCACACCAGGTCCCCCTTTGACGCATTTCCGCCCCATCCCAGCGATTTGAGGTAATTCATGTAGACATTGTTGGCCCTCTTCCAGTGATTCAAGGCCAACGTTCTGCTCACCTGTCTCGACCGCTTTTCCAGATGGCCTGAAGCCATCCCACTTCCTGATATCCAAGCGGACACTGTTGCAAGAGCCTTTCTTCATGGATGGGTATCAAGATTTGGATTGCCGACAAAAGTCATCACTGACCAAGGTCGCCAATTTGAGTCTTCGCTTTGGAAGAAGTTTACCAGCTTGTTGGGTACAGTACATGCGCATACCTGTGCGTATCATCCTCAAGCTAACGGCCTCGTCGAACGCTTCCATCGCCAGCTGAAGTCATCCCTTATGTGTCACGAAGACTCCCATTGGATGGATAAGCTTCCACTCGTGTTGCTTGGTATTCGCTCTGCATTTAAGAGTGATCTGAAGACTACAGCGGCTGAACTAGTCTATGGAACAACACTGCGGCTACCAGGTGGCTACTTCACTGCAGGGGATAAGTCATGTGATCCTACGGAATTCGCTCAAACACTTTCCTCTCACATGCAGTCCCTTCAGCCTGTTCCCCCTCGATTGACTAGCCAACAGAACATCTTTGTTTCCCCAGCCCTCCAGTCTTGCACCCACGTTTTCGTTCGTGTACCTCTCCCAAAACGGCCTCTCCAATGTCCATATGACGGGCCTTATGAAGTTCTCCGACGTACGCGCAAATCATTCCTCATCCAGCGCGGTTCCAAGGTCGACAAGGTTTCTATCGATCGTCTTAAGCCTGCGTTTTTGGAATCAACCTTAAGTGAGGTACAAGTAGCTACCAAAAAGGTTCAGCGGAAATCTGTGTCGTTCGGAACTCTTTGAACTTCCTCTCTGGTGGGGGAGTGTGTAGTGAATACTCTTATTTTAGTTTCAAGATAAATGTTAATTTTACCGTCTTGAATTTCGGAATAGTATAAATTCATTTTAAATTAGTTACCCCATTATAATTCAATTGTGAACCACATTAATACTAATTTTATGTATACTATATTATTTTATTGTATGTAAACATAATTAATTATATATCACAATTGTCAGTTAATTATTTATATTCAAATATTTATTTTAATCTAATACCATGTCCATTTTACAAATAAATAATAGAAAACCAAAGGTTATATTTTCCACCTTTGGTACTGTCGCAGTTTCGCCTAACGGACTCAATACGGCTAGTGAGATAATCACTGGTTGGCACTTAACTAGCGGCAGTGCTTATGGCTACATCATCCAGGTTAACCTATACCGGATAGATGCGCTACGGTCCCAAGCCGTAGCTTGCCTAGGCCCAACGACGACGACGTAAACCAACAATAGGAATCAACTTTTATTATTTTATTTTTATTATTTATTTATTGACTGATTCTGAAATGTGAACGATTCGAAGACTTTCTCTGAATGCAAATGGAAATGAGGTTACAAAGGAATACAAAGAACACCAAACAGCAACAGACCGGCTGGTCCCTACGAGGCTGTCTGTATAAGAAAGAGGGTTGAAAGAAGGAAGAAAATTTAAAGACAAGTGAAAGTTTCAAAGCAAAGCAGAGAAAAGAGGTTGAGAGGTAAGAAAGAATCGAAAGATGAAGTGAAAATTTTGAAGGACAGATGAGGGAATCCAAGTGAAAATGTTACATTTCTATGCTCTAAAATATGCTTTCAACTGCGGGTTCAAGGCAAGATAGCATCTAGTTTCTTTTTAAAGGATTTTATCGAATTACTTTGACCTACTCTGGCTGGCAATCCATTCCACAAATTAACTATACGATTGAAGAAAAAATGTTTAGCTTCATTAAAATTACTTCCAAGCCATTTTCACAACGAACGAAATTATCGATTTATGTGTATTAGGTTATACTTTTCAGTGCGTACAATTTCACACACACACACACACACACACACACACAAATTATATATATAGTGTATAATATATATATATATATATATATATATGCGATGAATTTCACAATTAAACACGTGAAATAAATGACTGATACAAACCCAGAAGGAAAAGGAAAAATGATTCCAAGGCCTTTCGTGTATTTAACAGTACACCTCGTCAGGGAATGAAGGGAAAAGGCACGAAGCCAAAAATATCCAAATTGTCCTCCTCTCTCACCTGTATTATCTAATTAAGACTTTTTTATATATGGAATTGTTTGAAGGTGGAATTTTGTCCACTATTGTTAATTTTAACCTTGTGTGGTACCGGTATATACTCGTAGATGATGTTTTATGCCTTTGGTCTAACAATTTGGATGTTGACGCATTTCCTGGTAGGCTCAACAATTTAGTCCCATCTATTAAGTTCACTGTTGAAAAAGAAAATGATGGATGCCTAACTTTCCTGAATCTAAAAATTCCGAGATGCATGAATCAATTCAAATTTGAAGTTTTCCGCAAGCCTACTAATAATAACTCTTATGTGCATTTTTATTCTGACCATCATCCTTCCATAAAATTTTCTGTTTTCTCTTCTCTTTCTTAGAGCATTCAGAGTTGTCATTCCTCAATTTTTTATTCTGAGTTATGCAATATCATGAATATTGGTACTAAATTATGTTATCCTATTTCATTTCTAGATAACTGTCTTAGGAAAGCTAATGAGAATAGGTATTATAATATTGTAGTTGTAAATGGATTTGATCACAAAAATTCCTTCCCTAATGAGATCTACTGTTGAATATACGAAAAGCCTTGGAATTTTTTTCCTTTTCTTTGTTAGTCCGGTTGCACGGGGTGGGAACCCTGCATTGTTTGTTATAAAGCAAAACTTGACATATTTTGAAAGCTTATACCACCCCATTCAAGAATTCATGGGGTGTACACCTGACCCCCGCTTGGCTTTTTCAATATGGCCACTATTTTCCAAGATGGCCGGCGAAACTGAAAAATCCCATATCCTGGTCAATACTTGATGGATTTTGATGATCTTGGTGTCATTTCTAGGGGTTTTTAGGATGATGAGTCGATCTGGAGGGGTTGCAGATACTTTGGGAGTCGTTTTGACCCACATTCGTCAATACTCAAGGTCATTGGACGTCAAACACCCCCCGAAATCCATATCCCGGGCAGTCGTGGAGATATTTTGGTGATCTTACTGTCGTTTTTATGGTTTTGGGCGAGACTGAGAAGTTCTATAGGCACATGATAACAGTAGTATCATTTCGCAACTCCATGGGTCAAGTCAAGGTCATTTGAGGTTAAAGTTTGGCCTTGAAATATGATAATGCCACAGTTGACATCACTGTATTTGCTTTATTTCAGTGACAATTTCTACAGTCTAGCTAACTGCTGAGCACTTAACATCTTTTCTGCAGATAAAACCAGATCATAATGCTTAAATGACATTCCCCACATTATATGGATATGGATATTCGGATGTAAACCACAATTTATGCTGAAGTGCAGGGCACATGCATTCTATGGAAGGTTGCAAAGGTACAAGATATGACCTCGTAAGCAAAACAAAACTCACACCTAGCTGGGGGATTGGCATTGACAACTTTGATGCAGTTATTCATATTAGGTAACTATTTATTGGGGGCAAATATCAAAAGACATGGTTGTGTGAGGATCGTCAGGATCATCAGTCTACTCTTCGTTTGCGTTTTGGGTCAATGGATTGTTGCAACCCAAGCCGCTGCCACATGCACAGAACATTGTGCAAGGGATTCCGCGTCCCATGCAGCCGCAGGGACTCCCCCTGCATGCTGATTGTGATTCACACCCACATCTGATTAGCTTCAGAACTTCATCTGGTGCTAAGCACACTCCTTCACCAACTGTTTTTGGGATGAGAACTCTGTTTGTCTCGTCTCTCTCCCACCCATAATGCACAGGATCAAGTGGTGGTGGGTCACACTTTAGTGCATCGAGCCAGTTCGCCACAGTGTAGTGGGCTCTGAGCACATTTTGATGGAAAGCTTCAGTTGTTGGTGGTAGAGAACATAGTTTGGGTGCAGCAGTTCCCGACTTCCCTGTCTTCTGAGCCCATACTCGCTGACGACAGTCAGTAAGAGATGAGGATTTCTTATCCCCATAGCATGCAACAATGAACGCTGTTGCCTCTTTCTCGATATGGTCAAAGCATGCATCAAGGGACCCCAGCTTGTCTAGCTTCCGACCCTTCTTGGCTGTGGCAATGGCAGTGGCTTTGCCGATGCCATGTATTGCTGCAACTGTGTCACAACCACTCAAAGCGTGTAGTTTGAGGATTTGTGGGATGATGTCTTTGTGTTGGGTTACAGTTGCTCGGATGTCCACTGATTTTCTGCCACGCACTGGAGACTCCATACTCATGGGACAGCCAAGTTTCTTAAATTCATAGAAGTGAGTCAGCATGGCAAACACGTCTGTGTCATCACAAATGATGGAGATGCGGGCATCTGAATCTTTCTCAGCTTGTGCGATAGCGTGTTGTGTTATTATCACGTCAGCCTCTTCATGAGATGATGAGAGCTCCAATGCTGCTCGACTTCTGCCTCGCACAATGGAAGTCGGTATGGTCTGCCATCCTGCAAGCACTAGCTCATGGTCTTGGGTTACAGTTGCGAGATACTCACTGTCAGCAAGGATTTGCTCACAGAGCAGCCTGTTGTTGCTCCTTGTTCGCGGTGCACGTGAGAACAGCGTCTCTTGTAGGCAGTGGGGTGTTGAGGTCCAGCTTGTGAACTCTGCTGCCCTTGCTTCTCATTGCCCGAGTGCTTGATTTCGGAGAGAAATCATAGTACTGATCAAAAGCTAGTACTACAGATGCATGAGAAAGATGTTTCGGTAGCCATACTTTGAAGGTTTGGATAAATGTAGCAACTGTGCCACTAGCAGGCCAGTCGACTGTCCACAAAACAGCTGACACATCCATGATAACAACTGTTGGTTGACCCCATGTTCGAGAGGATGTTTCTACTCCCAAGTTCTGCTTCAATGCGGACTTAGCTGCAGTTCTCATTAAGTCATCTGGTTGGAACAGTGCGGGTGGGTATGCCGCAAGCTCTGTTGAGAATACATGGGACATACAATCTTTATGGTATCGGGCTTCTTCAGCAGGTAAATCTCCTTTCATGCCCAACAACCTACTGAGTACAACTTGTCCCTGCTCATCATTTTTCAGTTTACACTTTTCTATCAACACATCTTTGTAATTTGTTTTTATCACCAAGCTTATCGGTCATAAACCTAGATGCTGGAATGCGGTATTGCACCGGAACTTTGATGTCATATTTCTCCGGTAATATACACTCACTGACTTTCAAACAAAAGAGACAGTGTTTTTTTAGGGTCATATACTGGGCCTTCACTGAGAACAGCACTACGTAGTCTTTTTGGCTCCACTGTAGGGGTATCACATTCTCTCTTTTTCATGAATGCTGATAAATTCCGCTTGGACACATAAGTGGGAACACAGTTCTTGTGACAACAAAGGATTTTTGCTCCATCTTCCAAGAGAGGCTCTAGTCTCGCACGAACATCTGGCTGCCCTCTGATGTCGCTGCTCTCTATGATTTTCTGAATCCTCCCACAATTTGAAAGACCTTTCTGACCTCCAGGTCAGCTACGCAGGAAATCCTTGAAGAAACATTCGTCTGCAGCTTTTGTAGAACCTGAAAAATAAGAATTTTGTTTACCCATTCTTCAGAGTACAAATCGCATTGAAATAATTTATCCTCAGCAAATGAAAACTAAACAATGCTCACCTGGTATATTCTCCATATTCAGCAGTCAAAAATCAATTTTGGAATCAGCACAACCAAGACGTCATCAAACCACCAGGTGGGCAGCACCATCAGCAATAATCTCAACAACCTGAAAAAATAAGAGGAATAATTAGACATATTGGAATTCACCTTACCATGGGGAAAATAATCCCTGATTTCATTTTAACCCCAATAGAACTACTCAGTCTCGCCCAAAACCATAAAAACGACAGTAAGATCACCAAAATATCTCCACGACTGCCCGAGATATGGGATATTCCTTATTTCCGGGGGCGTTTGACCTCCAATGACCTTGAGTATTGACGAATGTGGGCCAAAACGACTCCCAAAGTATCTGCAACCCCTCCAGATCGACTCATCATCCTAAAAACCCCTAGAAATGGCACCAATATGGAAAATGGCGGCCATATTGAAAAAGCCAAGCGGGGGTCAGGTGTACACCCGATGGATTCTTGAATGGGGGTATAAGCTTTCAAAATACGTCAAGATTTGCTTTATAACAAACAATGCAGGGTTCCAGTAAAATCAGGGTCTGTGCTACCGGACTATATAGGTTTCCATCATACCTTAGTTAACCTTGTTCTTGCTTCTGTCCGAATTGTTCATTCTGACGAAAGTCAAGCTTGTTACTCCACCTTAGACCTACAGTTTAACGTGGAATCCGAATCACACCCCACCAGCAACAGCCCAGCGTCTTAACCACTAGGCTACCCAGGGTACCCATTTATCCAACAACCAATTTTTTTTTATGCGGATGGGTGAACAGCTGGGTTTTGCTGCGCCGCCTGCCGTCACCGGGTCTCGATCCCGGAGCCAATAAATTCATAGTCAGCGACGCTAACCACTACACCACAGAGGCGTATATATATATATATATATATATATATATATATTATATAGTGATTATGTAAATTATATCGCGAAAAAGATTTCAAGAAGCGTTACTGTAATGTTTAAACTTAGAAATGTAGTCCCTAAACAAGTTTTATTGACTCTTTATTATACTCTTGTTCCTCCTTATATAACGTACTGCACCCTTGTTTGGGGAAACTCCGCTAACAACGCATTAAATAGTATCTTTGTCATCCAGAAACGAACAATAAGGTTATTATCTGATGTTGATTTCCTTGATCACTCTAGTGCATTATTTAAAGAGCTAAACCTACTAAAGCTCAATGATGTAATCAAACTGGCACAGTTTATTTTTATTTACGAGTGTAAGAACAAAATCATTAATTTACAATGGGTAAATAGATATTTTGTAACTCATCAAGAAATCCACTAGTATCAGACCAGAAATAGATCAAAGCTCGTTATACCTCAATTTAGATTGTCTTCATTTCAAAAACTACCCATTTTCATTGGATTGAAACTATGGAATGACTTACATGCCGATATAAAAAATATTGTGAATGTAAATTTGTTTAAAACCAAGTTGAAATCCCGATTAATAATGGCATACTAACAAAAATCTAGGATTAATGTCCATTACTATTGTTTACTAATTAGTAATTTATCATGTGTAATCTAGTATTAAAAACACATTTGTTGGGATTGTTCAGTTCTTATCTCTCGTGTATAATATTGGTTTCTTTGTATGGTATTGGTATAGTGCTTTCAATGGTGACCTTGTATTTGTCGTGTCAGTAGTGATAATTTAAGATTAATACATGTTTCAACTACTAATAATACTTATTTACTTATTTATTTATTTATTATTATTAATTAATAACAACTAGCTGTTTATTTTTAAAAAAAGCCCAGTAAAGCCTAAAGCTTAAGGATCAAATTAAATAAAATAAATAGTTGAGCTTCACAATTATTCATGTCATTCTAAATTAAAAAGAATGTATTTAGTTTATTATTAATAAAGGTTATTCAATTCAATTCAATATATATATATACTGTATAGTATATGTATGAGAGAGAGAGAGAGAGAGATATGCTAAAGCGAGGCGAGGCACTCAGGATACAGTTATTTCAGGATACAGTTATATCAGTATTCAGCGTATAAACAGGATAATGTTATGCAAGACACGCTTTATCTGAACCCGAAGTATCAGTGATATCCTCTCTCTCTCTCTCTAATACTATACCAGAAATTTCGAGGAACCGATGACTGAACACGTGACAGAAAAGTGGAGCCACTGTGATACTGTAATAACTGGGTTGTTTAACCTTCTTCGCGCCATCTAAGGCATGGTCCGCAACCTTTTTCTCACTCGTGGACCCATAGAACAATATGGATTACTTTTGAGGACCCCTTAGCGAAAATAATTTGTATATTCTAATTTTGTGCGAATTAGAATTAGTAACTTAAATAAGTAATTGTTTAAAAGTAAAAATTACTGATGCCTGAAAAGTAATTAAAAGTATAAAGTAAAAATTACTTTTCTGGATTAATTATATATTGCTTTTCAATGTTTATTTTTATTTACATAAGACAAATTTGCAGCACTGATATTCTAGTAATATGATTACAATTTTAACTATTAGTTAATGCATTCGTGGCTCACTATAATGCTAAATTGCGGATATGACTGAAGTTTATACATTATATTACGCAATTCTGTGCTAAAATTAGAATACATATGGCAACATTGCTCCATTATTATCAATAATACGGGATTGGAGAATAAAAATAAAATATAAATATAAAAACGTAATCGTATACCTTTTTAACAAAAGTAATGAAGTAAAAAGTAGTTACTATTGATAAATTTTTAATCGATTACGCGTAAAACGTAATCCTTCAGAAAAGTAATTAGTTACGAGTAGATTACTGGAAAAAATACTTAGTTACTGTAATCGATTACAAATGCTTCGTTACTTGCCCACCACTGATGTGGACACGGAGGACAGTCTCCCATCCAACTACGACCCAGACCCAATGTCGCTTAACTTCGCTGATGAACGGGGACCGGTGTTACGACGTACCCTCGCTGACGAAGGAAGCGAGTTAAAGAGATGATACGACCAAAATACGGACTTTTACTGAACCAAAGGCGAGAAATTAATTTATTTTACCTTTGTCACTCATATTCCTGTAATCTTTTCGTTTTAATCTGTTTCTGTACGGCGTTTGTAGCGATTATTGGGTATCATCCTACTCAATATCATTTGTAGCGGTTATTGGGTATCGTCCGACCCAGTCATTCCCATTCCTTTCTGAGCTCAAAAGGGAGAAATCGGCGAGTGTGAATGTGAAATAAGGCAATTCTCAAATCGAACTAATCCCATTTCTTGACATTCTCATTCTCATCCACAACTTTCTCACTTTGGTCCACGCTAGGTTAGGTTAGCTTAGGTTAGGTTAGGTTAGTAATTATTAGTTAGCCATTTTCATTTGGCTGCTTTACCGCGAATACGAATGGGAGTGACATTGTCTCTCAAATCAAGAAACTCTTTTCTCAAAAGTGGATTTCTCACTTTGCGCATTCTCACGAATGGGATTAGGAACGGGAATGACATTGAGTGGGAAGTAATCACAATGTCTTGGAGAAGGAAAAATCTTTACTGGAAGGTAAGTGGTAAAAGACACACCAGAATACCCCCCCCCCTTCTCTTAATTTCGGCTATTTAACTTCTCAATTACGAACGTTATGTATGGAGGTATACAGGGTGTCCCAGAAGTCTTGGAGGGGTTTTATTTGGCTATAACTTTTTTTCTTTTTTGATTAATTTATTTATTTTCCTCTTTCAAATAATGTACCCTTGCTGCGATTAATGAAAATGGAATCCTGGACAGTGCCACAAAGAGTAGCTATTGTGGAACTTTATTTGACAAACAACTCTTCCATCGTTGCCGCTCAAAGAGCTTTTCGATTAAAATTCAACGCGCGTTCTGCTCCTTTTGATCGAGCTATTCGACGGTACGTCGCTAAATTTCGTATGGGAAAGGGTCAGGGAGACAAACCACGGACTGGGCGTCCTCGGACGAGTCGAAGTCCAACTCGGGTTGAGATGGTTCGTGAAAGCGTTGAGGAAAATCCACATCAGTCCGACGACGCAGCCAGGAATTAAACACTTCAAGAAGTTCCTTACATCGAATTTTAAGAAAATATATCAATCTTTACCCGTACAAAATTCAAATTGCTCAAGAAATTAAACCACAAGATCATCAGAGTCGGATAACGTACGCTAATGTGATTTTAGATTTACGCAATGAAAATGAAGATTTTGACCGGATATTAAATTTGTAATTAAAATCGCAATAAATATATTTTCAAGTGTTATAAACCTTTTTTATTTGATCCCAAACAAAAAAGTTATAGCCAAATAAAATCCCTCCAAGATTTCTGGGACACCCTTATATTGTACACACACACACACACACACACACACACCTTGGTTTTGCTTGCTCCCGAATTGTTCATTTTGATGAAAGTCAAGTTTGTCACTCCACCTTAGACCTATAGTTTAAAGTGGAATCCGAACCACGCTCCACCACGAGCGGTCAGAAATTACAAAGTCCTCGCCGGGACTCGATCTCACGACCTCCCGATCAGCAGCCCAGTCTTAACTACTAAGCTACCCAGGGTACCCATTTATTTACCAACCAATTTATTTTGTATGGAAAGATAGACAGCTGGGTTTTGCTGCCCGCCGCCTGCCGTCAACGGGTTTCGGACACGGGGCCGGTGGATTCGTAGTTAGCAATACTAGCTACTACACCACCGAAATATATGAAATATATGACTGATTACTTTTAAAATTATTATGTACTCATATACACAACAATTAGGTTCAAGAAATTGGAATACACACCTTCTCTGCAAAAATTCCAATGGTTAGTTGGTTGGTCTGTTTTACGGCCTTTGTCCAACTGAGGTCACTCAGACGGGGGATAATGCTACCAACCAACAAATCTCATTTAAAAGGAGAACTGGGTGAGCCCAGTACACAACACACAGCGGGCTCGTCACTATAACGCCTTTCCCATTTCTCAACCTGCATGGCTTAAAACAGTCCATGGTTGGCACCAAAAGGGTGCACTAAAACGAAAAGAAATTTGGAACTATTTTATGGTTGGTTGGTTGGCTGTCTACGCAACGAGAAGGGGAAGACAGAAAAATCTATGTTTAGACTACGCTGTAACGTAGTCTAAACACGTGATGTAACACATGATGTAACACGTGATGTAGGGTTGCCAGATTTTTCAAATGCCCATGCGGGACAAAAAAATTTCTGAGGTTTTTTTAGACCAAATTTTTTTTCAAATTGGAACTAGATTTCTTCAACGGTTACAACAAAGAAAATTAGAAAAATTTTATTACATTAATATTTAACAATTAAACATCGTGAATAAATTTAAATTATTATACATAATATTGAAATTCTAAATCAATTCATCCCTAAAAAATTTGCTTAAAAAATATTTTTTACGGGACACTTTGAACGCAGGATTTTGACGCGGGATTTTTGGATCAAATGCGGGAGTCCCGTAAAATACAGGACGTCTCGCTGCTGCTGCAACAGGGTTGCCATCTGGTATTATTCATTACCAAATCTGGGTAAATTTGGTAATGAAAAAGCAATTTGGTATTTTAAAAATTTATTTGGTATTATGGTAATGAAATGAGCTGAATTTGGTAATATATAAATAAGACTGAGAAAAATTGAGTTTCATAAACATTGCATTCCACAACATGTTATGAACATGTTACAACAAATCATTGCTAAAAGTTTCAATCAATTTTACTAATTATTCAGTGCTGAGTATTTATACATGCTGATTCAAATTTGCTAAAACGATACTGATGTTTAAAGCAAATTGCAGTTATAAATTTACTGTTTAACTGACTTTGGAGCTTACTCTGAATTGTTATAGAAAATGCGAACGAACATGTTACGAACTTGTTGCAATATTAAAATTTTATCATGTGGCAGCATGAGTTACGGCCTGCATTGCGCATGCGTGCAATTCTCGCTTGTCATTGCTCATTGGTGGCGTGTTCTTAGTTGTGTTGATGCGTCAGTTTATCGAGATTCACGGTCGACTGAAGTGTGTTCTTTCTTAAACTATGTAACTTATTAATTGCAACAATGTCAAAGTGGAAATCAGATTATGAAACCGGGCGATTGTACCATAGTGAATGGGAAAAAGAATATCCATGGGTGAAAAGAGCAATTGGCTCATCTCAACAGGCTTTTTGTATATAATGTGGTAATAAATTGCCTCATTTGGTACTAAATTAAAGGAAATTTGGTATTGGTGCTCCAGTCAGACTTGGCAACCCTACCGTGATGATGTAACACATAATTTTCAGATTCCACGTTGAACTGTTGGTCCACTAAGAAATGGGACGTTTAGTAAACATCATAAACATTTAATTGACGTTTTATAAACTTTTATGAGGCTAATTAAACGTCACATTCCTTGGTGGTGGGACTGTATTAGTTGGATGGTTGACCGGCCTTTGTGCTCAGATAATGTAGCGACCCGTGGTTCAAATTCAACGTTAAACCGTACGTCCCTTCCACTGTCATACGACACTGATTGTTAGTAAAGAGACAAAATTATGCAGTTAACCTAACACGTTTATGTAACTCATACTCTGACTCCGGAAACAGATACTCCTCTATAGCTTCCACTTCTGAGTCAAATGAACGTTAAATAGTCTCATAAGTTAAACCTCGGAAGTCCCATCTAAATGGCCCACTTAAATCTAGAGAGCAGAAGAATACATACACTCACGAAGTAAATGTATTTAATTAAGAAAACTTAAGGTTAAGATTACAGTGTGTTTCTATCAAAGTTTTCCTACTTTAAGTTACCAAAAGACGAACAAATAACAACGAACTTTATGTATGGAAGTCATAAGTACGTGTGTGCAGGTTCGGTACACTATACTGTATACTGTATAGCATATGAATAATCTTTGGTTAGCTTCCGCCCGAATTGTTCATTCTGACGAAGGTCAAGCTTTTCACTCCACCTTAGACCTACAGTTTAGCGTGGAATCCGAACCATGCCCCATCAGCAGCCCAGCATCTTAACCACTAGGCCATTTAGGGTACCCATTTATCTACCAAACACTTTTTTATTGTGTGGAAGGATGAACAGCTGGGTTTTGCTGCGCGCCGGCTGCCGTCGGGTCTCGAACCCGGGGCCGATGGATTCGTAGTCAGCAACGCTAACCACTAAGGAAAAAGGAAACGCAGAATGGTGCTCAAGCGCTTTCGTCTGATATTCTCAGGCGCTTGAGCACCATTCTGTTTCCTTTTTCCTTCGTGGTTATTTTCATCATAAATATTATTCATGTGTTACTTTCGTGAAATAATATATATATTATATATATATATATATATAGTATAGTATACCGAGCCTGCACACACGTACTTATGATTTCCATACATAAAGTTCGTTGTTATGTGTTCAGTGTTCGTCTTTTCGTAACTTAAAAGTAGGAAAACTGATAGAATCACATATATATATATATATATATATATATATACATTTACAGAGTAACTTTTACTTTTTGGGATTAAATCTGCTGCATCAACAGGGAATAATTACTGTAATTCTCTACACTGACTCAGGAGGATATTGATATACTGGCGCTCACAATGAGGTAATAATAATAATAATAATTGATATTGAAAATCTTGTACTTTTTGTTCTTCTTAACAATGTTTTCCATTTCAACTGAAGTCAATTTTCCTTCTTAGTAAATATAAATATTAAAATCTAAAATGTTAGATTAATACGCAATTTTTAACGTAGAACTTACAATGGAGCAAGTGTAGTTTACGTCCCCCTGTTTTGTGGTGCCTAGTGTAGTTTACGTTCCCTTACATAATCGAAGTTTAGTTTACGTTCCCCTACATTATTCTAGTGTAATTTGCGCTCCCCAACTTTGTCCGCGTATACCTAATCAAATAAAACGTTAAAACTAACGAAAATATTATGACAACCTAACCAATCGCCAATCAAACTCGCCGAACTCACTGAGGAAAATGCGAGTGATAATAGTACTTATTCTTGTGTACCTAAACTTAAACTACCACCATTCGAAGACGATGATTTAACTGCTTACCTAATTAGATTTGAACGCGTAGCGGAACTGTTAGGTTGGCCTATTGAACTTTTTCCTATACAGCTTGGGTCTTTCCTCAAGGGTAAAGCTTTAAGTATCTTTACATTTTTTCTTACGGAAGTAACAAACGACTACAATTTGTTAAAACCAGCCCTGTTAGCCGCATTTAAAAGAACCTCAGAATATTATAAAGTTGTTTAGGTCAAAGAGAATCTCCCCCGGTGAGACCTTTGCGCAGTTTGGGAGTAGGTTAAGCCAAATTTTTTACTACTGGATTAAAAGTGAAAATATTAGAACAGACTTTAAGAATTTAAGAGATTTTGTTTATAGAGACCAATTTATGCATGCGTGTCCGAATGAGATCAGACTTTTTATTAAAGAGAGAAATATAAAGTCCTTAGCAGACATGGTTGACCTGGCAGACACTTATGCTTCCGCTCACAACTCCTACCCTAATGAAGGAAAGAAAGAGAGAAGGAAACCCCACATCCACGAAAACCAAGGAAAGAGCGTAGACCAGAGTCGTCAAACTTCACCTAATCGAAAGCCCATCAAGTGTTACGCAAGTGGTGATCCTGGACACATCCAGAGAAAATGCCCTAAAAATCCAGCTACCTTCCTGAAGTCAGACCAGCCAAACCCGAAAACGGAACGGGTAAATATAGTTTATGACAAAAATTCAGAAACTTGTTTATGCTCCATCTGGTTTAACTGTCAGTGGAACTGTAAATGGTACGAGAGTAAACACAATTCTTAGACACAGGTTGTTCATGTGTAGTGGTAGCAGAGCATCTGTTGCCGGACGTAGATGTTTCTACAGCCAAGAAATCTGTAGTTATAGACTACCTAGGACGTAAAAATGAATTCCCTGTAGCTAGTGCTACATAGACTGCCCCTATTTCATTGGCTGGATTGACGGAGTAAAGGTACCCTTTACATGTAGTGAAGTCTTAATAGGAAATAGTATTATTGCTAAAAATTTAAACTATTCGGAAATGGAAAACTCTGAAATTAATATAGGTCCTACAACCGAATCAGAGGTTAAATTAAACCCAAAGGTAGTATGTATGGTTAAGACTTTATCTACAGAAAAGAAACGCTAACTTCCTTATCCAAAGACAGATTAGAACAGCTGACAATTTCTCCCGACGAATTCAAGAAACTTCAGAAATTGTGTCCTACGTTGGAGAACATAAGGAACAAGATAGTAAGTCAAACTTTAGATAATACCAGTAGTATAGCCGCAAAAGGGGAGAGTGCAGGAATGTTGCAGGATATTATGTAATGTTGCAAAGGGGGGTGGGGGTTGTTGCAAAGGGGGATGTTGCAAAGGGGGGTGGGGGGAAACTTGGAGGCGGCGTTATCCCCCAAGAGAAAGAAGGAGGAGAGAAAGGAGGAGAGGTGTTCACCTGGCAGGAGCCAAGTGCACACTAAGACTCAGCCGGTCTGGCGTTGTTTAGGCTCTAATCAGCCAGTTGGCTGAGTTGCCAGATAGCGCCATGTATTCCATTGTATACACTATTATCCTAATCAGCCAGTTGGCTGGTTGTCAGATACCTCTTTTTATTATTGCATACATTATTATATACGCCTAATCAGCCAGTTGGCTGAGTTGTCAGATACCTCTTTTTATTATTGCATACATTATTATTATATACGCCTAATCAGCCGAGTTGGCGTTGTTTTATAGGTCCTAATCAGCCAGTTGGCTGAGTTGCCAGATACCATTGTATACATTATTATTATATATACGCCTAATCAGCCAGTTGGCTGAGTTGCCAGATAGCGCCATGTATTCCATTGTATACACTATTATAGACTCCTAATCAGCCAGTTGGCTGGTTGTCAGATACCTCTTTTTTTTATTATTGCATACATTATTATTATAGACTCCTAATCAGCCAGTTGGCTTAGAAGGCTTAAATATTGCCAGATACCTGTTGTATACAGAATACCGGTAGTAGAAGGCATAACAATAAACAACATTGCATCATTCTTTTTATTATAAATATATAGAAAATAAATATACATTTGAGGAATATGCGTATAACAGAAATATATACACACAATTATGGATATTATATAATATATATATATATATATATAAAAATAAAATATACATTTCATATACATTTGAGGAATATGCGTATAACAAATATATACACATAATTATATATAAAATAAAATATACATTTCATCAATATGTACATAACAGAAATATACACACACACAAATATGGTGATATATAAATAAAATATACATTTCATATACACTTCAATATGTACATAACAGTACAGGAGAAATATCAAGCAAAATGTATATATATATATATATATATATATATATATATATATATATATATATATATATAAACACAAATCAATAGAAATATGTACATAATCAAAATATATATATACAATTCACTTTTTTTTCAAAATACTAAAATCGGTCTTAATCGAGTTTACAATTACATCATTATTGCTCTGCATTACGCAGTCTATGCGGCTTAATAATATTTCACCGCTTAAAGTATAGGGAAACCTGTATTCGATATGAATGGCTTTCATATCGTTCAGTACTATTTTTGTTCCCACTTTACAACCGGTTGGTAAGTCATCTTTAAACACGTCTAGAATACAATCAAAAGCACGCACAAAGAGTTCATCGTTAGCTACATTATTAAACACAAGTTTATAAGAACGCTTTTCCAATCGAGGGTTTATTTCTACCGACTCGAGCTTTTCAATCGTGAACTCTTCACTCAACATAACGGCAATTGAAATAATCTTCTAAATCGTTACGGCAACTGCGCGTTATATAAAGAAATAGTTCTTCAGGGTGAACGGTGTAGGTGAGCTCAGCCTTGTACCGATCAATTGCTTTGTACCAAAGTTCATGGTATTTCAAAGAGTCTAAACTTTTTAAATAAACATCCAGCACTAGACCATTCTCACCAGTCCTACACTCGGTAAACCCATCGAGCAGAGCAGTGTATGCGTATTCAAGTACTGTATCAAAATAAAACATATCCGTAACACGCGCGTCTAATATAGGTTTCAGTTTACGGAATCCGACGATTTCAAACATTCTGTCGAGGATGAAACGGTTTCGCGTAGGAATAAGAGCGTTATTATCAGAAGCATTCTTCCACATCAGCCTTATATCAATGCACGGCCGATCGTTATTTATACACAACGTACATACAACGGCGTATGAGGGCGCGTCACTAATCTGCTCTCTTCTTGTACCTACGTTAGCAGGTATTTTATAACGATCTTCACACCACTTATCAACTATCACGAAGATTCTATTCATCTCCTCGATACTTAAATAAACCCGTTTGTTTGTCGGTCTACATTCCGTTTCCAGTACATAGCTAATGGTACCGGAATTACGCCTGAACACGCGCAACGATTTCGTCACGGACACATCGTACGAGGCGTTGAGAATGCTGCTCAAAGGAAGTTCCATCGTATTCGAGGAGCGCACGTCTACTCGGCTCAAGCTCTGAGATAACTATGAGCCGTGTGAGGCACAGGCAGGAACGGTTCGACGGGCGGCTGACTCGATGATACGTGAATGGGCATGTTCGTACGACTCGAATTGTTGCACATATTTGTTTTTCCGTTTCGTCACTACCAGCCTACGCACTTTGGATAAGAACTAGGCGCTAATCATCTCCACACTCCGGCGCACTATTTGAGAGGAACATATGCTCATATTTTTCCTTTCTACCCATCAAACGATGCTCGTCTCTAAAATCTGTTAAAAACTCACGCATGGCACTAGCCACAACCTCACTATGAACCTCATCATGATATACGTTAATATAGTGATAAAAACACCTAAGATTGTCCATGATCACGAGATTCACATTTTCAGACGTAGGGTATGAGTAATCGACATGGTGTAGCATGACGTAATACCGCTTGTCACACCACCCATCCACAAGGCTCATTATCCATACCTGCTGCTTCTCTTCTGCACGCGTTGTTTCTTTTACTTCACGGTGTATGTGAGACTTTATAAAGTTTAGCCCTGCAGTATACTTCAGCACATCGTCTGTGCAACGAAAGCCTTCAACAGTCTCACCAGAACATCCGTAGAGTATTTGTACATCTTGGAACTTCGCACAATCCAATGTGGTTTTAAAAGAGGCATAGGAGGGGGGAATAGGAAGTTTTTCGGTATCCACCACATCCTCACACTTTACTGAATACCATTTCATAAACGTTGTGCAAGCGATATTAAAGGTAGCCATTTCAATATACGTCTGATCTGAATACACGTCTGATCTCTCGGGCTTACTGCGGTCGACTGACCACGCAGGGACTCCCAGATAGTAGCATGACTCACGCAGTGGGCGGAGCTTAGAACTTTCACCTCACACACACACACACACACACACACACACACACACACAAAGGAGAAAGTGAAACGCTATTTGATTTATTGAGATATTCATATATTTACAAATACGATTCGAGATATTCAAGTTATATATACATATATATTTACAAATAGATACGATTATATACAAGACGTGTGAGTTAGAAGCATCATTGGTATCCAAAGGGTACGGTATCATAGGTGCCAGGTAACTGGTAACGTTTCCTATAGGTGTTACGGCACACCATCGTACCCCTAAGTTCCTTCACGCCTCCCAGCTTCTGCGCCCGAAAATTGTGGGTGCCTACAATTAGTTGGTGAGGTTCCAAACATACTAGATCCTTCAACGACTCAAAGTTAACAACCTCCCGATTCGCATGGTTGAGCGTAATACCCTTTGCCTTCACGATATATTTCATTTCATCCCCTACCCTGACCCGTACCCCATAAGTCTTAGGTCCTGTTGAGATAAAAGAGTCGGCGTATGCGTCGTCCCCATACTCATCCTTGATCTCATCAGTGAGTTCGCCGAGGAACTCCCCAATAGCGGGCATGTAATCACCCTCCCTCTCTGTGAATATCACGCTATCTGTATCGGCATACAATACTCTCCGCCCAAGAGAATGCAATAGACCCAAAGTTTTATACGGGCGTAGGCTGTTGTGAAGCTCGCCACAGGTATGTTTGTAACCCTTGAGGTATCTGTGGCAAATTCAGTGTTGTTGTACTTTATTACGTAAGTATTACCTACATTCACGATCTCCATGACCTCTTTATCGGGGGCATTGGCATAATCCCAGACATCGCTATAACTTTGTGCCAAATGAATGTTCCCTCTGCCGGTATTCTGCGCAAATTTTCCCCATAGACTGTTTAGACACAACTTTGCACTAAAGCGCTTGCCAGGATTCTTTACAATTTGGACACGATCAAGTTGTATACCTTCGCGGTCGCGGTAACGTTGAATATAGGCCGACTTTTCATCTTCGGTATCAACTCCTCGCGGATACCCTGATGCTTCAACCTTATCCTTCAAAAAGGCGTTTATATATGGTGTGAAAAGGTTGGGGAGCTTCTGAAACCTCCACACCTCGTGTATCTTCAGTATTCTATAACCATGGCGTACGGCTAGGGCCAGCTCAGGACTTGTATATACGCCTCTGATCTTACGCTGGTGGGGTATATGGTTACATTCGCCGTTATCCTCTTCCGCGCACTTCACGCACAGGGGAAACATGAGCTTGTCGTCGATAACGACAGGTAAGATCGGCATCCATAAATTGCGTGGGGGGAGTACGTCTACGAAAGAGAGCCCAAAGTAATGATCATTCAAATTTTTTGAAAATTCATTGATGGAGGCATGCTAGGTCCCACCAGTTTCTCAGGAGCGCCCACGGGGTACGGATTGCTCTTCATCACGTATGGGTATAAAGAACAGAAATCGTAGTAATGGAGCTTCACGCCCTCCGTAGGTGGGAAGTATAGTCTGAAAGGATTTGTACGTCCTCCAAACAAGCTATCACCACATTTGAGAGGATCCAGCACCATTGAACGCTTGATCGTTTTTATTTCCTCACGGTATACATCGTCTGTCTCCATCCGTGCATCATATTCATGCTCCCACAAGACTTTGTGAGTGAACTGTGACCCTATAAGTTGATCGCGGGTGCGGGTCCCTGCAAGACAGTCGGCAGGAGATCTACCGTGATATCTCCGACGATACCGCACTCAGGGCGGGGGCATCCATGCCACCAGCATCCATTAAAGGAATACACAGTCTTCACACCAGTGACACGGTTTTCACTTAACCCATCAACCCAAAAAACACGTCCATTAATCTTAATGGGTACTTCACCCGTGTTGCGGGCGTGCTTTATGTATACACCTGTTTGTTGCTGCAGGTGTATGAGCCAGTAAATAGCCTTGTGTCCGTAACTGCGGGGGTTGTTTCGGTGAATAATGGCTAAGGTGTCTTTAGGCATGAAGTTATTCTTGAACACCGTAAAACATAATGATGCGATGGTGGTTGCGACTTGCACTGGATCGCATTTGAAACGGGCTATGTACATACTTCTAAAGGCCTGGAAACATACTCTAAGCACGCGCACATCATTCACGCAATAACGCTCACATTCATCAGCTATATTATAAGGGTTACTTTCATTAAAACTGTCGTAGTATCGATCAAAGTCTTCATCCATACAGTCAAAATAATGTTTGGGGGGTGGTGGGCCTACGTAGTTTAAAGTCTCGCTGGTGAGGAAAGTGTATGGGAAGTATCCTTTGGAAACTTCAGCTGCTACTCCCATCACCTTGGGTAGCTTTGCTAATTTACAAGGTGTGAATAATAAAGTATCTTTAAATTGTACATTGCCTCTTATCTGCATCTGTATTAATTTGTTGCCTCTTTTCAATGGATCACCTGTAAATATCTCAGAGGATTCGTGTTCAAGCAACTCCTTATAAAGGAACTGCGTGTCAAACTTTGCCCCGTTATGGGCGAGAATATACACAGTCATTTTTTTGAACTTGTCGGCTAACTTGACAATATAGGACACAAATAGTTTCACAGGACTATCGCTGACATTCGTTTTAAAAACGTTTGTCCGTTTACCGCATTTGGGGCACTCGTCACATTCGATACCCATACACTCATCACAGATGGTCTGGCTCACAAGTAAATGTGGAATTACCTCTTTGGTTTCAGCGTTCGTATATGTTTCTATATCGTAGTACACAGTTATACAAGGGTTATTTTTAGGCTTAGCATCTTTCATATAACACACATGCTTTACTCCATCCGCCTTATATTCCTCCTGGCATGTAGGACAGTGAATTACGTCGCACTTGTGCTTAAATTTTCCCCAATTATCCATTGTGTGAAACATACCACATTCACAGATTCTCATTTTCCTGCACGTACCAATTGATTTATGGAGATCAAAGCAGCTATTATTGAAAAATGTGCGTCTACACACATCACAGTCTCTCTTCTCAACTACACGGCTTTCACATTTGGTGCTTTTACACTGCTCACATACCATGTGACATTCTTTACAATGTCTCACTATATCAGCCGCAAACTCGAGGCACCCCTTACACAAATCATGATGTCTCCCATATTTTCGACTTTTGTCATAACTCGCGTAAAGCCCCCTTATATTACGGATGGGGAGATACGTTGTCCCTGACAATCCTAAAATAAGTAGGGGTCTTGTACGATCTCTCACACAGCTTTTAAAAACATACACAGTCCGGCGGCGATCATCCAAACCAAATACAACTATGCGCACATTCATTTCCTGTTCTACCTTTCTCAGCTCTTCAGGACCCATATTACAGTCAAATTCAAGTTCACAGTCTACAGCTAGTTTACGGGCACGCTCAACGATCGTAGGCAGCCAAATTTTTTGAGTCCGTGTATTTTGTACAGTAAACATACGTGCTAAGAGTACTGCTATAAAGCCGCAACCACGATCGACGTTTATATGCCTTCGGTAAATAGTTGGAGAATTGAAGTTAAGAGTGTACGGTATGGCACTATGACCCGCAACACGGTATACATGGTCAATATTTACCGTGAAGTTGTCCATATTGAAGGCTATACTACTTTGGACGGCTTGCATTATACGCCCTAATATATATTCTACATCTTCAGCAGCCAAACGCCTGAACGGTACTATCACCCAATAATCGTCTACATCACCGTCATCTGACCCGAACCCAAAGGACAGACTCGTCCTGACCTCACGCTCGTCGCGATTCTGAAGAGCAAACTCTATAATACTGTACTACCCTGCGTATCCCGCGCTCAATTCCATTGCTATACAGGGCTCTAGGGTCGACCCTAACTCTATACCGATTTCTAGTCAAGGCGGGGGTGGGGGCTGCGGATCGCACTAACTCGAACGTAATAACATCCTCAACAGAACGGGGGGCGGATGAATTAGTGGATATATTAGGTGCTGCTGCTGATGGGGGCCCTGTTGCGTAGGAGGGTTGGGGATCTATTATTGTAGACTTAACAGAACGGGGGGCGGAATAAGGGGGAGGTGTGCTGCTGCTGGGGAGGTTGTTGCGGTTGAGGGTTGGGGATCTGCTGCAACAGGTACGTATTTCGGCCGCTTTATACCTGATGTGGGGTTCTCATACCTCCGCTTTGGACGTGCAACCTGTATCGCTGGTTCAGGGGAGGAGATCACACTGTCGTCGAGGTCATCCGTAATGATAGGGTGCTCTACCTCATCGTCGGTTCTGTGGGAGAAGAAATATAAGGATCAGCACTCAAAATTTGTAATATTTTGTAAATGACCCACTTAGGAGTGTGACGTGTTAGAAATGGACTCTGTAGAAAAATTCAGATTCACGAGCCCATCCACATGTATTATATCTGGACCTACAGGATGTGGTAAAACTGTGTTTATGCTTAAAATCATTAAAGAAAAGGGCGAGATGTTCTCGAAATTTGTGCATAAAGTTATATGGTGCTATTCGACGTATCAATCAGCGTTCAACGAGTACCAAGATGATATTTTGTTCCACAAAGGTGTATATGACGTTAATTCGCTAAAGGGAACTGAACATACAATCATTGTAATTGACGATCTCATGTTGGAGATGGATAAAACGTTTGCCGAGACATTTACAGTATACTCCCACCATCTTAACATAAGCGTGTTCTTCATCAATCAGAATCTATTTTTCAAAAATAGATACATGCGCGATGTGTCGTTAAATACGCAATATCTAGTCTTATTCGCGCAACGTAGAGATGTATCACAAATTGGGGTATTAGCCAATCAAATGTTCCCGAATCAGCGTAAGGAGTTTTTGGAAGTTTATAAAGAAGCTACAAGCACGCGTTACGGATATTTGCTTTGCGACCTTCATCCGCGAAACACGTTTAGAGTGCTTCTGCGAACGAATATATTTCCAAACGAGCCTGAAACGGTGTATATTCCAGAATGACAAAGAGACTAAAGAAATACCATGAATTAATAAAAATCTATCATCGACTGCCCCGGGCAATGCAGCAGATGTTTATTAAAAATATTGACGCCGACTTTTTAAAATGCATCTGTGAAATCTGTCTTAACGTTATAAATTGCAATGTATCAATGAAACCCATCAGAAGGCTCGCCTACGCCGCTACAAGAACATAATACGTACACTCGCTCGTAAAAGTCAAACTGTAGCGAAGAAAAAACGAGTTATTGTGCAAACAGGAGGGTCATTTCTCCCCATCTTATTTTCAGTTTTGGGCCCTTTACTGACTAGATTAATATAATGAAGAAAGTGGTAGTGATTCCCCACGAGGTGTACGCTTCACTGCAAAGAGACACGGATCTAGATCCCCGTAAAAGCAGACTTAAAAGAATGGAAAGCGAATTGTTAGCCCTATTAAACAGTGAAAAAACACCTGATGAGAAAAGAATCTTATACCAAGAAGCTCTGCAGAAATTTCTTCACGAGTACGAAAATTATAAGAGCCCTACGGAGATTCCTGTGGTTATTAGGCACAGCACCGATGGCGACATAGGACCTGTACCCGACGATACAGCTGATCAACCAAAAAGATTAGCCACACAACATATCGAACATGTATTAAAAATACCCTCCCACTTACATTGAGGAGTAAAGGCTTAAGTCTTTATAATCTATTGAATGAGGATCCCGCCATACAATGGACCGATACAGGGGAGATCATTGTGGAAGGATCAAAGGTACAGGGATCGAATATCGTAGACATTGTCCATGATCTGGTGAGAAAGTGGGATAGGCCATCACCATCAGGATGGAAGCATATTAAAGCAAGACTACAACAAATAAATGTCCCTAAAACGTTGATAGGAAATCTGAACAGGTTAAAAGACTTGGAACACGCAACGTCTGTGGCACAATTGAAGACGCCGTCACCCCCTGCGGTAACACCTTTCAAGAGGAGAAAGAAGAGGTTAAACCAACCCTACCCACCTGCCTCTAAAATACGCAAATGGCTAACGTATTAACTAAACGTTATTATGACATTTCTGCCCCATCCTCTTACGGCGGCGTAGATAGACTGCACGTTTACGGAGTAGGAAAAAAAGATGTTGAAAGATTTTTGAGGGAGCAGGACGCTTATACGCTTCATAAGCCTGTGAGAAAAAGGTTTAAAACAGCCAAGACAACGGCTTCCTCGATTGATTCTATTTGGCAAGCAGATTTAACAGACATGCAAAGATACTCTGTGTATAACGATGGTTACCGCTACATTCTATTCATAATAGACGTATTCTCTAGATATCTGTGGCTAGTTCCTCTGAAAAATAAATCACCTGAAACAGTTGCTAAAGCCACCAAAACGCTAATGTTAAAAGAAAACAGGGTTCCTGGCTATTTTTGTACGGATATGGGGAAGGAGTTTATAGGCCGTGCTTTTCAGAATATGTTGACAGAGTTTAATATCAGCTATTACACGACCAATTCTATACATAAGGCTTCTTTAGCTGAAAGAGTTCAGCGCACCATAAAGGAACGCATGCACCGTTATTTTACACATAAAAACACATACAGATTTCTAGACATTCTGGAACCATTGGCATCATCCTACAACCGCTCACACCATCGCACGATTGGGGCAACACCTAACGAAGTTTTAGAAAGAGGTACGCTCCCGAGAAGAGATGGACCACCACCACCACCACCACCACACTCTGTGCGCTTCAAAATCAATGATTATGTAAGGCTGTCGCGTTCGGGGAATAAATTCGCAAAGGGTTTTGAGCAAGGATGGACACGCGAGATTTTTAAAGTTAGGGCTGTGAGACCTAAAGGTGTGATAATGATGTATTACATTGAAGATTTGAATGGGGAAGAAATCTCAGGAGGCTTTTACCGCGAGGAATTGCAGAAAGTCGCGTTTAATTTAGAAAAAAATGTGTTTAAAATTGAGAAAATTTTAGGAAGCAAAGGTTCAGGAAGGAGAAAAATGTACCTGGTGAAATGGCTAGGGTACCCAGAAAGCTTCAACACCTATATAAAAGCTGATGCAATAATGAAGCTTAAATAGTATGCAACATGGCTCCTAACCATTTCTACGTCACACTCCCGTCCTCCTCGTCCCTGTCTGTACACCCTAACAACACGCTAGCCAACTTTGTAACAGAACTCCATGGGCACATTGAATTGGGTCGTGATTCGTATGAGGTGGGGATATGCGAAATTCAGCTGGACACCGTCTTTTTAAATATTGAACATGAAGAAACCGTTTTTACGATTCTTAGAGACATTGACGAGTGTGAAAAAGCTGGGGTAGCTATGGATGAAACTATGCGCATCGCTTGGACTAAGATTGCACGGTATTACAGTACAGAAGTAAGACTAGGGCCGGGTCAATATGGTTCGGCCGAGGATGTTGTGAGAGGCTTAAACGTAAGTTTAAGAAACTCAAACCTTACGAATGATTTAGTATATGAAATCGTAAACAACCCTGCACATACACTAATCCTAAAATCAAAGACTAACAGATGTCTTAAAGAACATAGAAAGTTCAAAATTCTAACCAACGGCCGATATAGCGCAGCCTTCCAAAGAGACACATTTCACGAGACACAGTATAACTTGTCCAGATTAATGTATCAATTGAAGATGGAGAAATTGGCTGAAAGGTCCCCAGACATGTGCTATATTTACAGTAATATAGTGGAGCACCAGTTTGTTGGGGATACCCAGGCACGCCTGCTGCGCATTGCTCACATCCCCAACCATAGAGGAAGGAGTTTGAGTATTACATATGACAGACCCCATTATGTGAATGTCGCAACTAATTTAATAACCAATATCACAATATATATAAGAACGATTGAGGGCGAAAACTTCCCATTCGGTAACGGGAGCTTAACAGTGAAGCTACACTTTCGACGCACTGAGTTATAATGGATAGAAAGCCTTTCACCGTCTATCGAGGGATGCGATACCAGCGCGGTAGTGGACTTGGATCCATTTTTTCATCCATACTACGTACGGCTGTTCCTTTGCTGAAGAGGGGTGCCAGATACCTTGGAAGGAAAGCGCTACAATCAGGCCTTAACACTGCAGAAGACATATTGGCCGGGGCTAAACCTAAAGAAGCCCTAAAAAAACATTTAAAGCGTACACGGAACGAAATCATCAAAGATGCAAAGAGAAAAATGCGTGGTGGCGGGAAGAGGAGGGCTCCCCGGAAGAAGAAGAAGGGGTCACGTGGTATTAAACGTAAAAGGCTATCAAAAAAGAAATGCTGTAAGCGAATGAAACCTATGGTTGACCACTTTTTTGACTGATATAAGCTAAGGATATTGATCTCATGAATCATAGTTTGTTTACCACTTGTCGAGAGAGGAGTCACTATTTCGCCATGGCACGCTTCATCCACCCATGTAGTTCACAATGCTGTAAGTCGGAGCTGTCCTTTTTTGAGCTCCCGCCAACCCAAGTTTCTATTGAGCACAGTGATTTTATTACAATTAACCCTTTAAACACAATTAGTTCCCCGAGTGCACCTATAGAATTCGTGATACCCAGCTCAGGTCCTTACTTTTTTGATCCAAGCTGTGTGCACATGTACGCTAAGCTACGTATAGCCCATTCTGATGGAACGGCCTGCGATGACAAATATGCTGTATACCCTGAAACAAACTTTCTGCACGCCATATTCAACCAGTGTGACGTATATTTAAATCAGACCAACATATCGGCAGGCACGGGGTACTATCATCTACGAGCCTATTTGGAAAATGTCCTCAACTTTTCCAAAGAAGCGAAGGCTACCTTTTTAAGTGCGGAGGGATATTATCAAACTAAAGATGAAAATAGTATAAAGGACAAATTTAAAAATTCTAAAAAGAAAATATACGAGTGTTTTGGACGGTTGCACACAGATTTCACTTTCCAGGAGAAGTTGCTTGTGAACGGGGTGGATATGAAAATAAAGCTCACCCGCACGAGTCCTGAGATCTGCTTAAATCTGGATGCGAATCAAGAAGAGGGCGCAAAGTCCGTTGTGGTTCACATTATGGACACATACCTCCGCGTACGGCGAGTGAAATTAAGTTCACCAAAACAACTAGAAATTGAGAAAAATTTACTAAACGCTACAGTGAAATATCCTATTAACAGAGTGCAGATCAAACTATATACGGTTCCTGCAGGGTTGGCATCGAAGCAGATAGAAAACATTGCCCTGGGAAATCTTCCTAAAAGGATATTAATCGGCATGCAGGACCACGCTTCGGTGAATGGAAAATATAAAAAGAGTGCCTTTAAATTCGAGAATTTCGGACTTAAAAATATAACTCTATACGTTAATGGCACTGCTTTGGGTGGAACAATGGGTACGGACTATTCATCAGATGCTGTGTTACCTCTTTGTGCCAGAGCCTATAGTAATCTGACCCATATTGCAGGTGATTGTGATGAGCTTGGTAATGGGGTAACGCAGGAAGAATTCATTGATCAATTTAACCTTTATCCGTTTGACATTACACCTGACTTATCTGCTAGCGTAAATACCCATTTAACACCACAGCAGAGCGGTAACATCTCAGTGCGGCTGGAATTCGCCAAGCCTATAGACGCTCCTATTAGTGTACTAGTATATCTCGAATCGCAAGCCCTAATAGAAGTAGATAGATTTAGAAGCGTTATCACTGACTTTTAAAATGGATGCTAATACACTTCAGAAAGTAATGGAGCGAGTCACACGTTCCAAATTTATCGGCGTGTTTGCGAAGAATGAAACATTGAGTTTGCCAAGTACGCGAGAATGCGGTAGTCTTATTGTGAACACAGACATCATCGGTAATGAAGGGATTCACTGGATCGCTGTCTATTTTAAAAATAGACAGCGCCTGTACTATTTTGATTCACTCGGTACTCAACCCTGGAGTGACCCTATTATTGTAAAATTTCTCGCTCAGTTACATATTCCCGAAGTTGTATGGAACCCATTTCGTATGCAGGGATATTTTACTAATGTTTGCGGAATGTACTGTGTCTCATTTCTCATGCATATGTCAAATGATAAAGAATTTATAAATTTTTTAAATTTATTTGACCCGTGTCACACTCACCGAAACGATGAAATGGTATGTAGACAGATAAAAAACCGTTTTCCAATTGTACGTACTCGTTGTATATTATAATGTTTTTGTTCGTATATTCGTTTATTGTACTGATTTCTTTCATTTAATAAATTTATGAAAATATATTGCGTCTTCTTATCCCAAAAAGATCGAAAAACACTTACATTATTTGACATTGTTGACTGATTAGTATATCATCCGTATTCCCTTCAAAAGAGTGTATAACTCGTGTCAAATCCTCATCGGACCTTAAAGGAAAACATATACAGAGTATACAGACAGACAGACAGATCCCCATTATGTGAAGATATCTTTGGTTCGAGGAGTGAACATTTCGATTTTAGCATAATGGGGAAATAACATTGATTGACATTTTTGACTAGTATCTGAAATACTACAGCTCTCCGTATATATATATAAAATTCTAATTATGGACACTTACATTTCTATGGTAGTCCCTTGCGTCGGATTGTAAGGAGCGTCACTGCAAATATCTTCTACGGTTTGCGTCGAAAATAGTTCGCCACAATCAACAGCATTGAAAAGGCTAATTGTGGTTAATGCTGCAGTATCACGTTCTTCATACAAGTCTGGGGAGACGTACAGGTCCATGGTGGAGGATGTGTGACACTGCTGACTGATCAGTATATCATCCGTATCCCCTTCAAAAGATTGTATAACTCGTGTCAAATCCTCATCGGACCTTAAAGGAAAACATATACAACAGACAGACAGACAGATCTCCATTATATGAAGATATCTTTGGTTCGATTACCAATTTCGATTTTAGCATGATGGGGAAATAACATTGATTGACATTTTTGACTAGTATCTGAAATACTACAACTCTCCATATATATATAAAATTCTAATTATGGACACTTACATTTCTATGGTAGTCCCTTGCGTCGGATTGTAAGGAGCGTCACTGCAAATATCTTCTACGGTTTGCGTCGAAAATAGTTCGCCACAATCAACAGCATTGAAAAGGCTAATTGTGGTTAATGCTGCAGTATCACGTTCTTCATAAAGTCTGGGGAGACGTACGGTCCATGGTTGATTATTCACTGATGCGAAAATAGCTACTGTTACTCCCACTGAAAATATCCCTTTTATATGCACATTCACCAAGCTCCGCCAAAAGACCAGGATGTCGTCGTGATTGGCTGCCGATGTAGCTGGGTGAGCGTGTACCAATCCGCTATAACGAGACCGGACGAGTAACATATATATAAAATCGAATTATAGGCACTTACACTTTCTATGGTAGTCCTTATATTATATCTTACAATTATTAGTATTGTTTGAATTGTTAACTTATTTTATAATAAAGAAATTATATCCTAATTATATTTTAAAAAAGAACATTCGGTTTCAACGTTAAGCTGTGGTCTAAGGCGGCGTGGCATGAATAAATACTAAAATAAAATAAATGTTAAAAATCTTTATTTCATACGTTATTAAAGTTAAAAATCTTTATTAAAACAGGATAGAAGCATATGAAAGTCAAGGTAAACTATAGTTGCATATCATTATTGCTACATAGAAAAAATCGTGCATTACGGTTTTTTCGGATATACTACTGCCTCGGGTAAAATGGTCCTGTTATTTTAAATCACGTATTTGTTAATTATTATTATTGCTACATAGAAAATCGTGCAGTTATTTTCGATTATTATTTATTGAACAAAACTCTCGCTCTCTTTATATATCTATATATATTATATATATATATATATATATATATGTATTGTATAGAAAGATGGTCTGGAAGGAAGTTTACCAATGATTAAATTCTCTTTGCGAGTGACCCGTTGCCCGCGTCGTTTGCCCGAATTGTTCATTCTGACGAAGGTCAAGCTTTTCACGCCACCTTAGACCTACAGTTTAACGTGGATTCCGAACCACGACCCATCAGCAGCAGGCGTCTTGATCACTAGGCCTCCTAGGGTACCCATTTATCTACCAACCACTTTCTTTATTGTGTGGAACAGCTGGGCTTTGCTGCGCGCCGGCTGCCGTCGGGTCTCGAACCCTGGGCCGATGGATTCGTAGTCCGCAAACGCTAACCACTACACCACCGAGGCGGTATTTGTCATTACTTACTCGGACTATAGTGGATTTAATTATCCCAGAAGAGTTCCATGCACGGTCTGTGTGTAGCATATATATATTATATATATATATATTATATATATATATTGTGTGTGTTGTACGTTTTTCCCTTGACCTTCGTCAGAATGAACAATTCGGGCTGAAGCTAACCAAAGGTTATCCAAAGGGTATATAATATATATATATATATATATATATCATTATATTTCTATATGACACCATAAAAAATAACGCGTAAATATTTGTAGAAATAATAAGAATGATAAAATTAATATCTGAAGCCAGTGGTGATTTCTGCTCGAATAGCTTGTAGAAAGATAATCTCTCGGCCCGAAAAAGGTCCCTAGAGACCTTTTTCGTTCGAATTCTCCGAAACCAACCTCGCTATAGTGGCTTGGGCAATGAATAATTTCTTTATTTTACGTCATTTTTCATTTTTTTCGTCGCAGGAATGAGGCTGTATGCTTCGTTCATCTTCAAGTTTAATGAAGCTGGGTATTCCTTATAAAAATTCGTTTCTGTCTAACGAAATAGGGAACTTTGTTAATTCTATTATTGCGTAAATCTTTCTAATGTGTTATTGAATAATAGAAGATATATATTGTGGTATTTTATATATATATATATATATATATATATATATATATATATATATAATATCAGAAGATATTTAAAAGACTGATATAATTATAGTAAACTTTTTGTCAAATAGTTTACCCCTAAAATTAATTGTTTTCTATTATGGCGTTTTCGAAGGTAAACTATGTTATTTGCTTCGTTCAACTTCAAGGAAGCTAAGTACTCAATGTTCCAAATATTAATATTACCATTATATACATCTATTGTAAAACACTATATACATCTATATTTCAATTAAGTGTGTAATTATTTAATTCATCTACCATATTGTGGTACACAATGCTTAATATATATTATATATATATATAGATATATATATATATATATATATATATATATATTTCTATAATTCTGTTTTCTATGGTTGGTTGAATTATGGATAACTACGTTATTTGCTTCGTTCAACTTCAAGGAAGCTAAGTACTCAATGTTCCAAATATTAATATTACCATTATATACATCTATTGTAAAACACTATATACATCTATATTTCAATTAAGTGTGTAATTATTTAATTCATCTACCATATTGTGGTACACAATGCTTAATATATATATATATATATATATATATATATATATATATATATATTTCTATAATTCTGTTTTCTATGGTCGGTTGAATTATGGATAACTACGTTATTTGCTTCGTTCAACTTCAAGGAAGCTAAGTACTCAATGTTCCAAATATTAATATTACCATTAATACATCTATTGTAAAACACTATATACATCTATATTTCAATTAAGTGTGTAATTATTTAATTCATCTACCATATTGTGGTACACAATGCTTATTAGAATACATGGCGCTATCTGGAAACCTTGCGCTATCTGGCAACTCAGCCAGAATAGAGGATTATAAAAGATCGCGAAGTTGATGAAGAACCATTCCCCCCTCGGCTCCGGCCGAGTAAGGAGCTCTGCTCCTTCTATTTCATGCCCTTTGGTAAACCCATAGTGGCCTCTTAGGTTAGGGAAACGAAAAAAAATTGGGGGAGAACTCCACCTGTCCTTCAGGTGTCTCTCTCCCTCCTTCAGCGCTCTCTCTCTCTCTCCTTCAGGCGCCTCTCTCTCTCTCTCTCCTGCAGTTTGCCTCCAGCATGTGTACTTCTGCATGTGTACATCCAGCATGTGTACCTACTGCATGTGTACTCCTGCATGTGTACTCCTGCATGTGCACCTATCCTCTTCCTTCAGGCGTCTCTCCCTCCTACAGGCATCTCTCTCTCTTCTTCAGGCGTCTCTCCCTCCTACAGGCGTCTCTCCCTCCTACAGGCATCTCTCTCTCTCTTCTTCAGGCGTCTCTGGCTCAGCCAACTGGCTGATAGATAATAATGTATACAATGGAATACATGGCGGTATCTGGCAACTCAGCCAACTGGCTGATTAGGAGCCTATAAAACAACGCCAGACCGGCTGGAAGTCTTAGTGTGCACTTGGCTCCTGCAGGTGAACACCTCTCCTCCTTTCTCTCTCCTCTTCTTTCTCTTGGGGGATAAACGCCGCCTCCAAGTTTTTCCCCCACCCCCCTTTCCCCCACCCCCTTTGCAACATCCCCCCTTTGCAACAGCCCCCTTTGCAACAACCCCCACCCCCTTTGCAACATTACATAATAACCTGCAACATTCCTGCACTCTCCCCTTTTTCGGCTATACTACTAGGTTAATTGAGTGCCCGTTAAGTCAACTGTACGCTCTTGACGATTGGTTAGGTTGTTGTGATATTTTCATTAAAACTAAAGAAAATATCACGATTGTTTAAAGAGTAAACAATGCATTAGATTGTTAGAACAGCAAATAATTCTAATGCATTGTTTAACCATATGTATAGATGTAATCATAGTATCAAGTGGGATAACTCTAAAGCGCTCGTTAAAAACAAATATAATTGAAAGGAATATGCTAGAATGTGCATTTATCCATTTTAAAAATAATTTCAATAACAGTGTGGGAATGTATAAAATTGCCAATATCCTGTTAAAATACCTTTTGCCTCTAATTAACTCTTGTTAATCAGGTGCTTAGCTTTTTATTTTTCCTTCCCGTTGTACAGTACATATGTATATATTTTTGTCATCTCGCCTTCTCCCTTCATTCCCTGACGAGATGTACTTCTGAATACACGAAAGGCGTTGGAATCATTTTTCTTTTTCCTTGTGGGTTTGCATCATATATATATATATATTATAACAGGTGTCCTTTTTGTCCAAATAAATATAGTTGATGGTTGTATGAACGACACTGTAGTTACATATACAGGGTGCTTCATAAGTCAGTGTAATATTAAATATAAAGCGATTAAATGAAAACCAAAGAAAATAATGGGACATCATATAATATACATGTAGTGTGTCATGTGTATGAACTAACGATAGTCATAACGATGTAACTTTACGAGAAGTTACGTAATTCTGACGAAAGATTATATATGTAAGTGCAGAAAAGCATTTGTGTTTTGAGTTTTACTTCGTGGAATTAGTTAATAGATTTTACATTCTCAAGAGTATATATCTATATATGAAAATTATTTCACGAAAGTAACACGTGAAAAATATTTATGATGAATAAAACCACGAAGGAAAGGAAACACAGAGTGGTGCTCAAGCGCTTTCGTCTAATGACATCCTCAGGAACACTGAAGTAAATAAAGAGCAAGACTATATATAGGTTACAAAAAATGTGTATATATATAATAAATATAGAAATAAAAATTGTGGGAGGAGCATACAAATTTGTAAGGAAACCTACCAATTTTAGCACTTTGCCCGAATTCAACACAAGATCAAATGGATTGTTTACAACTAATTTTATAGATAATGCCTGAATGATATATAGGTAAAAAAAATAATAAAAAAAAATAAATAAATAAATAAAATAAAAATTGTAAGAGGAGCATACAAATTTATTAGGGAAAATTACCAAAGTTTTAGCACTCTGCCCTTCTTGTCTAAATCTGTTCTGAACGACTTGTCTAAATCTGTTCTGAACGAATTCAAAACAACGGGATCGAGTTGAAAAATATCTTTGCTCATGTTAAAGTTATTTGTAAGTTATGTTATAATGTTATAATGTTTCAGACCAACAAAGACCCTAGGATCCACTCATGGCTGGTCTACCTAACTGTGTTCGTAATCGTGTATTGTGTATGTTCTCCGTGGTGGCGGAGGGGACCTACAATTTTACGTGGGTTCCGAACCACAAGAGCATAAGAAATTTATGTAAAAACTGCCGGTAATTTGGCAACGACCAATTTTTACGAAACTAAATAATTATCAATTTAAAACTAATTAATTATCGATTTAAAACTAAAGATAGAATCTCTGGATCCAGAGGATCAAGTCATAATAGACTACTATCCACAAATGTTACACTCTATATCTACTTATAACGGACATGCAAATATATCAGATCCAAAGAATCAAGTCAATTTCACTACGGTATCCATCAAGTCACGGTCCGTATCGATTGCGGACCAAGTCAAAATTTACAACCATATACATTACAATATATACACTTACGAGGAAAAGTGTAGGTGTGGCTGTAAAGACTGTACAGTAATGTAGAAATGTGTGTGCACCCATTATGGGACCCTCCCATTTAAAGGTGTTTGTGGGGGCAAGTGAAGATCATGAGTTTTTCAATACCTCACAGTACTATGGGGGGCACCGCTCGGCAGAGGAATCTCTTTAAATAGGGTGTGTAAGGACAGAGAGTATCCCCTAACCCAAGACGCTGCCTCCCTATATCCCACAACACTTGTGTTGAGCTGTGGGATCTATCCCCACAAAGCCTTAATTTGACTACCTTAAACTATACCCCTTCTATCAACATGCGCGTCTAATCGATTTTTAAACATGTTTATAGACGTGCTACGGTGCTACTAATTACTTCTACCGGCAAACTATTCCAGCTATTTACTATTCTATGCGTAAAAAAGTTTTTCGCAACTGCTGTCTCGAACCTTCTACTTGTCAACTTACACCCGTTATTTCTAGTCCTATTATATTGAGATATTTCGAAAAAGCTATCTCTATCTACGTTATCAAACCCATTCATCATTTTGAAAACCTGGATTAGATCACCCCTTAACCTCCTAGTCTCGAGAGTAGTCAATTTTAACTCCTTAAGCCTATTCTCGTACGACTTTGACCTGAGAGACGGAATCATCTTAGTTGCTCGTCTTTGAACTCTTTCGATTTTGTCTAAATCTTTGCGCATATGCGGATTCCAAAATTGGACCGCGTACTCCAAATGGGGTCTAACTAATGATTTATAAAGAGGAACTATAATATCGCGCGATTTGTACTCAAAATTTCGAGCTATAAACCCTAACACTTTGTTCGCCTTATTGACCGCTGCTGTACTTTGTTTCGCTACTTTTAAATCACCAGTGACTATAACTCCTAAATCTTTTTCCTGCTCTACGCTTGTTAAATCTTTCCCTGACATACTATACGCAAAATTACCGTTACTCGAACCTATATGCAAAATTTTGCACTTATCCACGTTAAATCTCATTTGCCATGTGACTGACCAATGAACGATTTTATTCAGATCTTCTTGAATTTTACCTCTATCTTCGTCATTAATCGCCCTACCACCCAGCTTCGTGTCATCCGCAAACTTTGAAACTGTACTGACTAGGCCGACATCTAAATCGTTAATATATAGAAGAAAAAGCAAGGGGCCCAATACAGAACCCTGAGGAAAACACACTCGCTACATTAGCCCAACACGACTCCGCTCCATCAACGACCACCCTCTGTTTCCTGCCTCGCAACCACTCTTCTAGCCAATTTATTACTACACCCTGATTCCATGAGCTTTAGTTTTTTCAATGAGTCTTTTGTGCGGCACGATGTCAAACGCTTTTTGAAATCTAAATACACTACATCAACCGCCCGATGTCTATCGTAAACGTCAACCACGCTTTGGAAAAAATTCTAAAAGATTAGTTAAGCAAGATTTGTTTCGCCTAAAACCGTGTTGCGTATTTCTAACCAGATTATGCACTTCTAAGTGTTCGACTATACGATCCCTAATTATTGATTCCAGTAGCTTACCTACAACAGATGTTAAACTGATTGGCCTATAATTCCGCCGCACCTTTATCGCCTTTCTTAAAGATAGGTGTTACGTTTGCTAACTTGAAATTATCTGGTACGCACCCCTCAGAAATAGACGCATTAAAAATCTTTGTTAGCGGCACAACAATGCTATCTTTAATTCTTTTAGTTGTATGGGATACATGGAATCCGGACCCGGTGATTTACGCGTTTTCATTTATCAATATAGCACATTACTTCCCCTTCACTAACGACAATATTATCCAAAATATTACCATTATCAAAAGGTATTATGTCTATGACCGTAGGGATATTCGTTACATCTTCTATAGTAAAAACTGACGTAAAAAATTCGTTTAGCAAGGTAGCCATTTCCTTGTTTTCAGAGACTAGATCTCCATTTACATTTTTCAATGGACCTAAGACACTTTTTACTGGATTTCTATTATTGACGTATTTAAAGAATCGTTTGGGGTTTTCTTTACAGTCACGAGCTATGGAGATTTCAAATTCGCGCTTGGACTTTTTTATTACACTTTTCGCTTCACGCCTCAGAGATATGTAGTTGTTTCGTAACAACAAATTGTCTTTATCGCACTTATGTTGCCTATAAGCCCTATCTCTACTCTTTATAATGTCTCGTACTCTAAAAGTAAACCACAAGGGCTTGTTGTTTACTTTCGCACGCTTAATTTTGTACGGTACACATTCCTCATTTATAGTCCTAAATACCGTTACGAACGATTCCACATTAGTTTTGCGTTGGAGTTCCCATTACGTTTTCCCAATTGACGTGTGAAAATTTATTTCGAAATTTACTAAAGTCTGCGTGCTGGAAGTTAGGAATTTTAGTCGAGTTAGTGGTTTCGAGTGACTTACTGAGAGGACAAACTCCACCATATTGTGATCGCTATTGCTCAACGGTTCTATTACTTGAAGATCAGTAATTAGCCTATCATCCGTAGTTATTACTAAATCTAAAATACTGTCCAACCTCGTAGGTTCCCCAACCTTTTGAATAAGAAAGCTATCCTCGAGAAAATTAACTAAACGATTACCTTCCGCGTCTCCCTGCATTGTATCGTAATTCACGTTGGCGCAATTAAAGTCACCCATAACTAAAGCCTGCTCACTACCGATTATTCTCTTTAGTTCACGATATAACGCTTCGTCCGTATCAGCTCTTTGATTTGGGGGCCTATATATAACCGCAACAAGAAGTTTGAAATCGTTCAATTTAAGTTCTGCTATAGTCGAATCTATCGGTTCTGGAATTGAGTGCTTTACTTCTATAACGTTCGCAATATTATTTGATATACAACATAACACCGCCTCCTCGCCTACCTATTCTGTTTTTAACAAAAAGTCTATAACCTTTAATTTGATATTCCCCTACAATGTTGCTAGAGTGAAACAAAACTGAAGCATTATTCCAATCAATACAATGGGATAACTCTGACAAATGGACAAAAAGGGCACTGGACGACTGTTAATAGAAATATTCTTGAGTCTGCTATTATCCAACTTACAAATAACTTTAACATGAGCTAAGGTCTTTTTCAACTCGATCCCGTGTTTGAATTCGTTCAGAACAGATTTAGACAAGAAGGGCAGAGTGCTAAAACTTAGGTAATTTTCCCTTATAAATTTGTATGCTCCTCTTAAATTTTTATTTTTATTTTATTTATTTTATTTATTTTTTTATTTTTTTTACCTATATATCATTCAGGCATTATCTATAAAATTGACTGTAAACAATCCATTTGATATTGTGTTGAATTCGGGCAAAGTGCTAAAATTGGTAGTTTTCCTTACAAATTTGTATGCTCCTCCCACAATTTTTATTTCTATATTTATTATATATTTTTTTTTTGTGTAACCTATATATAGTCTTGAACTCTATATTTACTTCAGTGTTCCTGAAGATGTCATTAGACGAAAGCGCTTGAGCACCACTCTGTGTTTCCTTTCCTTCGGGGTTTTATTCATCATATATATATATATATATATTTTTTAACTGCAAACAAATGAGGTACCTCCTAGGAATCGAACCCGGGGTCATTCAATTGCCTGTCGGATATGTTAACCACTACACCAAGGCCCCCGATTAGTCAGTACCCGTAATTCTCCTACATACGAGCGGAATCAAATGCCCTGAGGGGGCACCTTCGCATGCCGTACATATATACATTTTAACTGCAAACAACAGACATTATAATTAATTTAAAGAACGACGCTTGTGTAGAAGAGTGTTCCGCACAAGATGAGGGGAGAACGAGCAAATGAAAAATGAGGTACCTCCCAGGAATTACGAGTACTGACTAATCGGGTCCTTGGTGTAGTGGTTAACATATCCGACCGGCAATTGATGATCCCGGGTTCGATTCCTGGAAGGTACCTTATTTTTCATTTGCTCGTTCTCCCTCCTCATCTTCACCTTGTGCGGAACACTCTTCTACACAAGCGTCGTGAAAAATATTCATAGTAAAAATAGCCCTACCAATAATTCAGGCATTATCTTATAAATTGGGTGTAAACAATGTGATTCCTTTTACATAGGTCAGACGGGAAAGGATTTGCACACACGTATAAAACAGCATCAATATTCCGTTAGAACAGGACAGTTGTCCAGTGCTCTTTTGTCCATTTGTCAGAGTTATCCACTGTATTGATTGGAATAATGCTTTCAGTTTTATTTCATTCTAGCAACATTGTCAATAGAAATATTCTTGAGTCTGCCATTATCCAACTTTCAAATAACTTCAACATAAGCAAAGGTCTTTTTCAACTCGATCCTGTTGTTTGAATTCCTTCAAAACAAATTTAGATAAAAAAGGGTAGACGCTAATCTTTGGTAAAACTTGTACGCACTTTATTAACTTTTAATCTTCATTTTATTTTTATATATATCGAAACTTGACTCTAAAAGGCAAAATGTTAAACCCGGGCAGATTTCCAGTATAATTTGTATTTTTATAATTCATTTGATCTTGTGCTAAAAATCGATATTTTTCCTTACAAATCTGTATGCCTCTTTGTTAATCCTCTAATCTTTAATTTTTAATTTTTATTTTTACTTCTCCGTTTATGCATATATAGATATATATATATATATATATATATATATATATATATATTATGTGTGTTGTGTGTGTATATATATATATATATATATATGTATAATATGTGTGTGTAGATATGTATATATATATATATATATATATATTCTATATATATATATATGTGTGTGTGTGTAGATATGTGTGTATATATATATATATATATATATATATATATATGTGTGTGTGTAGATATGTGTATATATATATATATATATATATATATATATATATATATATATATATATATATATATATATATTATATATGTTTGTGTGTATGTATGTTATTTATTTATTTTTTTTTCTTTCTGTAACCTATATATAGGCCGTAACCTTTTATGTACTTCAGTGTTCCTGAGGATGTCATTAGACGAAAGCGCTGAGCACCTTTTGTGTTTCCTTTCCTCGTGGTTTTATTCATATATATATATATATATATATATATATGACGTATGAGGATATGACGTATTTCATTGCGCTGCTATGGGAGACTGGACAACAAATCAGTGAAAATTTTGTAAGATATAACAAAAGTAGTGAATGCCGTTTATTTTTTGAAAATTATATGTTCCAGATGGCCTCCATTAGAATCTAAACATTGTTGTAATCTCTGTCTGAAGTTCCGCGTAACTCGCTGCAATAAAGAGCCATCAGTTCCTCCAATTTCCTCTACAATGCGGTCTTTAAGCTCTTCGGTAGAGTGGGGACGAGTAGCATACACCTTATACTTAAGATATCCTCACAAGTAAAAGTCTGGGGCTGACAAGTCGGGGGATCTTGCTGGCCAGGGAATGTCTTCAAATCTTCAAATTTAGCGGCCTGGAAACATTCCTCTAAGAACATTCATGCTTTGCCTTGCCGTGTGAGCCGTAGCGCCATCCTGTTGGAACCATACGTTCCTCACCTTAGCAGTTTCTCAGCTAAATAAGTTTCCAACATGATGCGGTAGCGATCACCATCCACGGTAACAGACCGGGTGTTTTCCTCAAAGAAATAAGGCCCGATAACCCCAAAAGCGGAAATACCACAGCAAACCGTTACCTTTTCACTATGCAGAGGCTTCTCGTGGAGTTGCCTAGGATTGTTATCACCCCAATATGGCAATATCTGAAATTCTGCTTATTTACGTAGCCCGACAGGTGAAAGTGGGCCTCATCTGACATGATTAAAACATCCAAAACTCCTTCATCACTATCCAATATTTCCAAAAACTATCTAAAGAAATTGAGACGAGAAACTTTATTCTGGTCTTTTAGCTCATGGGTCACTTGAATTTTGTATGGATGAAAGTGTAAGTCTTGTAAAATTCTTCGAAGGGACCTGTTTGAGATTCGTAAGGAGAGCGCATGTCGCCTTGCTGAGCGTGATGGGCTCTGCTGCAACCCGTTCCTCACTCTTTCAATGTTCTCTGGCGTGCGAATCAAACGTCCAGGCCCAACAAACTTATTCACTACACTACCACGAATATTAAAATCATCAACCCATTTTAAAATGGCATTCCGCGAAGGAATTCTGCCTTTTGGCTGTGAAGCTTCTCTGAATCCCTTCTAGCTGTCTAATGTCTTCTTTTTTATATGGGCATGTTAGGACCGAGCAGTATTCCAATTTGGGTATGATCAGTGTTTTCAGTAGAGGAATCATTATATTCCTAGCCCTTCGTTTAAAGGTTCTCAGTATCTGCCCAGTTATTCTCTTTGCTCTGTTTACTGCTATCTTATTTTGTGTTTCAAATTTCGCATCATCAGTCATTACAACCCCTAAATCTTTTGCTTTAGAATTTCTCTGAATTTCCTGTCCATTTGAGGTATAATATTGCATGGATTTTAGATCTTCTCTTTTTCCGTACCGTAACAGCTGAAATTTCTCAGTGTTAAACTTCATATTGTTGTCTTCCGTCCACTTGTAGATTCTGTTCATGTCGGTTTGCAGAGATCCTATATCGTTTGGGTTTCTTATTTTTCTACTGATCTTTGTGTCATCGGCAAAGGATGTTACTGTGCTGTATCTAGTAACGTCCTCATCTATGTCAGTTAGCATGATTATGAAAAGTAGTGGAACTAATACTGTTCTTTGTGATACTGAGCTGAGGATCCTGATTCTGATGAAGATATTCCTTGTACTGTAATATATATATATATATATATATATATATATATTATATATATATATTATATATATATATATATATATATCTATATATTCTTTCTTTCTTTTAAATTAACCTATGAGATCACTTCACCCAATAGTAGGAACATTGTGGACCATAAAAACCACATCTGCAATGTAAAAAAATGACGTACGAAGTGTTTTTCGGTCAGCGACCAAATCGTTGTTCATTAGAAGAGTATATTGTTTCATTACATCATTATTGCGCCACATAGTTACACACTACCATTCAAAGTTCTCAGAAACTCTGAAAGTATATACATTTAGAGGAAAGTTTTAGCCTGACTCCTTTGTCATTGAGATTTCGCGCGCGCGCGTGTGTGTGTGTGTGTGTGTGTGTGTGTGTGAAAGAGAAATATTGTGTTTATGTTGAGTATCTATGGCAACATATACAATTGCATTATACATGCGCAGGTAAAATTTGTAATTTTTACATTCATAAGAAACTAAGGCAATAAAATTTCCTATTGATCACTCTCTCATAGTGATCCCCCACAAAAATGTAATGGCCTTGCATATGACTCCAACTGTCACGATTAGATATAACTTCTTCGATCGTTGCGTACTGATAACTAAATTAATAAGGAAGTTCACGTACTGCGTGTAAAGTAACTTAGCATTGGATCAAAGGTATGGTTCCTCTCTCTCTCTCTCTCTCTCTCTCTCTCTCTCTCTCTCTCTCTCGAGCACATAAACTTATAATCAAAGATTCTAAAAAATCTAAAACTAAAAGAGTATAAAACATGAAATAGGACAAACTGCCGCCGCTTATTTTATATAAATATAGATTTTGAAGTTAATATTTGAATCAATATTTATTTTGTAATCAATAAAAAAATAACTAAATAGATTCTTTTGGTGTAACATTTAAATATGCTTTTTCCTATTAACAGTTTCTTATTTCGAAAGAGCAATTGTTCTACAGTTTTGTACTAATTTAAACTAACAATGATCCTAATTCCTACGGTGATGTCACGAAAGGTAGGCGTACCCTTTAATATTTTTTTGTGCCAACCACTGGCGCACAAAATTCCCCAAAATAACATGGTATTGCAGAATAAAAAGAGGTCTATATTTTAAACATGAAAAACATCTATAGCTTAAATTTAAACATATATATAACCTTATAACCTTACAAAGGTTCCGCGTGATGATTTCTCATTTCGCGAAGTTCAAGCTTGTCGCCCCTCCTCTCATTATATATATATATATATTATATATATATATATATATACACAGGGTGATTCAAAAGTCAGGTTACATAGGGCTTTTCTGTTTTCTTTGCAGGTAAATGAGTTATGAGATGTTATCGAAGGAGGAGCGCATTGATGTGATATTCCTAGTTGGCTGCACAAGTGCATTGCCGTTAACGGTAGCCATATCGAACATGTGATGTGACTATTCTCCTTTATCATTACTAGGGCGGTCAAAAGTCAATAAAGTCAAATTGTTTCCTATGGGGCACTTTTCGCTGAAACGACTGAAAATGCAATAAAAACACCTGTAGGGGGTATATTACCAAAGTTAATAGGTCAACCAAAAGTCAACTTTTACCTGTTAGGTCAAAAATAGCAATGAGGTAAATAAAGTCAATTTTTTGGAATAAATAATTAAATAACTAAAAATTGGCATCTTTTTGGTTAACTGGCAACTTCGCTGCTCGTATTTGTCTTATTCAGTTATGTCCGTTCTGGTGTTGGATGTGGTTGTGTTGTATGTATTGTGGTTACTGGTTACCATTTTTTATTTGTGATTTTTTCTGATTTGTGATTTCACTGATTTCGATTTCTTTTGATTTCAGATATTTAAAATGCCAAAGTTGCAGTTAGTTCTATTGCTAAAGTGCGCGCTATAATTACAAAATATCCTAATGAATTCATTTGTTCAGGAAAAAATGAGCTATACTGTCAGATACTGTCAGCGTGGTATAGACCAAAATGTGGGAAATGAAAAGACGCAAACCCTTTTAAAGTACAAGTCTTCAGATTTTTCGGAAAAACTTGTGACTACATTTCTGTCAGCCAACATACCTCTTCATAAGTTGAGCAACCCTCATGTGAAACAATTGTTCTCTGAATTAGGTGTAGCAGTGCCTTGCGTGTCAACTTGCAGATCAATAGCAATGAAACAGGCAGAAAGCGAGTTAAGTAGAATAAAACATTTGCTAGAGGGTAAATTAGTTTTCCTAATTGTTGATGAAAGTGAAGTAAGGGGCTCAAAATATTTGAACATACTTGCTGGATCTATTGATGTTCCCAAGAAAACATATTTAATCAGGTGCGATGTTCTTCTTGGAAATGTTAATGCACGAACTGTCATACACAAGATTGACGATACTGTAAAAGAATTCGAGATACCAAGAGAAAATTTCTGTTTACTTCTGTCTGATGCAGCTCGTTACATGGTGTCAGCTGGAGCGACACTCAAGCAACTATTTCAAACTTTTCCATGTAACGTGTCTTGCGCATCTGTTACATAATTGTGCGATGCAAATAAGAGCATTTTATAGTAATGTTGACACTTTAATTGCATGTGTCAAGGCTTCTACTCTTAAAAACAAAAGAAGGAAGGAATTGTTTGCTGAAATAGGAACTCCTCCAGAACCGATTGTAACACGTTGGGCAAGCTGGCTGAACGCTGCTTTTTATTATGCAGACAATTTTCCAAATGTGAAGACAATTGTGGAAAATTTTGAAGATGAAGGAATCATTGTTCAGAAGGCTAAAGAGAGTGTTGCTAATGAAAAACTGCCAAAGCAACTAATGTCAATCAAAATGAATTATAGTTTGATTGTGAGGTGACGTGTATGTATATATATGTATGTAGTCGAAAAGTCACTAAAGGGTAAATATCACTAAATCTAAGCTGAATGTCCAAGGTAGTTTTTGATAAGATTTTCAAAAACACACCTAAACTACATGCATCTAAAACGATTTTGAAGAAGTATGGGGACATACAAATACCTATTTGTGGAGAAGCATACGTCACAGTTACACTCAACCAGAAAACTTTGTCTCATCCCTTAACCCTTTTAGTGGTGGATGAGCAAGGGCCTACTCTACTAGGCCGTGATTGGATTGATGCTTTGAAAATAACAATTGACAAAATCTTGCCAAGGGGTCAGGCAGATGTGCATACACTCTCATATCCATCTGACATAGACTCATTGTTAAGGGAGTTTTCTTCTATTTTTGGGCCTGAAGTAGGCAACCTAAAAGGCCATCAGGTCTGCATAGTAGAAGATCCTAATGTAACTCCGAAATTTTGTAAGGCTCGTTCAATTGCGCATGCACTGCGGGAGAAGGTAGATTTAGAAATTGACAGGCTGCTAAAAGATAAAATTATTGAACCAGTCACACACGCTAAGTGGGCTGCCCCAGTAGTTCCTGTACTAAAACCGGACAAGTCCGTGCGGTTATGCGGGGATTACCGTTTAACAGCAAATAGAGCCGTCCTTCTAGATTGCTATCCTATACCCAAGCCTGATGAATTATTTAGCTCTCTTGCTGGGGTAAATATTTCACAAAACTCGATATGTCCCAAGCCTATGCTCAACTAAGTTTAGACGAAAACTCTAAAGAATTAACTATCATAAATACGCACCGAGGCCTATATAAGTACAATTGGCTATGCTATGGAATAGCATCGGCTCCAGGTATTTTTCAGAGGACAATGGACCAAGTTCTAGGTCACATTCCAGGGGTACTTTGCTTTCTAGATGATGTCCTCATTTCAGGTTCGTCTAAAAAAGAACACCTAACTAGATTAACCACGGTTCTAAAAAGACTCCGGGATGCCGGACTTAAGCTAAAGAGAGAAAGTGTTCATGGGTCACTAACGAGGTTTCATATTTAGGGTTCCGCATAGATGCCTCAGGCATTCATCCAACGGTGGATAAACTAGAAGCAATAGAAAAGGCACCACCTCCACAAAACATCACACAGTTACAAGCTTATTTAGGTCTCCTAAACTTTATAGGAAATTTTTGCCTAATGCATCGACTTTCCTTGAACCCCTAAATAAGCTATTACGATCTGGGAACAGTGGAGATGGGAGAAAACTCAAAAGGAGGCATTTGAGGCTTCCAAGGACGTACTACTAAAGTCCACTCTCCTAGTGCATTATGATCCTAAACTTCCTCTCGTAGTTTCGCAGACAGCAGTTTCTTATGGAATTGGGGCAGTGTTTCTCACCACATTGATGGTGTAGATAGGCCTATCTGTTTTGCTTCTAGAACAATAACCGAGACGGAAAGACGATATGCACAAGTGGAACGTGAAGCATTAGCCTTAGTATTTGCAGTAAAAAAATTTCATTTCTATCTATGGGGTCATGAATTTAAACTAATTACTGACCATAAGCCTCTTTTTAGGTTTATTTTCACCTAATAAAAATATCCAGTTATGGCCTCAGGTAGGATTCAACGATGGGCCTGATTCTACAAGCCTATAAATTTGACTTAGTACATCGGTCAGGTAAACTTCTAGGTACGGCTGATGCGCTAAGTAGGTTGCCCTTAGAAATCCAAATGATTGTGTACCTATACCTACAGAATGGGTTCACTTGGTGGAGTTTTTGGAATCCACTCCAGTATCTGCGGTACAAATAGAGCAGTGGACAAAATCAGACCCTATTCTGTCTAGGGTCATCCATTTCTGCTCAGTTGGTTGGCCTACTAAGGTTGAGAGTGAATTACAGCCTTTTTATCAACGTCAGTCTGTCCTTTCCATTCAAATGGCTGTCTCTTATGGGTCCACAGAGTGATTATTCCAAATAAAGGCAGGTCGATTTAGTGAAGGAACTTCACGCTGAACACATGGGCGCAACAAAAATGAAGAGCTGGCGAGAGCTTATTTCTGGTGGCCTGGTTTAGATGGAGAACTCGAATCATTGGTTCGTTCCTGTCAAAGCTGCCTAGAGAACAGAGATCTCCCAAGGAAAAGTCCACTTCACCCTTGGGAATGGCCTACTATACCATGGCATAGGATCCATTTGACTATGCAGGTCCTATAAATATACTTATTTCGTAGTCATTGTGGACGCCTACTCTAAGTGGGTGGAAATTCTTCCAACCACTTCCACGACTTCGGGTGTTACTATTCGCTTACTCCGTTCGGTTTTCGCTCGATGGGGTTTACCCGTAGTCCTGGTTTCCGACAATGGTGTTAATTTATTTATTTGTTGGGTTCAAAATCCCAGCTGAGCCGTGAACGGCCAAATTCTAAAGGGCCAGTGCTACCTACAGCCCAAGTTAAGCTAAATTAAAACTTACGGATTTGAGATCCTATTAGGTCCTACCTCAGGGTTGCTGACTCGATGCGGGCCTACCTTAGACCTTTGTTACATGAATTTAATATAAACAAAAGGGGTACTATTTATGGTCTTCTTTCTCAACCTTGCAACACACGCAACCTGGACTATTGCACGATGCAACAATCTTGTATCTAAACAACCAAACTGAATTGCAAGAGAGCTCTCTAACAGACCACACCCTGAACGTACGACATCCCACAAACGAGTAGAAAGAACGCGCAGCGCCCCAAAATGATGCCAACAGTGTGACCAAACAATGATGCCACAAGAGCTCAAATGCTAGCTCTAAATTAAGTCATTTTTCACTAACCTTACAATTATGAGATGGATATATATACACCTTAACTTAATATATACAAGCATGCTGCATCAATCAGCTTAGTCATCATATCGCCTTGGGACAACAATGGTTCTTCCTCTTCTAGATTTTCTAACACTCCCCACCGAAGAGGCATTGTTGTCATTACCTTCTGCAAGGTTAGCCAAGCCTTCTCCATGAGGCTGTAACTCAAATGTTTCATCTTGACTATCTGTGTTTTTGCTGATTTCTAAAGCATAGAGTTTTTGTATAGGTCTCTTTAACTTTCCTCCTCCTGAAGTCCTTTACCAGTGCAGACCTAACTAAATTGTCTTTGCCAACAAACAACTCTTCAATTATGCCAAGCTTCCAGCATTGCCTTGGTCTTTCATCCCCAATCATTACCACTTCTCCCACCTTGATACAATTTGCATTGGAGCCCTTTACCTTGCTGATGGGTAATAATTGAGTTTCTGGCAAGTATTCCATCTGCCACCTCTTCCATAACTGATCTTGTAGCTCTTCAAGGTACCTGAACCGTCTGGTTAACTCTCCTTGAGTGCTCTGGATAGGCTGCAAGTCTTCTGGCACACTGGGGCTTGATGTTAATCGTTTACCACAAAGAAAATGATTTGGTGTCAATGGCTCTGCATCCTGCATACTGTTGTAAACAAAAGTGATAGGCCTACTGTTCACCATTGCTTCTACTTCACATAAAACAGTGCAGAATTTCTTCTTGCTCAAATGGCATTAGCTAAAAGTTTCTTTAATGGACACTTACACTTCTCACTAGCCTTTCCCAAAATCCTCCCCACCATGGTGCTCTCTCAACAATAAACTCCCACTGTACCCCTTGGTGTGAAAAGTAGGATTGGAATCCTTCCTCTTTTAGCAAGGACCAAATTTCTTGGGTTCCATTTGCAGCCTTTTTGAAGGTTTTTGCATTATCCGATATGATTTTTTTGGGAAACCCCTTCTGTTCACAAACCTTTTAAAGGCCAAAAGAAATACATCACTACTTAAGTTTGCTTACCAACTCCAAATGGATTGCTCTGGTGGTAGCACAGGTGAAAAGACATATATACCTTTGTTAGACTCCCCTCGCTCATACACATAGACTGGCCCTGCAAAGTCTACTCCCACTACATCAAATGGGCAGTATAGACACACCGTTCTCTTGGAAGTGGAGCCACCTTTTCATAATAAGGCTTTGCACTCCAACGCTTGCAAACCACACATTTATGCACGACCTTTTTCACTACTTGTCTAATTTTGGGAATCCAAACTGTTGTCTGATCTCTATTATCACTTCTCTAACTCCAGCATGTAACAGCTTATGATGAGTATCCAGGATCAAAAGGTCCACAAAGTGCCCCCCAGAAGGTAGCAAAATTGGATGTCTTTTCTCCTCTGGAAGCCCAGAAAACTGTAGTCTACCTCCTACTCTCAATAAATCCTGATCCAAAAACATCCAAACCCTTGAGCGCAGAATTGTTGGTAGAACCTGTAATGGATGGCTGGTGAGCAATTCTCTCTCTTCACCACCAAATTTTTCCTTCTGCATATATACCACCCAGTATTTCCTGGCTTGCTGAATCTCATTACTGTTCAGAATTCCTTCCCTTCTTGTTTCTCCCTTAATGTTGTTGGTAATCTATATACCCATGCTGTCACTCTTAAAATCTTTTCAGACTGCTAATGTCCTCAAGCCTCAATATGGGGTCCTGCTGCATAACTTGACAACTGTTCACAGCGCATTTTCTCACCTCACTCACCCATGCTTCTTCAGCCTGGCATTCTCCTACAATAGGCTGATTAGAAGGCCAGTTTTCACTTCCAAGTTTTAGCCACTCCGGCCCATTCCACCACAAACTTGACTGTGCAAGATCTTTCACTGAAATTCCTCGTGTTGGTAAATCAGCGAATCAGCGGGGTTTTGGGTGCCTGGACAATGCTTCCATTGCTTGGGATCTGTGTGCGCTTGAATTTCCTCCACCCTATTGGCAACAAATGGTTTCCATTTCCTTGCCTGGCTTCTTAACCAGTGCCAAACTATAGTGGAGTCTGTCCAATATAGCTTGGAATTTCAGAGAGGGCCAAAGACTTTTGCCCTATACTGCAAGCCGACTAGCAATAACTGCACCCATCAATTCCAACCTTGGAACAGAAAGCCTTTTCAAAGGTGCTACTCTGCTCTTTGCAGCAACCAACCTGCAACTTACTTCCTCTTGCAATGCGCCTCTTATATAAATACAAGTTGCATAGGCTTCCTCACATGCATCACAAAAGATGTGCAGCTCCAAAAATGTGCAGCTCCAAATTGTCTGGACTATTGTTCAACTCTCCAAAGTACCATCTTGGGATTTCAATGTCTCCAAGATGTGCCAATTTTTGAACCAATATTTCCACATTACCACCATATGATCAGGTAACTCTTGGTCCCAACCCAGTCCAATTTCCCAGAGGCTCTGAAACCAAATTTTTGACTTTATCACAAATGGAGCCAGGAATCCAAGAGGATCAAAGACCTTTGAAGCCAAACTAAGAGCTGTACGTTTTGTCCAACTTGTCTCATTCTCAGCCAGCTCTACTAAAGATTTCCCATTGAAGGTAAACAAATCATCATCTTGCTGCCAAACAATGCCTAGCACCTTTGCGTCTATTGCCCACAACTCCTTAATACCAGAATCCTCAATACTTTCTGCTGCATCAGTACTACACAGGAATGACTCATAAACTCTTGTATTGCGAATGATTGGTCTGCCATTTTCTAAGCTCCATGCCAGCCTCCCTCATTATAGCTCTAGCCTCCATGAATATCTGTTTAGCCATTTCTGTATTATCCACGGAACACAGCAAATCATCAACATAAAAATTTTTCCTTATGTGTTCAATAGTGTTAGGATAGACTTCAGAATATTTCTTAAAATGGTACTGCATAGTAGCTGCCAACAGAAATGGACTAGAGCTGAGGCCAAACAACACTGACTTCATTCTATATGCTTGAACCTTAGGTTCATTTTCCAACAAGTCTTTCGTATCCACCCACAGATACCTTATTGCATCTCTGTCCTCTGGTTTTTAACTTTATCCGCAAAAAGCTTGCTTCACATCTGCAGTCAATGCTACTCTACCAACTGAATCTCAGTAACAAGGAAATAAATCTGCATTTAAATTTGGCCCAGCATCCAAACAGTCATTCAAGGACACACCACCTTTGTCTTGGCTGAGCCATCAAAAACTACCCTCAGTTTGGTGGTAGTTTTGTCTCGCCGTACCACTGCATGGTGTGGCAGATAATGTGCCTCCTGGCTCACCAGCTCACCTTGCACCCTTTCAGCATAGCCCTCCCTTACATAACTTAGGATGGCCTCATTGTATTCAATTAACAACTCCTCATTTTTTCTTAGCCTGTACAATGAAGTCTCCAACCTCCGATTAGCTAGCTGAAGGTTTGAACCGGGTTTGCAAGAATCCTTCCTGGTAGGCCAACTTCATAGCACCATCTCTAAACCCAATCCCTTTTTCAAATTGCTCTAAAACATCATTGTTCACTGTACTTGCCTTTTGTCCTTTATGCCAATAGATTCAAGTTCCCAAAACGCTTTCAAATGCCTTTCCAGACCATGGCTGTTCTCCTCAATCTTAACAAAAAGAGCCTTAACTTCCATTTCATTGCAATAACTACCATGTAGCATCCAGCCTAGCTTACTTTCAATAGCTACCGGGCCCTCGAGATGTGCGGACAATATTACCAGTGATGAAGTCCCAATAATAGTCAACTCCAATCAAAAGACTAATATCTTCTGTTCCTTCAAACTTATTATTGCCCAAATTAATTCCTTTAACTTGCAATTCTTGGACACATGCCATATCTAAACAAGTAGTGACTGGAGCAAAAGTTCCTCAATCTCTACAGCTTGGACCTTGATAGTGGGACTTTGCGGTAACAACCCTTTAACCAGAACTTCTACCTTCTTAAATTTGGTTCGGTTTTGAACGGAACCCCGAAACCCAGAAATTCTTAAATTTTCCCTCTTAAGTTCTTTAAACTTCAATTTTCTGGAAATTCTGGTCTTAATAAAACTACACTGGCTACCACTATCAAACAACACTCTTACAGTAGCTTCTCCCTCATTCCCAATTAATAAGGCTGCAGTTGTTTGCAATAATCCCCCTTTACTTTTACTCCCTTGCATAGCAGTGGCATGTGCCACTGATGTCTCTACTTCTGGGGTAGGCCTACTAGGAGTGTTTTCACACAATAATGGCTGATGCCTACCATGACATTTTTTGCACAAAATTTTAAACTTACAAAACCTTGCTCTATGACCTTTAAAAAAACATTTAAAACATGCTGTAGACTTAGTTACCCTGTCCTTTCTCTCCTCAAGGGGTAAAGCCTCAGCAACCTCACATTTATATGACTTGTGGTTGCCTTCGCAAAATATGCATTCCTTGATTCCCTTTAATTTATTCTCAGAGGATGCATGTAGAGCTGACACTGTACCTGGGCTATTCCTTTTTGTGGAAACTTTGGTGCTGTGCCTGCCTTTGTCCCCTTGTTTACCATCCCACTGTGCAAACTCAACTCCCTCTCGTCTTGCTAATTCTGTGCCTAAAAGACTTAACATCTGCTGAAGGGGGATGTACACATGTTCTGCAAGTGTCCCCTACTTAATTCAAGCAAAATTGAGCTAGGCAATTTAGACTCCAGTGTAGGAACCAACATTATACCATACCTTTCCATTCCTACACCCAAGTTGTCCAGGGACCTAGTTCTAATTTCAAATTCATCATATAACTGCCGTAACTCCTTGACACTATTAGGATTATTAACAGGAGGTATAGCTAAAAGTGCACGGAGGTGGCTTTTAATTAAGATCTCTGGCTTACCAAACCGTTTCTTTAATATATCCCAAGCCACATTATAATTAGCCTCTTTAATGCTAATCCTGCTATAGTCTTTGCTGCCTCCCCTTCCAAGAGGGACCGCAAATTAAACTTCTCCACGGCACTTAACACTTGACTAGAATGAACTGCTGATTGAAAACTGTCTGCCCATCCTTGCCATTCCTGAATACTCCCAGAAAATGTTTTGAGTACAAGCCTCGGTAATTGAACTACAGATCTGTTAACCTTAACTTCACAAACATCATTTGTTGAGTGTTGTGTTTCATATTAGACCTGGTCTCTAACTGTACTGAGCTGCTAAACTCTTTTGCTCGGAGGCCTACTTTAATTATATCATCAATAATCTCTTCAAAGTAAATTATGTTATTTTCTATTTCATCCTCTTCTATAAGAGCCTCAATTTTAACATTTACCTCACTTAGAGCAACCTTTTTAGTTTCTAATATGGAAGCTGCGCAGTCACTAAGCGTAAATCCTCTTGCTCTATGGCAGAATCTATAGTGGCAATGACCTTTGTAATTAGACCTTTGTAGGCGCTTCTCCTTTTTATAAATTTGTTCAATTCAGATGCACTCATCTTCAATGCAAACAACAATTGGGCTCAATACCAAATGAGCTGAATTGGCAGAAATACTTAACCAAACTGATCAAACGCAAATTTTACTTTCAAATAAACTGAATTGCTGGGTGGGGTACTAACCAAACACCAGTATGGAATACCAAATTTTCCACCCCAGGACCTTAATTCAATAATAACCCAAATTAACCAAACCGGTAAAATGTAGGCCAAAAACAACGACAGACGACTGGCCAAGTTTCGCAATTGGGCAACCAAACTTTCTACCCTGGGACCTTAATTCAATAATAACCCAAAATTAACCAAACCGGTAAAATGTAGGCCAAAAACGACGACAGACGACTGGCCAAGTTTAGCAATTGGGCGACCAAACTTTCTACCCTGGGACCTTAATTCAATAATAACCCAAAATTAACCAAACCGGTAAAATGTAGGCCAAAACGACGACAGACGACTGGCCAAGTTTCGCAATTGGGCGACCAAACTTTCTACCCTGGGACCTCAATTCAATAATAACCGAAAATTAACCAAACCAGTAAAATGTAGGCCAAAAACGACGACAAACGACTGGCCAAGTTTCGCAATTGGGCGACCAAACTTTCTACCGTGGGACCTTAATTCAATAATAACCCAAAATTAACCAAACCGGTAAAATGTAGGCCAAAACGACGACAGACGACTGGCCAAGTTTAGCAATTGGGCGACCAAACTTTCTACCCTGGGACCTTAATTCAATAATAACCCAAAATTAACCAAACCGGTAAAATGTAGGCCAAAAACGACGACAGACGACTGGCCAAGTTTCGCAATTGGGCGACCAAACTTTCTACCCTGGGACCTTAATTCAATAATAACCGAAAATTAACCAAACCAGTAAAATGTAGGCCAAAAACGATGACAGACGAGGCCAAGTTTCGCAATTGGGCGACCAAACTTTCTACCCTGGGACCTTAATTCAATAATACTCAACCGTCTAGGCCTAACTTGGGCTACAATTTGCACAATCAGAACTTTGCCGAAAAATAGTCACTGACTCAGTTTTGGGGTAGAATCCGGTTCTGAAGGACCATGTTAATTTATTTATTTGTTGGGTTCAAAATCCCAGCTGAGCCGTGAACGGCCAAATTCTAAAGGGCCAGTGCTACCTACAGCCCAAGTTAAGCTAAAATTAAAACTTACGGATTTGAGATCCTATTAGGTCCTACCTCAGGGTTGCTGACTCGATGCGGGCCTACCTTAGACCTTTGTTACATGAATTTAATATAAACAAAAGGGGTACTATTTATGGTCTTCTTTCTCAACCTTGCAACAACAACGCAACCTGGACTATTGCACGATGCAACAATCTTGTATCTAAACAACCAAACTGAATTGCAAGAGAGCTCTCAAACAGACCACACCCTGAACGTACGACATGTAACCTAACTGGGGTGTCTACTCCACGCTATCACAGATTGCTAGCTTAGTGACTAGGATGGAAGCATCTGATTGCACCATTAGAGAGGCATATGAAACCATTTCTTCTATCAACCTTGGCGAAGATATGTGTTCAGCCAAACAATACATTGAAACAAGACTCAAGACAAATGGTATTTGTGAAATAATTAACCTCAGTAGACCTGAAATCTCACCAACAGTTTTGGTCAGCTTTTGCAATGTCAACCAACAACTGCCGCTGTAGAGATCTTTCTCCATGCTTAATAAATTATTAAGTAAGGATCGCAATTTTTTGCCAGAAAATGTCGGCAATACTTCATAATTTACCACAATCGGTCAACTGATGTAGAAGAGCAAGAATAAGTAATTAAAGTATCGTTTTTATTATTGAAAGTAAAGGCAACTTTATAAGTCAATTTTTTCAATTCGTAAGGTCAACTTTCTTAATTTTTTCGGTCAACTTTTGACTGCCCTATGAATACATAATAGAGTATATCCCTATGTAACCTGACTTTTGAATCACTCTGTATATGTGTGTGTGTGTGTGTGTGTGTTTTCTGTTCAGAATTATTTGTTCACAATTTTCTTTCAGCAAACAGGATATGGTAATATTAAACAAAATAACCAAAACAGGAAACATTTTAAAAGATAATTAATTTATTGGAAGCTCCATTTCTGCTGATATAATGATATTAGAGAGATCTGATTCTATTACTCACTGCATTTATTACAACAAACATAGGCACATTTGGGAATTTGGTCGAATGAAAAAATAAGCGACACATTTATTAATGGTCTTTAAGTGTGATTAAAGGGGGAATTAATTAAGATAGGTTAGGTTATTTTAAAATAGCTAAAGAGAGGAGTTACAGTCGCAGTATCTTGTTTTCCATTTGGCATTTGGGTATACAAGTACATAGTTCACTTTTGACAACATTTGCCAAAAATATAGGCTTGTTATGTAGTTGCGGTCAGTTGTCAGGTTGTGCGGTGCACGTTCAGCACTATGTAAATGTATAGTGTTGTGGGATATAGGGAGGCAGCATCTTGGGTTAGGAGATACTCTCTGTCCTTACACACCCCATTTAAAGAGATTCCTCTGCCGAGCGGTGGCCCCCATAGTACTGTGAGGTATTGAAAAACTCATGATCTTCACTTGCCCCACAAACACCTTTAAATGGGAGACCCAAAATGGGTGCACACACATTTCTACATTACTGTACAGTCTTTACAGCCACACCTACACTTTTCCTCCTAAGTATATATATTGTAATGTATATGGTTGTAAATTTTGACTTGGTCCGCAATCGATATGGACCGTGACTTATTTCTGGTTGGCAGGTAGTATTGATGGATACCGTAGTGAAAATTGACTGATTCTTTGGATCTGATGTATTTGCATGTTGGTTATAAATGGATATAGAGTGTAGCATATTTTTTTGGATAGTAGTCTATTATGACTTGATCCTCTGGATCCAGAGATTCTATCTTTAGTTTTAAATCGATAATTAATTAGTTTTAAATCGATAATTAGTTTTAAATTGATAATTGTTTAGTTTTGCAAAATTGGTCGTTGCCAATGTACAGGCAGTTGTTACATAAATTTCTTATGTTCTTGTGGTTCGGAACCCACGTAAAATTGTAGGTCCCCTCCGCCGCCACGGAGGACATACAAATACACAATTACGAACACAGTTAGGTAGACCAGCCATGAGTGGATCCTAGGGTCTTTGTTGGTCTGAAACATTATAACATTATTATATATATGAGATTGAAAGTGGAATCTACTTAAGAGGAGTCTTATTCTTGCTGCTGATAAATCATACGCTCTGACCTTAATATTGTTATAATGTTTCAGACCAACAAAGACCCTTGGATCCACTCATGGCTGGTCTACCTAACTGCGTTCGTAATTGTATATTGTGCATGTCCTCCGTGGCGGCGGAGAGGGCCTACAATTTTACGTGGGTTCCGAACTACAAAGCCTTAATTTTACTACCTTAAACTATACCAATCTATCAACTATGCGTCTAATCGATTTTTAAACATGTTTATAGACGTGCTACTAATTACCTCTACCGGCAAACTATTCCACCTATTTACTATTCTATGCGTAAAAAAGTTTTTGGCAACTGCTGTCTCGAACCTTCTACTTGTCAACTTACACCCGTTATTTCTCGTCCTATTATCTTGAGATATTTCGAAAAAGCTATCTCTATCAACGTTATCGTACCCATTCATAATTTTAAAAACCTGGATTAGATCACCCTTAGCCTTCTAGTCTCGAGTGTAGTCAATTTGAACTCTTTAATTAAGCCTATCCTCGTACGACTTCGACCTAAGCGACGGAATCATCTTAGTTGCTCGTCTTTAAACTCTTTCGATTTTGTCTATATCTTTTCGCATATACGAATTCCAAAATTGGATCCCGTACTCAAATGGGGTCTAACTAATGATTTATAAAGGGAACAATAATATCGCGCGATTTGTACTCAAAATTCGGAGCTATAAAACCTAACACTTTGATCGCTTTATTAACCGCTGCTCTACTTTGTTTCGCTACTTTTAAATCACCACTGACTATAACTCCTAAATTTCCCGCCGCACTTTTATCGCCTTTCTTAAAGATAGGTTTTACATTACATTTACATTTCTAGTTATCTCTCATACATTGAAGAAAAGCAAATACATAGGCTATTGATTTTTTTTTTTTCAGCAGGAAGGAGGGGCCAAGGGCGAATGCCTGCAAAAGCGCCCCCCCCTCCCAGAAGAAGAAGAGAGCCAAAATCAAGGTCCAGGGTTTTCGGGATGCCTAGATCCTGCATTTAAAAAATTGGAGGTCATAGATAAGGGGGAAAGATGGATTGAAGAAGATTGTTCCAGAATTCACCGGTTAAGGAGATGAAAGATTGAAAATACCGATTAATCATTGCGTTAGAGAGTTGGACAGAAAGGGAATGAGAAAGTGTTGAAAGTCTGGTGCTGCGTGCTCTCCTTAAAGGAGGAGGCATGCAGTTAGAGAGTTCAGAAGAGCAGTTATAATAGCGATAGTAAAGAAAGAGTGAGGGAACATTGCGGGCGAAGAAGAGGGATTGAAGACAGGCATTAAGAGGCGGGGAATTGATGAAACAAAAAGCCTTTGATTTCACCCGGTCAAGTACGGCTGTGTGGGTTGAGGAGCCACCCCATACATGAGAAGCATACCAGGGACATTTTTAACATATATACTAGTGGGCCAAATGGCCCACTTGCCCTTGTATTTGGCCCACTAGTCAATTTTAAGCTTTGGAGTAAAAATATTGATTCTAGCAAGGTTCATTTTAAGATAGTTATTTTCTAGTATGAAATATTACATAACTGCCACATGCTTCTATCATCTACATTCCACAAAATGTTTTGTACCTATTTGCCCTTATATTTTCAATTTTTGTCAATGCTGAGCTACAGTATAGCAGCATGTTTGAAGAGTGTCTCTGGTCTTTTCAATAAATATTGTCTGGTACTATTTTTATTTAATAGAAATTACCATTTTTGCATCTACTGTAATGTGTTTCCTTAAATTCCTTTGATTTTTATATAATTATCTGCTATCTAACTATCTATCTTTTAATATAAATGCAAGGAACTTGGTGTCTGCCCTTTTCAGATATATGTGCCCTTTTTTTTTTTTTTAAAGTGGACCACTAGTAAAAATTCCTTAAAAAAGTTCCTGAAGCATACTCCATACAGGTGTGGGCAAGACCCCTGTACAGAGACAGCAACTGAGTTGGGGTGAAGAAACTGCGGAGCAGGTATAGTACACCTAACCTCTTAGAAGCTATTTTGGAAAGAGAGTATACGTGATCTTTCCAGGAAAGATCACGAGAAAATGAAACGCCAAGAATGTTAAGAGAAGAGGAAGATTGAGTTGTGCGTTGGTGAAGATAAGGGGATAGTCGTGTGGAAGATTGTGACGAGTCGCAGATGGAGGAACTGAGTTTTTTGAGGCATTGAAAGTCACAAGGTTTTCTCTGCCCCAATCACAGATAGCAAAAAGATCAGAGATCAGGTGCTCCATAGCCGTCCTACGTGAATCATGGAGTGACTGTTGAGAGGGACGCTTTGGGAAAGAGTAGAGAAGTGAAGAGTGGAATCATCGGCATAGGAGTGAATAGGACAGGAAGTGCGAATTAAAAGTTCATTAATAATAAAAGGAAAAGTGTGGGTGACAGGACAGAACCCTGAGGAACACCACTGTTGATAGCTTTAGGATATTAACAGCCTGCATTATTATTTCTTCTACTGTACATTACTAAATAAATATTTAGAACAAATTTGATGTGAACGATACGAAATTTATATTTACTTAAAAGCTGTGTTTTTGCTACTAAATAAGGTACAGTGGCGCTCATAAGTATTCGTACAGGGAAATATTTATTTATTTAACCTCTTTTGGACCACTGGGTCAAATATGTACCGTTTCCAATACACGCACTCATAACTTAACCCTACAAAAACTTCTGTCGTTAAGAGGTTAAGTTATATTCGTCTTTATTTTTTGTGCCATTCTTACGATAGTTATGAAGTTTACTGTTCGTTTGGAAAAATTTAATTAATAATAATAAAAAAAAAAATTAGTTTAACTCCAACGTATAATGTAAAACATCAAAGAATTTGAGAAAAATAAAAAAGTTAAAATGCAAAAGTTTTCGTACATTTACAAAATGATTTGATACTTTGTATGTCCAACTTTTGCTTGAATGACACCAGTGGTTCGTTTTGTGTATTTTTCTACAAGGTTTCGATATCTCTCAGTAGAAATTTTAACTCATTCTCCTAAAGAAAATTGTTGCAATTCATTTAGATTCAAAGGGTTTGACTGGGCCACTCGAGAAGCTTGAAATTCTTTTGTTGAAGCCATCTCATAGTGCTCTCACTTTTATGTTTTGGATCATTTTCTTGTTGCAGTACCGAATTGCGACCCATTCGTAACTCCAGAAATGAAGGCAAAATATTTTCTTCTAAAATGTCCTGATATTTCTTCGAATTCAAGTTTCCATTGATGACAACAAGCTTTCCTGGACCTAAGCACTGAAGCATCACAAAAGAAGCAAACTACCGCTAACATGTTTAACCGCAGGAAGGATTTTTTTTTCTTTGAATATAGTATTTGATTTTTGCCAAACATACCGTTGCTCGCTCTTCCCGAATAACTCAATGTTGGTCTCGTCTGTCCAGAGAACTTTTTCCCAGAATGTAATTCTATCATTTTGATGATCCTTGGCGTACTTTACATGAGCTTCTTTGTGCGTTTTCCGTAGCAGAGGTTTTCTTCGTGCAACTCTTCCATGCAGAGCATTCTTTCTCAATGTACAACGTACGGTAGATGAATGGACATCGATCTTAAACAGTCTTAATGTTTGGTAAATATCACTTGCAGTCATTCGTGGATTTGCAGCAGTCATTTTTTTTCAATCCGTCTAGCTGTACGTTCTGAAATCTTCTAAGGTCCTCCACACCTTGGTACCATTTTAGGTTAATATGTTTCTGGTCACATGACCTGAACTTTTGGTCAAAAATAAATTTTTCTGGATTAATATTACCGCTCTTTTTAAATCTGTTATTTTTTGTGCAAACTATTGTAGGAAATAATATGACCGGTTAGGTCAAATAAATGCCGGGTTAGGTCAATTGAATGCCAGGTTAGGTTAGGTCAACTCTACGCCCTTGACGATTGGTTAGGTTAAGTCATGATATTTTCCTTAGTTTTAACGAAAATATCGGATAAACTTTAAATAGCTGTAACTTTCTTAATATTCATTTGTATTTGTAGTCGGAAGTGGGGTTATGACGTCATGCTACACTATCGTAGTAAGTCATTTGCTCATTCAATCAGCAGAATTTTAGACTTACCAGCAGTTTTCTACAATGTCTGACTGTGAAGGTTGTTCTCTGATTTACCTACAGTGTATCGAACGTTTTGGTCATAACAATAGAGCATCTATAGAAATTATCATTATTCCCAATATTTTGCCAGATATATATTCATTAGCGAACATAACCTTCCAGATCGCCTCCATGCCTTTTCAAAGCAGGCTGCACTTTTGTATCCACCTCCGCAGTAACATCGGTATGTAAACACTTATTTTATTTAATAAATAGGTTAGGTTATGCTTTATTGTATAAAATGTTGTCAAAATTACATTTTCAAGTGTATTTTGGTGTGCTTTGTTCGAATATGACCTTCATTTCTTGCGCAAATGAACAGAAATACAGTCGTCATTGCATGGCCCAAACACATATTTGTGCTCATTTGCACAAGAAATTAAGGTCATATTTGAACAGAGCACACCAAAATACACTTGAAAAATGTATTTTTGACCAAAAGTTTAGGTCATGTGGTCAGCAACATAATTACCCAGTTTTGATTGTTCCAAAGTCTTTCTATTTCTTCACAACTACAACAACCGTCGTAAATGGAATTCGAAGTTGTTCTATCTTCCTATAACTCTTTCCAGACTCGTATGCAGCAATAACAAATCTCTTAAGATCTGCAGACAGCTCTTTACCAGGACAACCCATTGCTTACTAATGGCTCGCACAGTCATCCGTCTTCATGAAGATTCAGAGAAAATTCTATAATTCAGAGTTGCCAACACACACTGATTAATAAACAGCCAACTATTGACAAAAAATTTTAATTCTTCAAGCCTAAGGTGGACACATATGGTATTAAGTAATTTTGTTAATAAATATGAAAACTTTTGCATTTTAACTTTTTTAATTTACTCAAATTCTTTGATGTTTTATATTATATGCTGGAGTTAAACTAATTTTTTATTTGTTAAATTTTTCTATACGAACGGCAAACTTTTCACAACTATCCTGTGCATGGTACAAAAGATAAGGATGAATATAACTGAAATATTTCTATGTACAAATACTTATGAACGCCACTGTATATTTCTATTAGTTATTTAAGAATTATTTTCAAACGAAATTTGAAAAAAGCCATTTTAATATCTTAATTTTTAAATTTCATGCTTTTGACTTAGAATGTATGGACAGCCTTCTTATAAACTGGTTATATTTGTTGTAATTAGCTATGCATGTGAAATCAGTCAGTCAGTTTCTATCTGTCCGTCTGCAAACTATTCGCCAAACTAATGCCGGAAGTGAATTTACCCCAACCCCAGATTTAATTTTGACATTTGACTCATTTGACCACTGAACGTCCCAGACAAAAACTGAGAAATGAATAATAGTAGTAGTAGTAGTAGTAATAACGAGACTGCCGTTTGTAATGGTTCCTTATGCCTTTAAATATTGGAGTTCTATTTTCTCGATTAGTGACGTCATCATTCGTCTCCATGACCCTTGCAATTGAAGACAAATAATTAATCAACCAACTACCTCTTTTATGATCGAAGTATGTCACTTTGGAGGGAATGATTTGTATTGCAGAATTTTAATTAATAGTACTTTAAATATTAACCCCAATTCATAATGAAATCTAAAATAGTTCAGAAAAATAAAAAATATAAAAAAATGAAGATTCCTTACAAGTCTCTCTCAAATATTTCCATGTATAAATGGATGACGATGATATAGTCCTGTCTATTCGTTACACACACACACCCTGAACGGCTAGGATAATCTGCACCAAATTTGGTATACATATTAAGGGAGAACCAGAGAAGGTTTCAGTAACACACTCGAATCTCTCAGTCCCCTCCCGTTGTTTCGGGGGCTTTTGCTGCACAAGGGTGCAGGGGACTTTCTCGTATATACGGTATATATACAAAGGTGGGCACCGGCCTCAAAAAGGACCGACGGTCCCGGTCCTTTCTGAAGATATGACCTAGGAACGACTCGGTCCACGGTCCTTATATATAATATAAGTGAAAAATTTGATTAAAATGAAAAATGAAATTAAAGACACCGGAAATCTTTAATTTTATTAACGTAAATTATAATTATTACAATACATAAATGTCTAAATGATGAAAAAAAGTTAAGTTAAATGCTTGAGTTTCCCTTCAAGAAGACTAGCATTTCAAAATGGCTGTCACTGAGCCCTGACCTTTTCGGCTTGAGGACGTCCTTCCCCAAAGAGAAGAGCCTCTCCACGGCGGCACTGGATGGGATAGGCGTGTTAAACTTGATGAACAAGTCCTTCAACGCCGGGCTGGGGAACGAGTCCTTGTTGAAGATGAAGGGTTTCACAGTTCTTCCGCTAGGAGCTCCAGTTGCTTGACTTGAAGTTGAAGCACTAACATCAGTAGATTCGTCGTCTCCTCCAGGTGTTGAAACAAGTTTCAGTTCAGTCTCAGTCTCTTTCTGAGTCTTCTGGAGGAAACGATCCATCTTCTTTAGAACTTCAAATAATCACTAAACACACTAAAAGAGACCGTCCGGAATTGCTTAAAAATGGACCGTCGCTCCTCATTTCGGTCCTCACTGAGAAAAGGACCGACTTTCCCATTCACGGTCCTTAAAAAGGACCGAGTTCCTGGAGTTCGGTCCTTTTGGAACTAGGTTCTGCCCACCTTTGTATATATATAATATATACACACACACACACACAAAAGATTAGACGCCTAGCTCAAAACAATCCCCGATGAGCAGGCGTACCTGGCTACGTGAGGTGGAGAGTACAAGAAACCAACTCACTACTTCACCAGGCCAACTCGAGAGTAGGGGCAAGCTTGACCTCCGTGAAATGAATCATCGCACGGAACATGTGTGGTATATATATATATATATATATATATATATATATATATATATATATATATGAGCCTCGGTGGTGTAGTGGTTAGCGTCGCTAACTACGAATCCATCGTCCCTCGAGACCCGGTGACGGCAGCCGGCGTGCAGCAAAACCCAGCTGTTCATCCTTCCACACAATAAAGAGGTACCTTGGGTGGCCTAGTGATTAAGACGCTGGGCTGCTGGTGAGGCGTGATTTGGATTCCACGTTAAACTGTTGGTCGAAGGTGGAATGAAAAGCTTGACCTTCGTCAGAATGAACAATTCGGGCGGAAGCAAACCAAAGGTTAAATATATAAATTATTTCACGAAAGTAACACGAATAATATTTATGATGAAAATAACCACGAAAGAAAAAGGAAACAGAATGGTGCTCAAGCGCTTTCGTCTAATGACATCCTCAGGATGTTCCTGAGGATGTCATTAGACGAAAATAACCCTCGTGGTTATTCTCATCATATATATATATATAACGACGCTTGTGTAGAAGAGCGTCCGCACAAGATGAGAAAGAACGAACAAATGAAAAACAAGGCACCTCCCAGGAATCGAACCCGGGATCATCCAATTGCCGGTCGGACATGCTAACCACTACACCAAGGTCCCCGATCAGTCAGAAGTCGCAATTCTCCTACATACGAGCGGAATCGAATGTCCTGAGGGGGTACCTTCTCATACCATATATATATATATATATTTTCGCCTGTCTGTCTGTCCTTTATGCAAGCGCAAACCGTTTGACCTAGAGCTACCAAATTTGGCACGGGAACCTCTTATGGGATGAAGAATGTCACCACAGAGTCGGTCAGCCTGTCTGTTCGTACTACGGGCGGAAATGTGAAGCTCAAGATTTTCATGACTTCTTTTCTATAGTTTTATTGACCAAATAATTGAACCGACAATAATTGGGAGTTCAATTATTTGGTCAGGGGGTTTTTGGGGGATATCTGATCAGATTCAGAAATCTTGACACAATGTGAAGCTCAAAATTTTCACGGCTGCGTTCTTTTCTGTAGTTTAGCCTGTCTGTCTGTCTGAAATTTATCCCGGGCAGTAATGGTGGAACGGTGGGGGAGAGGGGTGGGGGTAAGCCCCCCAAGTTGCATAAAGGGGGGTGAGGAGATTTTGGGGGCATTCATTTGACCTAACCGGGCAACGCCGGGTACCTCACCTAGTGTGTGTGTAATCTCAACAAGGTAAATTTATTGGGTGAAAAGAATCTATTTTATCAAACATTACTGATACTGCCATCATTTCAGTCTTAAAATAAAAAAAAAATGCATTAAAAATTCCCACATAAACATCTTACTGAGCAGAGCTGATACATGACGGAAGTCATATTTCCCCTTATGTCACGCCACCCTTCCGTGTTGCGAGGTAAGAGCTCGGATTAATTATAGTAGAACTTGGGAGTTTGTGCCAAACGAGTTGCGTTAAATTGCATATTAATATTGCCATAGTCTGGTTTTATTTTTAGTTAGAAAAAAAAGGATACGTTTTAGTTTTCACGATTTTCAAATAATTTTCCCCCCCCTCTCGTACTAGAGTTGTACGTCATTTAACACTTCACAACTGGACAATATAAAGACACGATTTCATTTATAGACAAATTTTATAGTTATACGTTGCCATTAATTACTCTCGAAATCTAATGTCACTGTTGACGGAAAAAAACGGGAAATAATTTTTATATTTTTATATAAAGCCATAAATGTATCGCTTTGGAACTATTCCAAATCATATCTCCGCTTACCATCAACTTCCTATATACTATTTTAGTTTGATATTTACGCCTAGTGAAGAGTAAAATGCTTAAAATAAGAACATTCGTAATTTATAAATTCTTTGTTACGTTATCTTTACCACCATCTGGGCTTAGTACTTTTTTTAAGGCCTTTTCACTTTAGCGAGCTTTCACGCGTAAGAAAAAAAAAAGTTAAACTGGTTACGGGAGAATAATAAATATTACGACAATTACCGAAAGGAACTATCAATTAACCAACAATGAAAATGAAGGATCACCCACGACCCCCCCCCCCCCCGGAGTCTTCAATTCCACAAAAGGAGCTTTTATGAACTTGCATACACTGAAGCCAATAATTATAATTTAGCTACACTCGTTCTTACGTACGAGCCCAGATTTCTCTTTCTGGTTTACTGTGGAAATTAGATCTTAAATATTTACGAGTTAAGTTTTTAATAAAAATTAACAAAATTGATTTGTCAAAATAATTTACATAGCGAGACAGTCTATGCGTATTAAGCAGTTACAATGACACTTTAATCATTATACTATAAACATCATACTATATTAGTCTCTTAAAATATCTTGAACTTGTCCATATTAGTAAGCCAGTTACCACGACTTAATCTACGTAAAGTTTGGTTAAAATATATCCTAAAACAAAAGTAAGATTTACTCCGATTCAGTCAAAAAATCTAACACGTTAACGTTTGGTTTTTTTTTTTTTAATCTCCTCCTTAACAGTAAAAGTCACGCGAAAGGGCGGGGTGAGGGGACCTACAGCTTAACATAGGATTTACAGGACACCTACATCACGCGAACAAAGACGACGGTCAACCCTCCCAACTAGCGAAGACTCAATGTCGCCGATTTAACCGGGAGGTGCGCGTTGCAACACGGTACGAAGTAGCCCTCTAACGGAATAAAATGCGTAGAGACCCATTACCATGAATAACGATGTATCCGAGGATATTTAACTAATAAAAAAGGATTAAAAGATGCTTAAAAGTTAACTATCAAAAGGAATAAAGAACGAGAGGGTTATCAATTTATACTCTTATTTCAGACGTAAAAGAACTTTTTAACAATTTACTGAAAAATAATTCAACAACAATATTTTGTTATTCGCTCTGACAACTTCTTTTTACAATTCCCACGTACACCTTTACAACAACCTACAATAAAGACTAAATAAGGCTTTCTGAAATTAGGATTACGAATACAATGTTAAGTTTTTCTTTTTTTTTACATATACGGTCTACTCGTCTCTTAAGAGTGACGAGAGAAATTACAATTCACGAGACACACCAAAGAAGCTAAATCACTAATAATCATAATATGTAACGAATAAAATCGTAGAACCAACCAAAATAAATTATAAATTTTATGCTAAATTATAAACAATAATTTATGGTATAAATTAAGAGTAAAAATAAGAGTTTTTCCTCGGCAATTCAAGAAAAAGCTTTCTAAAGTAAAAAAAAAAAATCGAAGTTGAAATAACTTTAAGACTTTTCATACAATAATTTATTATTATTATTATTAAATAACTTAAAAACATATTGGAATATACAAACACTAAAATTCCATGCTATAAAATTATTTACCTTGTTTCATCTGCGCGCGCGCGCGCGTACGCGCACACGCACACACACACACTTTCATCTTGCTTCAGTGAACTCCCGAATCACCTGAGCCTGGCCAATCACGGAGTAGATAGCCAACTCAATTCCAACTATGACTGAGGCGGGAGTCAATCCCAGGCTTTCGTAGCCACTGGAGCGCAAAAGCAAAAAAAATTTGTATATTTTATAGAGCTACCTCGAACCCCTTCTTTGGCCAAATAATTAATGACGTTATGGAAATAAAAGCAAACCATTCTATTTACTAAATATTCTGGAATGGGTTAAATTTTAAAGAAAAACTATAATTTGAAGTACTCTACTTGAATGTAAAATGTCGTTAACATCTTCATTTGATTAAGTTAAAAAAATATATACAAGAATTTAACATCAACAAAATTTTTAATTGAAAAAATATTAAAATAATTATTTAGGTCAGACTCGGTTCAACAGTCTTATTAGGTCCCTGTGATGAAGTTTGGAGAGAATACAACAGTTTCCCTGGCCCCCTGCAGACCCTAATCCTACGGCACGGATTGTAAATATGGCTTAATAAGCTAAGCCCAAATGAAACAGTATATACAAATTATGCCTACGAATATCTACACAATAACTGCAAACAAGTGAGAATATTGAAATATTGACAAATACTCCTTTTCCTAAATCTTATTTTACCACAATAAAAAATTATCATCATTATTATTATTCTGAACTATATCTCAATGAATTCAATGGTATTTTTGCACAGAATATGCACTAAATTCATTAAAATAATAATAATAAAATAATAATAATAATAATAATAAATAATAAATTACAAATTTATGAAGAGAATATTTTAATTTTAACTTCTTTTATAAATAATATATATTTTCACTATGAAACTATGCGATTGCAGTTTATTTGTTTTGACTACAAAATCTTTAGTTAAAAGATCTGCATAGTTCATTGTTTGAAAAAACAAAAATATACAAATATAAATACATATCTACTCGAAACCATTTCAATTAAACATTTCTATATTTTGTTAATAGTTGCTGTGAAGGTGATTTCGAAATTAACTGAAAAGTGCTGATATATATATATATTTTAATAACTGGCAATTGGCCATATCTATTTATTTTATCTAATTATTTATACGAAGAAAAAACTAGGGATTAGTAGGTTAATATCTTTATTCGTGACCTTCACATTGAGAAGATACAATGAGAAAACAAACCTTGTTATAAATGCATTTTACTAAAGTTTCACATCATTACATACGATGATTTGTACACCTATTTTATGGAAGAAGTTTCGAAAAAATGCTCGCCTACAAACGTAAAATTTCTAAAAAGTATAAACAAGTATTAATTAGTAATAATTGGGTTTTGTTTTTTATATTTTATTAGTGTCATCAAAAAGAATAAATATATATATAAAAAAATATATTACCAATCAGTAATTTTTTCTGCTTTTTAGAAACTTTGTTTCTAGGTGAGCTGTTTTCCCAAATCTGTGTGTATATATATATATATATATATATATATATATATATATATATATATATATATATATATATATATATATATATATATATTATATATATATATAATGCAGTGCATGATTTAAAAAAAATGAAGTACAAATGACTACATATTTATTCTACATTTGAAAAATCTACTTATAATTACCGTTATAAATGTGCAAAGTAGTTATGCGTAGTTATGCTGCACTAGTGTCCTTATATAGTGCAATGCAACAGTTGTTTAGTTTTAAGTTTAATCTAAATCTGTACTGTATTATTTACTCCCAAGCCTAAATACAATATTATTGCTACTTACAAATTATAATTATTCAAAACATATGTTAAGAGCTCAATGGTCTCAACATTTCCTATGCACTCGCACTCATTCAGCACATTTTCCACATTAAACCCTAAATAACTAACCACCTCTAAAGGTAAACATTATTTATTGAAGGGTAGTTTTTGGGTAAAGAGGGAATGGAGAGACGTCGCGCACAACTTCGGACTATTAACGAACTGACGTCCTTGGCTGAACATTGCTAGGAGAGCGATAGCGGTCATCGATATCCAAAAGAGAAAAGACAGGAATGTAAATGATGTGTACTCAGACACTAGGAGAATGCTGGCGAAAACCATTAACAAGGAGAAGAAGACAGTAAGGGGAAGCAGCATAAGCCTTGGATTACGAGTTTCTCTAAGGGGACATGGCAAAGACCCACCTTCCTCATTTTCCACTTGGTATTTTCCGAGAAACAAATCTATGGAGTCCTGCCTTTCACCATCGAGGAAGTTATTTTTAACATACCTTATGGCACTGTTCCAACCATCTTTCAACATCCCTTGTCGCGTCCTCTTACCCGTTCGAGTGAAATCCGTTTTTAGAGCTCCCGTACCCGAGTACTGAGTACTGATTATGTCTGCATTATCTGCCCATACATTCTTGAACATTATTTCAAATGAAAATTGGTCTTCAATTTTTTGTCCAGCATGAAATATACTCATCCTTGTCAGAGCATCCTGAAGATTTCTTCTCGCCAACATAGATTGCACAACGTTTGTCCTATCTAAACAATCAATGCAATTTGTCCTAAATACACCCTCCTGTTCCAACAGAATGACACCATCGCGGAATAAGAAGTAACTCATTATCTCTTGGTCAGCAGCTAGTCTATCCATAAGAATACTCAAACGATCCCACCGCATTTTACGGCACTCATGATGAAAATCAAAGTATTCATATCGGACATTATCTTTAATAATCTGCCTGTTGCTGTTAATCACAGAATCTCTGAAGCTATCTTGAAGTTTGGCCTCTTTCCCTTTTTGGTCAATTAAATTGACCATAACTTGCTTTCCATATGTTAATACCTGAGACTCACAGTGTCTACCAAAGGCTTCTTCTTGGTTTGAGTCGGCGAGTTTTGGTGGTGGTTTGTATCTCAAATCAGGTTCCTGAGACCAAGAGAGTGGAATGGAGCCTCGCGTCTGAACGAATGAGGATCTGTAGTCTCTATATTCAATTATCTGCTCAGTTTCAACATAATTGGCAACATAACCCTCTTGGTCAATACCCCTCATCCACAGCCTTGTTCCAGCTCTATAAACGCTTCGACGAGATACAAGAGTCCATGTAAACCATTCCCCATTTATTGTGCAGGGCTTAATTGATATGAAACCATGAATTAATGGCAAACAAAATTGGCTAAGTTCAGACTGAACCACAAGGTCCCTGAGTAAGTGCTGGTTCCACAGGAATCTTATGTCTGCCCTTTCATGGAGAGGCATTTGTAAAAATTCTTCTGCAGTGTAGTAAAGTCTCTGCAATGTGTGGGTTAGATCATAAGAGTAAGAAAAATAGAAATAAGGTGTAGACAACACCTGTTGTATCATAGAAAGATATTTTTCATTATAGACCTTCTGTTCATTGGTCAATGATGCTAAAGATCTGGTATATGGAACAATTTCAATATCAATGAGCCTCCATTTGTTTGCTTGTTAAGAGTTCCTACTTTTAGTCTTTTTGTTATCAGTATAATATAAGGACCGGCGATTAAGTGTACTATACCCACAATGCCATAGATGTGCTTCTGAGAAGCACTAAAGGGTATCTGTCCTTTATTGGCTTCCAATACAATTTCTTTGGAAACACGATCAATTACTAAAAGTTGCTTTGATTGAGAGGACTCAATAAAAAACTTATCATCAGTTGAATAAAAAATTAAATCTTCAAATACATCATTATTGGCCATGATTGATCTGTAAAAAGAAAAAAAATTAATGCATTTACATAAGGGAAATGGAAATTCAATAGCCTTTTCTAAAATAAGGTAAGGAGTTACTGACAAAAATTACTTTTAAGTAACAATGGCTCTTATATGCTCTTTTAGAGTACACTATGGAAGTTTAGTAACATATACAGGGTGATTCAGCAAAGAGTACATTAAATTGGAGGATGAAATCCTTGGATAATTCTAAACCACAATGTCTCTATGGTAAAAATGTCAGATTCTGCATAGTTTCCATGTTACAATACATTTATTCACAGATCTCTACAGTGTGACCCCTCTTTGTTACAACCTAAAGGAAATGTTCAAAGTTGCCCCTTTCTGCCTCAATGCAGGCCAATTCAGAAATAATTGTATGATCTACAAATTTGGCAATCAAATCAGTAAAAACCTGTAATATGATGTATCCTGCCACACAGTGGATGGTGATATGGGTCCGCCCCATCCTGTGGCAACAATGGGAGTGGTCTGGGGCGCACACCAGCCAGTCCACATTACCTCCCCTCCACCTCCCTAGGGGGGTCAAACAAGAGAGGAATTATGGCCACGTGTTCGTGACAAGTGCGAGCAAATTAAACATAGTCAAGGCATTCTGGAATGCATCAGACATTCAATGGTACGACATATACAGGCCTGCATTGAGGCAGAAGGGGGCAACTTTGAACATTTCCTTTAGGTTGTAACAAAGAGGGGTCACACTGTAGAGATCTGTGAATAAATGATTACAAAAACCTATGGGGGTTTCACTTCATATTCACTCTCATTAATACAACATTTTAAATGTAGTGTAACATGGAAACTATGCAGAATCTGACATTTTACCATAGAGACATTGTGGTTTAGAATTATCCAAGGATTTCATCCTCCAATGTAATGTACTCTTTGCTGAATCATCCTGTATATATACAGGGTGTCCCAGAATTAACTATCTCAATGAAATCGGACAAATTTTTTAAAAACACACTTATTTATGTTTATCATGTTTAATATGTGTTAAAAATGTATAAATTTCTAAATTTTTTTCATAATTTTATTTTCATAATTGTTTCATAGTTTTATTTTCATTCTCTTTCAGAACCCTATTAATAATGAATACACAAGAACGCATCTTTGTTGTAACATCCCGTATCAAAGCCTTTTTCATCAGTGTCGAACGCAAGATTCTATGAACTGTTGTCTTGGATATGTTGAGTCTTCGACCGGCCTCCCTAACCGAAGTTGTTGGTTTATCCTCAAACAATTGTCGTACCTGTTCGGTACTGTTACGTGCTGTCCTTGGGCGTCCTCTTCCCACCTCGTCGTGTATGGATCCAGTTCTTTTAAATTTGTTCACAAGTTCACGAATTGCTTTGTCTGTAGGACCGGTTCTGTGGAATCTTCTTGTAAATTTTTCTCTGATTTCATTACATTGCATTCCTTTGATACGGGATGTTACAACAAAGATGCGTTCTTGTGTATTCATTATTAATAGGGTTCTGAAAGAGAATGAAAATAAAACTGAAAAACTATGAAAAAATGATGAAAATAAAATTATGAAAAAAATTTAGAAATTTATACATTTTTAACACATATTAAACATGATAAACATAAATAAAAGTGTGTTTTTAAAAAATTTGTCCGATTTCATTGAAATAGTTAATTCTGGGACACCCTGTATGTATATATATATATATATATATATATATATATATATTTCACATTAAACATGTTAAATTAATAAATGTTACACACCCACAGGAAAAAATAAAGTGATTTCAAGCCTTTTGTGTATTCAAACACCTCATGAACAAGGTGTTTGAATACATGAAAGGCGTTGGAATTGCTTTATATTTTTTCCTGTGGGTGTTAATGTTAATAGTTTATGTCTTAGTGGTAAGAAAAGATTCATTACATTACTCATAATATACATAAAGTTTGAAAGATGTAAGAGATGGCTATTTTATACCATATGCTTTTAGCAACAAGAATAAATGAAGGTAATGCACTGCATAATGCATTAAAAAGTTGACTCAAGACTTGACTTTTGGAAATTCTATCTATATCTCTATATATATATCCCATCATGAAACAGATGTGTTATGTGCCTTGAAAAGTGGACGTTCAATTTTGCAAGTTGAGGTTTTAGTTTTGTTTTTTGGCTAAAAATACAATAGTTACCCCTTTTTCTTTGATGTATTCAATCCAACGCGAATGCAACGAGTCTTTCGCTTATATTGAGGTTCTGGATATAGTACTAGTAGGCTAGGTGTAGCTGTAACCCCTAGATCCTGTCTCAAAGCTGGATCCTATCTGCTTTGCAGATAGCTGGTAGGTAAGGGAAGCTATATTTTTGGAGCCTCTTTGCGAGTGACCATTGCCCATGTTGGGCTAACATCATGAAAAAGAAAAAACTATAGTGTTTGTCATTTACAATTACTTGTTCAGACTATAGTGGATTTAATTTTCCCAGAAGAGTTCCTTGTTCCATGCACAGTCTGGTGGGTATCATGAAAAAACCTCAGGGGACCATTCTGAGTTCAATCTCATATACACACACACACACACACACACATATATATATATATATAATATTATACACACACACACACGTTTGGTTTTTTATTATGCATTACATTTAATGCACTTGGTAAGTTAAAACAAAACTTAAGAGGTTGACCATCTCACTTTAGTTAAAAATAAAAGATAGGGGAGAGGTTAATGGTTAACTAAAAGTGCACTAAACTGAACTAAAAACACAATATATCATATGGTGGGGCTGAATTATTTTGCCCCTCCCCCTTTGTTTTTTGATATCTGTAATTAGTATTTTAAAAATTGGGTATGTAATACACTTTAGACTTATCTTTCCAAATAACTGTTGAGCCTAGTTTTCTTGATTTGTTTTCCTTTCAAAATGAAAGCAGTGAGAATCTGGCATAGCCTACAGGGTTAATTCATCTTCCCAAATAGCTTTAAATTTTTTGTACATGTTTAGGGTAAAGTTGCCAATGGTTGCGTGCAACAGTCCTAATGTTGGGCATTTGGATTAAAAAAAACTTCCCAAAATACTGTTACAGTGAAGGAAATAAAATTAATATCAACCATTACTTCTAGTAATGAATTGCTACTAGAAGTAATGTTTAACCTTAATTTTATTTCTTTCACTAAGTATTTTGTGGGGATTTTTTTAAGCCAAATGCCTGACATTAGGACTGATGCGTGACCATTGGCAACTTTACCCTAATATAATATTGGTATATTTTGAAATCTGGCATTTCTACAAAGTGATTTGGGAAAAGTTTAACCTCTTAAGCATTATTGATGAGTTATATAGTTTATCAGTGGTTATAAAAGAAAAAAAAGTGATGTTCAACAAGTTAAAAAATTACTTTTATTTGCAAAGAATTTTACAGTATTCTAAGTTAATATTTGGAATCTATCTAGAACTTTAAAGTTGGCTCATATTTTAAAATTTAAGGAAATTGCTCTGTTTAAAACTGAAAATGTGAAATTTCATCCATCTACAAGAGAATAGATCAATTTCAAGCTCAATGAAATTTCCAGATAAGGATTCAGGAAATAAATGTTTATGCTTTTATAAACTACAATTTGAATGGGCTACAGAAGTTAAACAATATTGGGTCTGGTTGGTAGTCAGATGGGGGACTGCCCTCTGCATCCAGATTATGTAGCAACCTGATTTGGATCCCACATAAAGCTGTAGGTCCCCCCTGTCATATGACCTCAGATGTTGCAAACAAAGTTAAATAACCTCATCAACCTAGAACTTACATGATAAAAGTTTTACTCTATCTGTACAGTTTGAAATATGTTACTGTAACTCACCACAAATATACTACTAGGCTAGGTTTAGCATACTGATCTATCATCTGGGTTTGCACTGTGATAATGGACTTTAATTGTAGAACTGGTACTATACTGTGAAAGTAAAAACAGTGATAATGGAAAACTGTACGCTGATAATCTTAAATGAAATACTGGGTTATCAAAGAGAAAGTCAGAGGCTTTGAAGGAGAATAAATCTCTACATAAATTTCAATTTTTAAGTAGACCAAGATTTGGATAGAATTTTAAAATCCGAAATTTTTCATTCTAGTGTATGCCTATCTGTATGTAGCAAATTAACTTTTAATTAGGGACCAATCCAACTGGACTCAGGGTGGTTAAATATTTATTTTAACTAGACCTGTAAAAGCTTTAGTAGGCTTGACCTTCATATGAAGAGAGCAATGCATGAAACTACTACAAGGTTATGAGGCTATTGTATACAAAATTTTATAATGTACAGAAATACAACATTGAATGGCCTACAAGTAGTATGGTAATTAATTAATGCAAGATAGGAGCTATCGTTTTTCTGTAAAGACTTTTGACTTTTTATTTTATTATACAAGGTTATGATCCTATTTAGATCAAGTATTGTAGGTATAGTGATCATGCCTCTTTTTGGGGGAGAGCAGGGCATGGTTTACCTCCTCCCCTAAAAAATCAACCCTTTAACCCTCCCCCCTTTTTTTTTGTGAAAATGAGGGACAAAATTAATTTTACTTAAAATATAACCTGATGATCAAGCAATGCAAAACCCCTCTTTTGCTCTACTTTAGGATCATATTATGCTATTGAATATAAAGAGTAATTTATTATGATTAATTTTTATGTCTATTTTCCATTTTCTCATTGTATTAGTTGCTCAGAGACACTAGCACTGGACAATTTTAATTACATTATCAAGTTCAAGACCACTAAAATTACATTCAAATGTAATTTATTTAAATACCCAATAAAATAATCTCAAAGGGATGTGATAATGCAGAAACCTCCTCCTGCCAATGATAATTAACAGTAGCTAATTAATTACTTTTATTATAATCATAGCTAATTACGTATCAGCAGTGTTGGGCACTAAAGCGTTAATCCGATAACATTTAATTAACGGTTAACTTTTTTTAATGGACTATTAACGGAAGTTAATTTCCATTTATCGTTATCGGACCAGTTAACTTCTGATAACTCAATATTTAGTCTGTTAAAGTCTGTTAACACGTTAAATGCAAGGAGTCATTCACGGAAGATCACCACTCCGCGAATGAATTCAAACTGCCATAACTTCAGTCTGCTTCCAGATCTCGCAAAGGGAGGTTGCGCAAGGGGAGGTCATCCTGAGGCCCAAGAGGTCAAGACTGGCAGTTGGGCCTAACTTTGAGAAGTTGGTCTTTCTGAAGGGCAACCAGCATATTGTGTCATAGTCTTTAATAAATGTGCCTAAAATTTAATTTTACCTTTCAGTTCCCGCCATAATAATTCCCTGGTAAATTAAAATTTAGTTAATGGTTACAAGGGTAACAGGTTTCAAAACATGTAATCAGTACATTTTTTATTAAAAATAAAAAAAAAAGTTATTAAGCAAAAAAGTTGCAAAACTTGATAAAAATACAGTTAAATACCTATTTATCGTTGGATTTTGCATAAATAAACATTTTCTATGAGTTTTAAAGCTTTTTTCCTTGATTTTTTTAAATGTTAGTAAAGAAATAGTTATCGTTAACGGATTATCGTTAACTTCCGTTAACTTTGTAGTAAAATTATCAGATTATCGTTATTGGAGTTAAAAATTGGGGTTAATGGATTATCGTTATCGAAGTTAACTTTTTGGTTAATGGTGCCCACCACTGCGTAACAGTAGATATTTTAATACACTATGGTATGGTAAGGATTTTAAGTATGGTATACTTTCCCATCCCTGAATGCTCCCAATTATTAAAAATGTTGGAAAATTGATATTCACTATTGTCTAGGGAAGGGGTCACTATGCAATAGGTGGACTATGGTCCAGATCCAGAGTGAAGATGGATTCTATAGACTGATGGGAAATAAACCCATACTGCAATTAGCCTATAGGATTTACTTACTTTATTAGATTCATTTGGGTAAACTAGTCAGCCACATTACAAAAACACTCGAGGGTAAAAAAAAGTTAGTAGTAGACCTTGGTATAGATATAGAAATTTAATTTATGAGCCAAAATCTGTTAATTTTCTACCATTTCATTTGGACCACTTCATTTTTTTTTTTTTTTTTGCCTCTGTAAACCTACACAGTGTTAACTAACCTAACCTAATACAGAGGCAAAAGAATCTTTCACTTGTCACACATTAAACAATATAATGAAGGGCATGAAATATTTAGTCTCATCAGGTGAAGTTGATGAAGGACTTAGGGTGTGACCATTGCCCTCCAAAAATCAAAAAATGGTCCTACAATGCTGTTCAAAGTTTTAGCGTTGTGTATTTATCTAGGAAACACCCCTGTAAATTTTCTTGGAGATCAGTGCATGTTTGAGTTAGCACCATCGTACCAGCAAGTATTGCTATTTCAGCTTATGAACTTCATAAATAAGTGTGAAAATAGCATATTTTATCAGATTTTCATTTCCGGGTCTGGAACACTGACCCACAAATTTTCCACGTATTATTTTATTGCATTTAATTTTAATGATGCTCTTTTCTTTTCCCTTGACAGTGATTTGATGTTGTGAATAGAGAATTTAATCATGGATACACGGCAAGATGATGAGTATGTCAGAATGTTATTGGGCACCGTACCCCGAGAGAAGAAAAGAAATAAAGGGCTGCAAACTGCCAACTAATAGGCAGGTCTTACTATGTCTGTTAGCAAACCTTCGGGATATGCATTGGGACCAGGCTTTATCTGCCACCATTGACAATGTGCTTTTGCATTACCAGAAGGCGAATGTCCCGACCATTACAGGCAGGAACAATATTGGCCGAGTGATTAAAACTTACTATGACAAAGACTACATGATGCTTATGAAAAAGAATGAGGATAGAAGACGGGCTGATGATCCTGGAATTATGAAGTTTAAATCAGAATTGAGCCTGACGATGAAATTTTATAAGAACACAGTGTTGAAAGACATGGCGGCTGCGAAAAAGGGGAAAACTCAGGCCGAACAAGATGCCATCGATACTGACATACTCTTTATGAAAAGCATGCTAAGTGACAGAGTAGCTACCTACTCTGGGGTAAACAAAGTACTCACAGAAAAGGTTCAGAAGCGACAGAAAAGGCAGATGCGAGAAGAGAAATGACAAGAGAGAGAGCAATGTGATCATGCTGAGAATGTACAGGCTGATATTGATTCACCTATTAGCTCTGATGAGGACGATGACATTGATGAGGCCAACACTGCTGAACCAAAGAGAAAACATCGGAGAACAGCAGTGGCGACTCATGGTATAAATATATGGGGGTGCGATTTCATAAAACTGTACGACAACACGGACTCACAATAGGCTAGCACGAATCCAACTGCCGCTCACAAGAGTACTTGTACGTATTAACATATGCGGCTATGCCAGACGTACAATTCTAGTTAATTACAAATAAGTAATAATTTCAATAAAATACATATAAATGGCTTATATCATTATTACTGAAGTAACTATTAGTAAAAATAAAGTTATTATAAAAAAAATTCGCGATTGTACTTATATTTTCATTACAACAGTAAAATATAATTTATATTTACTTGAGCGAAAAATCTATTGCTCCATTCGGCTGCAATATTATTTTGTATCGCTGTTTGAAGCTATGCTATAAGTTTAGAATATTATGTACTGTATGAAGGCTTACTCAAAATGCCTCATGAATCATGATATGCCACATGAATTTTTAAAATATATTTCAAGAATATTTATTTTAATATCTTAAAATTAGTATATTTTTTATCTGTTAAATTAATATTTATCGTTTCAAGCAAGGGGGAGCGACCGCTCCATCGCTCCTATACGCCAGTCGCCACTGGAGAACAGTGAAAGAGGGAGTTTCAATTTTTGTGCCCCATGATATTCTGAAGTCGGCAGAACTTGTTTCATGCAGTGTTCGAAACAACATCTCGCCGACCCAGCTGAGTGCAATTGTGTACTCCCTTGTATCTGCATGTGGTGGAGATACATCAAAGCTGAGTCTAAATGCAAGGATGGCCCACCGATACCAAGCTTCCATCGTGTCAGAAATAAGTTTAAAAATCATGGATGAATGGCAACCATCAGACAAAGTACTGGTGCGCTGGGATGGTAAACTTATGGACACGCTGGATTCCAAAGGCACTGATGACCACCTGCCCATTCTTGTGTCTGGTGTCAATGGCACAAAGCTTCTTGGAGTCCCACCTCTTCCGCATTTGACTCAAAAGCTGGCCTGGTTCAAGGAGACTTGATATCAACAGCAACCAAACAACTTCTGGTCGATTGGGAGTGTGAACAGAATGTCGTTGGTATAGTTTTCGACACAACTTCATCCAATACAGGTAAACCTATTTCAAACATCAGTGTGAATTTATCATGACATTAATACCAAAATACAGTGAATGATTTAACAGAAATCTGCAAAAAGCACGTGCCTGAAATGGTGGCCTTAAACTACAATTACATTTTTTTTCAGGACAAAAAACAGCTGCTTGCGTCTCCCTCCAAAAGGAATTAGAGCGTGCTGTATTCTGGTGCGCCTGTTGCAGGCATGTGGGCGAAGTCATCCTAGGTGTTTGCTGGGATTGCTTGAAAGTGGAGGGCTCTTCAAGTCCAAACATAATGGTTTTCCAGAGGTGAGTCATAAGCTTTACAAAATAACAAGGAATATTATTATCTAATGAACAAATTTAGTGGAATTTCTTTTATTAGACTTATAAGATACTAACACCAAGCAAATGATCGATCATATCAATCTTAATACCCCTAAAACAATATTATAGATTAGTACGAAATACAATAATCCCAATAATTGCATTTCTAGGTTCAAGAACCATTTCTCTCAACTGGCGTACAATGAAAAAATAAATACTACTACCCTGCAATGCCTGGAGTGTTTGAGGAGTGCCAGCAGGAGATGGCTGACTTCTTCCGTGAATCTCTAGCCCAACCATTTACATGTGGCGACTACAAGGAGCTGGTAGAGCTTTGTCTGCTGCTTGTAACTAAAGGATCCGAGCCAGTGAACTTCACAATGGTCTACCCCGGCGCACTTCACAAAGCAAGGTGGATGGCTAAACTGCTCTATACCCTCAAGATTGTTCTTTTGTCAGGCCAGATCAAAGAGCAGTTTCCCAAAGCCGAGGTTGTGACAAAGTCAAATCAGCAAGTTAGAACGGTTTGCTGTGTTCACAGTCGCTGTTTATGTCCCATGGTGGATTGTTTGCCCCCATTCCAGCAAGTGCGCCACTGAATGACTTGAATTTGGTTGAAACCTTGGCTGAATTTGCCCCATATGACGCCACAATAGTTGACAAAGCACGTGTGGCACTCGGTAGACACACTTGGTCCTAACTGAGGAGTTGGCCCCACTGGTTTTGTTCTCGTCCCAAGTACACGAAAGGACAAAAGAGGAGATGAGGAAGGCCCTTCTTTGCCATGAAGGCACTGAAGTTACTAAGAGTGTGGGGCTCAATCATGGGGGCTATGGAAAGCCATATCTTCCCCCCGTCCCAGAAAGTGGCACTGCCCTGGTGGACCTAATTGGGCCTGACTCAAGCCGGTTCTTCACCATTTTAGGCATGCCCTATCAGTTTCTCCACAGTCCAGCCAGTGAATGGGTGGATCATGATGACTACCTGAACATGAAACGGGTTGTGGACAAGCTTCAGGTCGTCAATGAGGCTGCAGAGCGTGGTGTAAAACTTTGCCATGACTTTCTTAATGTTGCCAGGGATGAGGAGCACTTTCAAGAAGTCCTTCAAGTAGTTGAAAATGAAAGACTCCGCGTTCCTAATCAGCGCAAACGATAATCTGTTTCCGAACAGAAATCATGGTTTCTTGCTCTAGAGAAATAATACCTTGTGAATATATGATAAAACCCCTTAATGTACCATGAGAGAATAAGAATGATTAACTTTTTTGTGTTAGTGATAACAGCTTTTAATTAAGACAGGCAAATGATTTGTGTTAATATCCCTTATGATGGTTGTGTAATCTCATATATAGGCGCATATGCCATATAAGCAAAATCGCTATTTTTCAAATTGCTGGTGCTCACTCGAATATGCATGAATCTTCAAAAAATTGCACATGGGTATTTTTTATGTCAATATGCAATACCAAAATTTTGAACAGCATTGTAAGACAAAGTTGGGGCAACTGTCACACCCTAATGAAGGTGGTGGTGGTGGTGGTAGTAGTAGTAGTGCGATTGATGAACAACAAGGTGGTAATGTGGCTGAAGAAAACACTGAAGGTCAAATACCAAGTGTCACTTTCACATCATCATAAAAATTAAATTCACTACATACGGTACCATATATAATTTCACTATGAGGGTCTCACTGAGTATTACAACAGGCTAGACCCACACATGAATACCAAATAATAAAGAGAGAAGTCACTGATGCAATGAAAATGCAATAAAGTTTGTAATTTTACTTAAGTTCAGTTTAAAAAAAGTTACAGTACATTATTATCATGACAAACATAGCCCAGGAACTGAGCTAGACTGTCTATTCACCAAGGAGGGAATCAACTGAATAAATTTAAAATATTTAATTGCATGATGAAAGGCCCCTTACCCATGGTTTACTTTAAAACTGAAACTTAAACCATGTATGAATAAATTGATGAAGTTTGAATGCACTGAATCTCTAGAATTGAATTGCCTTGAATCATTCCTTCTCCATCCGTGTTCTGCTTTTTATAGTCACCTTGGAGACTATTCTTCTCCAGTTGTTGGATAAACTCGCTCAATGTTTCTTTAATTCCTTCATCATACATACCTATAACTTAGAAAGACATCTTAAGTTTCCCATATTAAAATTTATAATTAAATACACTGTCCCATTTTTACATTTTTTAACTATCCGAATAGGTCTACTATAAAATGAATAAAGGTTTATAATTAAAACTGTCAAGTTACAATGTAATGATCTTGTGAATGCGTATGTGGCATTCTAGGGTGGAGGTGGCCAAATTGTTGGTTTAATGGCACAGCTTGGAAAGACATGATGTCACTAAAAAATGAAGAAGCATGACTGGCTGCAAATTAGTCACATGACAGAAGATGGTGCCACGCAAACACAGAACATTATAACGTATTGCGTACTATGCTATGGTGCAATTACATGATGCCCCTATAATCCTGCGTGAGATGCATAGATGAAGATGGAATGTGTGACAACTGTGACATTACTCAAAATGACCAAATTTTGATTCCTAACCAAATTTACCTTCTGTTCAATTTATTTCTAATTTATACAAATATCCATTTTTATATTTCCAACAATAAAATTAACACATTTTTTATCATAAATTAAAAAAAAACACTAATTATAGGGATTAGCCCTTCAGAAACAACTACCTACACAGGCTGTAGAGAAAGCTAATTGGTGACTTCTGCTCTAAAGCTTAGGCCTAACATTAATTAATTTAAAAAATTTATAATTTTTAAATGAATGCTGGGTTTCTTTTATTTTTTTATAACCATTTATCAAATATTTTATTAACTATATTCTTATCTATATTTTTTATTTGAAATATAAAAGGAGATGAAAACAGTTAAGTCTATGCTGTAGCCTGCGCATCTAAATTTAAGTGAAAGAAAATCTATTTTATAAATTTAAAAATATGCATACATAATTAGGGTGGGTCATACTATGCATTTTTTTAAATCAATGGAGAGGGGTGTTCAAATGACATATTTTGGTGTATAGAACACAATTCTGAAGAAAATATTTAATTCTGATAACCCTAACCTACATCATTTTGCAGTTGATTATTATTAAATTGTTGATTATTTTACTATTGTAGTTACCCCAGAATATGTCTTCTCACGTTTTCTATCATGGCTGCTCACGTTATCTCTCAGAGCATTGTTCTTAATATAAACACATATAAAGTAATTCATATAATAATAATAATATTTAAATACTCAAATAAAAAGGTGTGCCATTCCACTTAATTGTAATTATCATACAGTTTGGTATATGAAATATTTTGACGGTTTTCTGGCGCGCATAAGGCCATTTTCTGAGCCACTTTTCTCAGAGGCTAGAATGTAATGTTTCAGAACATTGGCTGAGGCCAACTGCAGCGATAGCAACAGCAGCTCTGATTGACGCAAGAATCATCACAGAAGACAATACAAGTAAAGTGATTGATAAGAGCAAGGTCAAGAGAGCACAGGAGAAGTTGATGAGAGAGCTGGGGGAACAGTTCGAGAAGAAGTGCAGGGAGGAGGGGGGGATCTCTTGCATCCTCTTTGATGGGCGGATTGACCTGACCAATGTGATGATGGAAGCTGAGGGCAGTGATCTTTTCCCGCAAAGATCAAGGAAGAACACTATAGTGTTGTTACTGAGCCTGGCAGCTACTATCTGTTCCACTTTACCCAAGAGAAAGCAACTAAAGAGGAGTCACATGCGGAGAAGATTGCTAAGGTCCTGTTTGCCTGGCTGAAAGAGAGGGGTTATGATAAGACCTTGTTGGCCATTGGAGGAGACTCAACAAATGTCAACACTGGTGTGAAAGCTGGAGCTGCACCTGGGGAGAAAGCTGGTCTGGTTGGTGTGCAACCTGCACACTGTTGAACTTCCCCTGCGCCATCTCATTGTTGACCTTGATGGCCCTACTCTGTCAGACAAAAAATTATCGGGCCAATAGGAAAGCTCCTTGATTCTGCTACAGACTTTGATATCAATCCAAACTTCACCCAAATCTCTGTTGGCCTCCACTGATCAAGCTTCCTGACAAAGTCATTCAAGATCTCTCAACTGATCAATACTATGGCTATAAAATTGTCTGTGCAGTCAGGGATGGAGTACTTCCTGCAGGGCTGGCTCTGTTAGAGATAGGACCAGTAAACCACAGCCGCTGGCTCACCACAGCGAACAGACTTTCAGGCTCTGGGTGTCAAAGCACGGACTTAAAGGAAAGAACCTGAAGATTCTGCAATTCATTGTGGAATTCATCATTGGAGTGTATTACCCATGTGGGTCATTCCATGTCAACTCAGCCACAAAATGGCACTTTTTGCACTCACCCCTTTCAATTTTGCTCATACTTGGCACAATAGCAGATATACATGCCAAACTTAAATTCCCAAATTATTAGAGCTGACTGACCTTTGGTTACTGAGATACAAGGTCACAAAGTTGTGACATTTTGACCTTTTTTGCGTTAAATGACTATTTTCAAAACGGTGTAACTAAAAAACTATTAAAGCTAGAGCATTGATTTTGGTCTCATTTTAAAGCTCTTTAGTAGCCCCTTGTTTATTGTCTCTTGTTAAATATCTCTACTGTGAAAAATAAAAAAATCCCTTCAAAAGTTGACCTTTGACCTTGAATAAAAAAAAAATACCTTCTCCTAAAAAATTCAATTTTTTTACATTAATACCTTGAGTCATGTACAACAAAATCCCAAGAAGCTGTAAGTGGCTGATAACTAGTTCAATGTATAAAAAATAAATGAAGTTGGCATCATTCTTCAATTTTAGATTTTTTTTGTCAGTTCATTTATTTAAAAGTTCTGTTCTGATATAGTGTCAGTGAAGACTTAGTTCAACTTAACATTATTAGTTCAAAAACCTTTTTGTGACCTGTGCCAAAAGAAGTCTTTTAAAAGACAACCAGGGTTAAACCCCTCGACAGCCCCAAATCTACTGGAGTAGCGCTGATCCAAAGGCCCAACTAGTATATAAGTACTGTCAACTTTACAGAGTTGACTCCTGACTTCAAGTTAAAGTTAATTTATTTTTACTAAATACATGTATAAAAATTTATTTAATAATTCATTAATTGTTCATTGTTTTCTTTTCAGGATTTTCTTTGTGCTTTTGTGATTTCAGAGTACAAACATGGAACATTTAAAACTGAAACAGAAGTGTGCTGATCCTTTGCTGCGTCACAAAGGTCAGTGTCGAAAGAAGAGTTTGAGAATTGTACCACAGGAACTTGTAAATAAGTTTCCCGATCTGCACTTAACACTACATCACAGACTTTGTAAGCAGTGTAGAGAACATCTTGAGTCCTTGCCTGAGAAAGGAATAGGCACTTTGAATTCAGACATAAATGATGATTCTTCTTGTAGTAGTGAACCACCTGAAGATCTTGAGAAAATTGAAAATGTTGACAATAGTGATGCATCAACTTCAGAGCAAAACCATGAGATGTGTACTTTGAATGCTTCTTTTGTTTCAATTGGTGAATCACCCATAAAAAAGAGAAAGCTTGTAGAGCAAAAGTCATATGGAGCTAAAAAACTAAGCAAGGTGACAGAGACAGTTAAGAAGAGAATGGAAACAGTTGCAGGAAAAGAGATTTCTGACTCACAATTTAAGGAGCCATCTGGAGATGTAGACTGTTTAGAAATAATAAATCAACTCAAGGAAAAATTCAAAAATGAAAATACTAAAAGAAGTGATAAAATAAAAATCCTCACTGTATTGCCCAAAAGTTGGAGCATTAGGAAAATTGCTTCAGAATTTAAACAACAAGGCATACAGCATCTATTGCTAAAAAAATAGTTGAAGAAAAAGGTGTCCTTTCAGACCCAAATCCAAAGGGTGGGAAAAGAATTAAACAGGATACTGTTGACGCTATTAAAGCATTTTATCTTTCAGAAGACATCAGTAGAACAATGCCAGGAAAGAAAGACTATTGTAGTATCATTGACAATGAAAGAGGAAGGATACATTTGCAAAAGCATCTTTTACTTTGCAATTTAAAAGAAGCCTATCATATTTTCAAAGAAAGAAATCCTTTGGTTAAGGTGGGATTCAGTAAATTTGCAGAATTGCGTCCAAAGCAGTGTGTTATTGCTGGAGCAACAGGAACTCACTCAGTATGTGTCTGTACAATTCATCAGAATGCCAAACTTATGTTTGTAGGAGCTGAATTAGAAAAACTAACTGCAAATGATGACACACCTATTAAGAATGTACGTCATTGTGTTGCCTTTATGGAATGCAATCCTAAATGCTCAGACAATGTGAACAATGTGGAGATCCATCAGATTTAAAAAACAGACTACTGGACATATTTACAAACAACTTCATTGATATCATAAATTTTAAAAAGTGGACCAATACAGATCGGTCAAATCTTGAATCAGTAGAACTGAATACAGATGAATATATTGACCAATTCTGTAACCAACTGAAAGAATACCAGATACATGACTTCAAGACAAAGATGCAAGCAACTTATTACCGTGAAACAAAAATGTCTTTGAAAGATGGTGAGGTCCTTGCTGTGTGTGATTTTGCTGAAAATTATTCCTTTATTCTTCAAGATGAGGTTCAGAGCTTTCACTGGAACAATGAGATGGCTACTCTACATCCATTTGTTATTTACTATAAAAAGGAAGATGAGATTGCTCACCTTAGCTTTGTTATTATTTCAGAGTGTAACATCCATAACACAGTTGCTGTACATTTGTTTCAAAAGCATCTGATAAAATTCCTAAAAGATAATATCTCATCCATCGGTTCCATCCACAAAATAATTTACTTTTCAGATGGGTGTGCAGGACAGTATAAGAACTGCAAAAACTTTTTGAATCTTTGCCATCACAGAGATGATTTTGGAATTGAGGCAGAATGGAATTTTTTTGCAACAAGTCATGGAAAGGGACCCTGTGATGGTGTTGGAGGCACAGTTAAGAGATTAGCTGCAAAAGCTAGTCTACAACGACCTTATGATGAACAGATCCTTACTGCAGAACAGTTATATACATTTGCAAGTGAAAATATTGTAAATATAAAATGTCATTTTTCAACCAATAAAGAGCATGAAGAGGAAAGCCAACTTCTCCAAGAAAGACACTCAACTGCAAGGACTATTGCTGGTACACAGAAATTACACCATTTACAGCCAGTTTCATTGACTTCTCTTAAGGTTAAACATTATTCATTATCAGATTATTCAAATATTGAGAAAGTTACTGAAAAGGAAGAAGTTGTGACTGAGGAGAAAATACATGGTTTTGTTACTGCTGCATATGATGGCCATTGGTGGGTGGCATATGTGCTGGAAAAGATACCAGAGAATAGAGAAGTAAAAGTCACATTCCTTCATCCTCATGGCCCAAACCCATCATTTGTGTATCCTGGTCGACCAGATGAATTAATCTTACCATATTCAGATATTCTAACACAAGTTGAGGCATCTACTACTAATGGACGAACATACAGGATTTGCAAAGAAGTTACTTTGAAGGCATCCAAAGCTTTGGCAGATCTACAGCACAGAAAGGTAAGAATTCAAAATTAAAATGGTCATGTAACTATATATACACTGCATACATTTTAAGTTGTGATAAATGGAAATCAATGAGCACTATACCTATACATATTGTATGTACATTTTAATATGTTACTTGTATTTGTTAATTAGGTAGCTATCTAGGTATACATTAAAAATTGTTTTCTCTTCTAGAAATCACAATAAATTGGGTGGCCCACAAGAATCTTGTCAACTACTGAAAACCATCACATACATGCACAACATACAGGTGAGGTGGGTAAAGAACAAATATTTAAAAATAAGCATTTGCTTGTTTGTAGAAGGCTGCAGATAGTATGTAGATATGGGTTGTATTTGTAAGAGATTGAGCTGACCTTAGACAAAAATGGTTACTGACATACAAGGTCACAAAGTCATGACTTTTTGACAATTTTTGTATAAAATGACTTTTTTCAAAATGTTGCTTGAATTCATTATTTTTTATACATTGAACTAGTTATCAGCCACTTACAGCTTCTTGGGATTTTGTTGTACATGACTCAAGGTATTAATGTAAAAAAATTGAATTTTTTAGGAGAAGGTATTTTTTTTTTATTCAAGGTCAAAGGTCAACTTTTGAAGGGATTTTTTTATTTTTCACAGTAGAGATATTTAACAAACAAGGGGCTACTAAAGAGCTTTAAAATTAGACCAAAATCAATGCTCTAGCTTTAATAGTGTTTTAGTTACACCATTTTGAAAATAGTCATTTAACGCAAAAAAGGTCAAAATGTCACAACTTTGTGACCTTGTATCTCAGTAACCAAAGGTCAGTCAGCTCTAATAATTTGGGAATTTAAGTTTGGCATGTATATCTGCTATTGTGCCAAGTATGAGCAAAATTGAAAGGGGTGAGTGTTTTAGGTGGCTGACTTGACATGGAATGACCCATGTTGGTTCAATGTGAAGGTCAAGCACTCCTGGATCGAAGGGCCTAGGCACATCCTCTTTCAGCTGGACTGCCTCAAGTCCCAGAGAAAAGAGGTGCTGGATATTGTGATGCCAACTGTGAGAAGATCTGCTTGGTATGCCCACAGTGAAGTCATCCTCCAAACACTACTCTGCTCTGAGGATCAGAAGGAGAGGATTGAAGGGGTGGAGAGAATCCTGGCCATCAGGGGAGAGGAGGACCCGGACACTCAGCTGGGGGGACTCCTCTGTTAGGAGCAGAAGGACACCTGACATCAATTGTGATGCTTCCAGCATCGGTGACTTGATCAGCTGGTCAGAAGGTGTGTCAGAGCCACCTCTCACCTGCTCTCTAAGCACCTCAGAGGTGAAAAACTTCATCAACACCCCATGGAGGTGCGCAACTGGCCTTGCCACACACAAAGCATTGAGAGGGTTGTTAAAATGGTGACTGAGGCTTCTGCTAAGTACTTCTCACAGGAAAAGAGGGATGGAGGGATCAGGGTTCAGGAGACCAGCAGGAAGCTGATGTCCAAGTCTGAGTCAAAGCAGGATTTGTGCAACCTGGCAAAGTTCAAGATGTCAGGAGAATGATCTTTGTAATTATATCCAGTGATATACATGCAGTTCACCTATTAATAAATATATGTAAAGTTGATTTGGCCTTGTCAATATAAATGATTTACCTTATATCTTTTAATATATTATAAAGGGGTTCAAAAGGGTAAAATTGGCAATTTAGAAATATAAAATGATGTAGGTTAGAGTTATCCTATCCAAAAAAGAAGCTCATATTTGAATTCCCCATGTAAAAACACATAATTTAGACACCCCTGATGGTAGGATTTCCTTCAGATTCATGTTGTCACCTGAGTACGACCTGCCCTAATACACAATACTTTTGTTTGCAGAGCGTATAAAGAATTTATTGAAAATATATTTATTTTCTATGGAAACAGATTTTGTATTACTTAATTAAAAAAAATGTAAAGAAGAAAACCTGTTTTTGTAACACTACATTATACTTTATTTTATTTGGAAAACATGAATCCATTTGGGCCTATTGAGGTTATCTAAGTCATAAGCAATATTTTATGATAAAATTCTGTAGAAAGGTCAATCTCAAGTCAGCTAATTAACATAAAACTATTTACAGAGCTGGTAAAGTAGTCTACATAAGCTAAAAATTTACACTATTTACACAGTTTATGAACTCTCTTTCATTCTTGAAAGTGGCTAACTTTTTTTTAAAACTAAGGAGCCACTATTTACCACATCATATGGCAAGTCATTCCAAAAATCAATTACTCTATGAATGAAAAAGTATTTTTGTAGATCCAGTCTACAAGTATGGTATGTTTCTTAATTTCCTTATTATGCCCTCAAATTCTTCCATCAGATTCTAATAAGAAAAAGTTACATCTAAATTGTCTAAACCTGAAACATTTTGAACATGTGTATCATATCTCCCCTCAAACAACATCTTTCAAAACTAAACTTTTCTAATTCCTTTAATCTTTCCCTGTATTCCAATCTAGGGATAAGCTTGGTTGCCCCTACATTGTACACCTTCAAAGCATATTAATATCCTGTCTATGGTGGGGAGGAGGGGGGGGGGGGGGGAGTCAGGCTTGAATGCAGTATTCTAAGTGAAACCTAACATAAGAATTATAATTTACAGAAGACTTCCTTACTCTCATAGCTAATACCTAGCATTTTATGTGCCTTATTTTTAGCCTCCAAGCACTCCTTAGAAAATTTTATAGCTATCACTACTAACTGTAATGCCAAGATCTTTTCCCATCTAACATCTTCTAACCCATTTCCTTGCATCTCATAACTAATTTTTTATTATTTCTACAAAAATGGAGGACTTTGCATTTTTTGAACAATGAAATCCATCTGCCATTTACTAGCCCAGACAACTAATATATCAAGATCTTTTTGTACAGTAGTTTATAAGAATTTTCTGTATTTGTAACTGGGGTAACTACTTTTGTATCATCTGCAAATTTAGAAATTTTACTACCTACTCCCTTCTCTAAATCATTTAGATATAAAATAAAGAGTAATGCACATAACACTGATCCCTGTGGCATCCCACTTTTCACTTTCTGCTACCCAGATTCATGACCATTTAGAATTACTTGGTTCTATCTTCTAAACATTTTTCTACCCAATTTATAACTGACCAATATCCTATGAGCTTTTAATTTATACAGAAGTCTCCTAGCTTGTGGAACCTTGTCAAATGCTTTGTTAAAATAACATCTACATCATGTGCATTAATCATTATCTGCCTGATCAGTTATAAACTCTTAAAAGTAAGAGAGATTAGACAAACAAGACCTGATCCATATTGAGAACTTGAATAAGATTAAAATTTTCTAAATGATCTTCAATATTATTCTTTATACAGTAAAACCTCTCAAATCCATCATTACAAAACTCAATTCCACCCAAAAACTGGCTATTTTTTAAAAATATTATATTTAAAATTAACTTGTATACATTAAACTTAACTTGAACCTGATTTTAACAGTTTTCATATTTCACATGAAAAGAAGCTCACAGATTTGTTGGATTATGCTAAAGGCATGACAGGTAATGTTGGTTGCCAAGGAATTGCAGGAAAGGAATCTTGAACAATGGATTGATGTGGACAATGATATATCAGTTGTTCACCAATTAACTGATGGAGAGATCATGGATATGGTTTTGAACCTCGTGCATGATAAAGATAGTGACGAGTTATTTGAGGAAACAATTTCCATAGACAAATGTATAAAACTAGCTGCTAATTTAATTTCTGGTCTTGAACAAAGGAGCTTTATTTCTGAGCAAGATATTATATTAGTGTACAGGATACAAGAAAAACTCAAAGGAAAATCCTAAATACATTAAGCAAGCTAAGTTGCAGGATATCTTTAAGATGGTTATCAAAGACAGTGCCCAGCCATCTTCCACCCTTGAAAATCCTGTGGCTTCCACCTCAGCCACACCAGACAACCTACCCATCACCTTTCCCTCACCTCCACCAATTTAAACACCTACCATTCATCCTCAAAAATTTCTTTGAATCTAGACCCATCTCAATAGCAGTTCTATTGGCAAATTCATTATTCCACTTTACTGAGCCTAACAACTCCCTAAATTTACTATAGTCACCCCTCAAGAAGCAAGGAACTAGATGGTCATTACTGACTAGATCCCTATTTAAATCTATCTTAAAATGTATGATAAAATGTTCACTGTTCCCTAGGTAGGTATAAATATCTTAATTTTTTTTTCATCTGTTTTGGGACTCAGAACTTTGACAGGTTACAGACCATGGACTTTAGGTCAAGGTTGTCATCTTCCAAGACTAATTTATTGCTTTTTTATACATCTATCCTAAAGAATTTACACAAGATGCCTAAGACAGATTGGGAATAGGTTTATCATAGCTGAGTTAGAATAACTTCATTCCTGTTAAGAAAAAGAAAAAGTAAATAAATCTAGCCAACTCATTTTAGTTAGGATGCTATTAATGCCTGGTTAGTTTACTATTAATGTTTGATCAGGGTCTGTAGTGCAGGGATGGTTTTTAAGCTTTCAGAATTCTCAGTGCAAAGTTCTGAGGGGGGCTTGCTTTATTGAGCATAGCTTATCTGTGTTAATTAGTTAGTTACTATAACTTCAATTTGGTGATTTTTAATGAGAGAGTATCAGTTATTGAGAATTATATGAAGCATTTATTATGCACTCATTATTCATACTATTCCAGAGATCAGACCAAACAAACTGGATACAGACCATATGTAATAGCTACTATATCTACAAGATGTACAGTATATAATTAATATAATAATAATAACTTGTTCATGATTAGTTTTACTTCAATTGAAAGCCATGATGACATTTGGAAGTTGCAAAGGAAGTGACTGTTGTATTACAATGAGTAAAAGACAAGGGGCCTGTGAGTGCACTGCACCAATTGCACCTATGTTAAAAATGTCCATGCTGTAGTGACAGAACATTAATTATAAACAGGTCAGTATTTAAAGGAGTTAAGGGGGCTCAAAAAAACCCAAAGTGTGTCTCACATTTTGTGTGTATATATATATAATATATATATATATATATATATATATATATATATATATATATAAAACCATAAAAACCAAAATGAAAACAAGATCAAATACAAAAACCAAAATGAAAATAAGATCAAATACAAAAACCAAATGAAAATAAGATCAAATACAAATCTTTAAAAAAATATGATTAAGACTGATCTCCCATCCTTATGGCATAGCAAACTTGTCACTGGTGCAACAGAGATGATGGGCTAGCACTCCTGGTCTGGGCTAGTAAATGGCAGATCAAATTCAGTGTTCAAAAATGCGAAGTCATGAAAACTTTAATTGTGATATACAAGAACAGGGTTACTAGTTGGAAGATTTGTCAGAAAAATAACCATTATAATTAGCACTAATCTAAATTTTTTTAAGCAGTGCTTATTGGCTAGAAATAAGGCAAATAAAATACTAAGGGTAATATTCGGGAAAGGACCCAATCGCATCTGGTTACAACAATAACATCCTGAATCCTCATTAAAAATTACCCAGGAAAACTATCATCTCGTGTTGTGCAGATTGATTTAATATTAATTTCATAAGGCTAGCGTTTTATTTGGGTAAGTCTTGTTAAGTTTATTTTGGCTACTTTTGCAGTGCTTCATTTGGTTTCTGGCTACAGTTTCTTTGAATATTTCGTTCAGTTTGAAGCTGAATTAGTTTGAGCATGACATGCAATTCCTGTGACTCAAAAAGATTGCACCATTTCCTAACCCTTACGTTGCTAATGGCTGCTTGAGCACCGCCCATGTGGAGTGCTCATGGCTGCCACAGCTCTCCAGTAAAAGTAAAAATGCAATGCACCATTATATTAGCTTATTGCATATATATATATATATATCAGTGGCGACTGGCGTATAGGAGCGATGGAGCGGTCGCTCCCCCTTGCTTGAAACGATAAATATTAATTTAACAGATAAAAAATATATTAATTTTAAGATATTAAAATAAATATTCTTGAAATATATTTTAAAAATTCATGTGGCATATCATGATTCATGAGGCATTTTGAGTAAGCCTTCATATAGTACATAATATTCTAAACTTATAGCATAGCTTCAAACAGCGTACCGCTGTTTGAATACAAAATAATATTGCAGCCAAATGGAGCGATAGATTTTTCGCTCAAGTAAATATAAATTATATTTTACTGTTGTAATGAAAATATAAGTACAATCGCGAATTTTTTTTATAATAACTTTATTTTTACTAACAGTTACTTCAGTAATAATGATATAAGCCATTTATATACATTTTATTAAAATTATTACTTATTTGTAATTAACTAGAATTGTACGTCTGGCATAGCCGCATATGTTAATACAAGTACAGTACTCTTGTGAGCGGCGGCAGTTGGATTCGCACTAGCCTATTGTGAGTCCGTGTTGTCGTACAGTGGTACATTATTATAGTCAAATTTATTCAACAATTATTTTTACATTTTATTAAAATATTTTTTTAATACAAATTTATGACTTCTTTTGACATATAAGTACCGTACGGAAGCACCATGTGATTGTTTATGTACTAGAATTCTAAAAATTATAAATTTTATGAAATCGCCCCCCATACATTTATACCACGAGTCGCCACTGATATATATATATATATATATATATTAGGGTGTCCCAGCCTCACATGTGAAAATAAAAATTTGCAAGAGTCAAATCGCACACCCCTTTAATTAATTACACTTGAAGAAAGGAAAAATGGGTGAAATTTCATTGGCCTATTAGGAGAGGAAGGGTCCCCTCATTGACCTTGTTTATTCGACCCTATGAACAAACGTAAATGCTCAGCATTAATCATTCTAGAATGGAAGAATGAAATGTAAATTCTTTCTAATGACTAAATTAAAGGAAATGGAAATTCTTCCTAATGGCACATTTCATTTCGGGGGACAGAGGATCTTTTTGTCTGCTGAGGGGAACTGCTGGCGGTGGTATTCGACGACTTGGTACACGAGCTGCCGTTCCTCCTCGTTTTTTGTCAGGCCCTCGTTGAAATCTTCCGCCAGTTTCACCACCCATTCTGCCGCGTCGTTCACAGACTTCAACGATGGTGCACATCCTTCGAGATCTTTGGGGGTTTTTGGAACGGCAGCTTCAGGCAATGAAAAAGGTTTTGAGTCCTTTTCGTGACCAAGGTGCTCAAATCCGACCGTCTCACGGTCAAGACCACACTTTCCCTCCAGCCGACGCAGATTTTGGGTTTTCAGTCTTCTTGTGCAGGTTTTGGAGCATGGCCGTCTTCTCTGCATCGGTGGTTTTGGAGGAGAACATAGCGAGTCTGGCTAAATCTTCGCTTAGGTACCAGAGGTGGCCCCGGAATTTTGTCAATGCGGCGGTACCTACATCATGATCCACCGCCTTGTACCGCTCTAGGTCCTCCAACAGCTCCAGGTCATTGACGGGCGTGTGCCATCAATGGAGCCTCGAACCACCTCTGGAGGTAGATGGTGATGGCAAAGACATTTATCCTGCGTAGTGACGGACCTCATGAGCGGTCAGGTGGAATTGGCTTCGGAAGATGAACATCTTAAGACAGTAAATGCCTTTGGCCATCCACCTGACCCGGTGGTATGCTCCAGAACGATTGTACCGGAGATCTCGTTTGCCATGACCATTGAGGAAGACCAGAGCGAGGATCAGGAACTCCCAGTAATCGTCTCTTGGGTGGCCAACTTCAAGCTGGTCTTCAATGAAGTGGACAATCTGCTCTTTTTTCAACGCCACCCATTCCGAAAGGATGTTGCTTGGGCCATCGCCGCTGAACGGAGAAGCCTGCTTCTGGTCGATGAACTCCCATTGGGATTTGAAGCGAGCAAACAGCGCAATTTCGGGGCCAGAAGACCTGAAGAACAGGTCAAAGACTGAGGTGATTACCAATTCCATCATGTGGTGTCTGCAAGCCAGGAAAAGAACGCGGCGGTCCATTTGGTCCTGGATAATCGTACAAGCCGCTGTGAATACCGGTATTCGCCGCTGTTGTGTCGAAGCAGAGACCGGCAATCCATGGTTGAACTTGCGGCCAATCATCCAGCACCTTCAGAACAGCTCCAGCCATCCACTGTCCCGTGCTGTCAGGGATTTTTGGGATCACCAACAACTTCTCAAGATTCTTCCCGCTGACCAGCACTGATATGCGATCTGATTCCCTCCATCCGAATCAGGGAGGAGTTTGCCATCAAAGTGGACAACAAGCAGCGTATCAGGATTGAACTCGTCTTGATTCCGGCTGCCAAGTTCTTCCTGACTTCTGCCGTGAATGGTGAAGACTTGATTTGGACAAGGTGACGAGGATAACTCAAACTCCCGCAGCAGCGAGTGCTGCAGCCACAATGTGCATCGCTTGGCGTACTGAGGTTCCAGTTCGATCCAGGGCTGCAGCAAATTGGGATGTTTGGATGATCCTCCTTGCTGACACTTGGCCGTCCTGGAGCGGATCGAGGAGCCGAAGGACCAGGAGAGGAATATTGGACATCATCATTGGATGCTTCAGGCCATGGACTCCGAAGAAGAAGACCCACTTTTCACCATTCCTTTTGCTTGCAGTGAGTCCATCTCTTCGCGGCTTTTCTTCTTCCTCTTCTCTTCAGCTGCTCGGCGTTTCTCCCGCTCCGCTGCCCTGCGAGCAAACTCCAGGTCCTCTCCTCCGATGTACATCTTCCGCACGGTTCGCTGGTCATTCAGAAGTCTCGATCTTCGGGGACTTTGATGAGTTTCATGGTGTTGGCATGAGCTGTTTCGAGCAGTGTATTCAGGTTGGCTTGGAATCCCTTTTCCTGCTCCAGTTTCTTCTCTCCCCCACAGTTTCGGTTTCTGGCAACCTTCTCGTAGTCCGTGGAGAGGGCCTTGATCCTCTCGACGCACTTGGGCTTGTGGGAGGTCGGAATAGATGCCTGAGCCCACACCACCATAACCTCATCAGCTACCACATTGGCAGCTTCGGCCGTGGACGTTTTTTTCTTCCGAGTGAAGAACAGACGTCGAAGAACATCTCCCACTGTCGGGAGTTGACACAGCGTTTCCAGGGGTTCATTTTGCAACACCCCCACCAACCACACAGTCTCCTGCTTTCTTGTATCCATAACCTGAAAAGAAATATGCTACAATTAGTATAAGGTAGAGAGTAGCCGTTCAGCAATAGTAACACATGGTTTGAGGGGACCCTTAAAATTAAAGAACACGAATGAAATTCATCTTGCTGGCATGTTTTCACGAGTGGAAGAAATTAAGGGGTGTGCATGACAATCAGGAACAAAAAAAATTGGGACAGTAATATATATATATATATATATATATATATATTTATTAGGGTGGTCCTTAAAATTCAAAGTTGGGAAGTTTCAGCTCCCACCCCTGGAAATCATTCGAATGGTTAAGAAAACTCTCTAGTTGAATTTTTTATTAAATCGGACAACGTTTACCCCTCCCTCATCGACCTTGAACTTTTACCCCCGGAGTTGTTGCCCGGTTGCAGTTGTTGCCCGGTTAGCGATCCTGGGTCTGTAGGGTTCGCTTCCGAGAGTCCGAAAACTGGCAGCGGTGGCGAGCGACGACTTGCAGGAGGAACTGGAGTTGCTCCTCGTCGTGGGTCAGCGTCCGTTGTACTCTTGGACGAGGGCAACTCCTCGCTCGGCATGGTCGTTGATTACGGCGAGCCCTCCCACACGTGCCGCCGCTGTCTTGAAGTCTTCCCGCTTCGGCCAGGTCTCCGGGTCGACCTCGAGGAAGCCGTCCTCCAGTCGAAGTTTCTCGAAGAAACCTCGTGTGTTGGACGACGCCAGGTCTTCCAACTGAAGCCCGGCGAGTACTCGGTTTGGCAGCGTGGGCCGCTTCGCCGGGGACTCCTCACCGACCCGGTCGTGGAGAGAGGCGATGATCTTCCTCTTCTGATCGACGGCGATCCCCGGATCGAACAGCGCCAGCGCCACCAGCTCCTCCAACAGGTACCAGAGGTGGTTCTGGAACTTGGTCAGCGCTGCCTTGGCCACCGCAGGGTTGATGTCAGAGTAGGCCAGCAGGTCCTTGAGGAGGGCGAAGTCATTTCAGGGGGGCAGTTGCGGCGATTGGAGCCTCCGTCCACGCCTTGGCGTAGACCCGACAGACGAAGATGCAGATGCTCCGGAGGCCACTCTCCTCCCTCGCCGTGAGTTTGAACTGCTGTCGGAACATCCAGACCTTCAAGGCGTAGATTGCCTTCGCCATCCAGCGGGCATGGTGAATCGGCCCGGGAGCTCGGAAACGCACTCCTCGCGGTGGGACGTGACCGACGAAGAGGAGGGTGAGCTCGAGCAGCTCACGGTAATCGTCGCGCAGGTCCTTGCGCTCGACTATCGCCTTCTCAAACCACTCCGTGTTGACAGTGGTGAGCAGAGGAGCGACATCGGGGTGCGCAGCGCCGGACTCGTACTGGCTTCTGTCCAGGAAATCCCAGCGCTCCTGAAAACGCTTGAAGAGGGTCACATCAGGACCGGACGTGGGGCCCATCACAGCCGTGAACGCCGCACCGAGGAGGAGCTCCAGCACATGATGGCGGCACACGAAGTAGAGCAAGTCTTTCGCGAGGTGTTGCTCGATGAGGACGCATGCTCCGTTGTTCCAGCCGGTGTTCGAGGCGGTGGTATCGAATGACAAGCCACTCACTTGCTCAGTGAGCTCCCACTCCTCCAACGCGTTGAGGACAGCCTTGGCCATCTCAGAGCCCGTTCCACTCGGCAGCTTCGGGACGCCCTGGAGCTGCACCGCGCCATTACCGGAGACCAAGATGGGAAGCCGATTGACTTGCTCCTTGCTCATCAAGTCCTGCATGAGCTTGCCGTCCCAGTGAACGACAAGATTGCCGGCCCTCAGCTCTTCCTTGAGCGCCACATTGAGCCTGGAGTGGTGCCTGCGCCGGTGTATGGAGCTGCGGTTGATATTGAACTCTGCGACGTCGTGCCCAAGCGACCGGGCAACCTCTGTCAGGACGTAGACAGCTCCTCGGTCGGTCACCTTCGTGTGATCCAGCGACGACGCCACAGCCGCCGAAACGATGTTCGTCGTGCCCCGCCTGGAGCGCTTCCTTCTTCTCCATGGTCGTCGCTCTCCGCTGCGCTTGCAGCACCACTGGAAGAGGACGAAGACCACTCGAGCTCCACTCGGGCCGTAGATGTCGTCGCTTCTTCCTCGGCTCGCTGCCTCCGTCGGTCTTCTTCCCCTTGGCGTTGAGATGCGCGGGCATCGACAGCGGCTAGCGTCGAGTCGACGGACCCCAGCTTGCCGCGCCGACGGGGTTCACGCTGAGCGAGGAGGAACGCCTTGTCCTCCTCGTTCTTGAGCAGCTCCATGGCGTTAGCGGCAGCGACGTCGAACAGGTTCATCATCCGCTCGCTGAACTCGTCCTCCCGCTTCGCTTGAGCGCCAGCTCGCCCCTTGTTCCTCTTCACATCGTTAAACTCCTTGTGGAGCTTCTCAATCTTGGTGACGATGTGGTCCTTCCGGCAGAGGGGGATTCGCGCCTTGGACCACACCTCGGTGACGAGCTCGATGACCTGGTTGGCGGCCTCTCGAAGTGACTTCTTCTGGATGTCGATCCTGTAGACCGTCAGGGCCAAGACCTCTTTTTGTGAAGGAAGTTGCGACCCGGCGATCGATTCCTGCGGGGCAATCAGGTAGCGCAGCTTCGCTGCCATGATCCAGGTTATCTACTTAAAGGTTGAAGGAGTTATTCACTATTCAGTTTAAATTATAATCATTAGAATTTACAGTTTTACACACATTAGTTATCCAACCACTGACGGGTAGCTTGACTTATGGTTAAAGGAGTTATTCAGTTTAAATTATAATCATTAGAATTTACAGTTTTACACACATTAGTTATCCAACCACTGATGGGTAGCTTGACTTATGGTTAAAGGAGTTATTCAGTTTAAATTATAATCATTAGAATTTACAGTTTTAACACATTAGTTATCCAACCACTGAAAATCTGGAAAGAATGAAAAACAACATTACAAATTATGTAACATTTACTTGAAAGTCAAAAAATTAGCTTAATGGTAATGCTCAATGAGGGAGGGGTAAACGTTGTCCGATTAAAAAAATAAATCACCTAGAGAGTTTTCTCAACCATTCGAACAATTTCCGCGGGTGGGAGCTGAAAAATGTTCAACTTGAAATTTCACCCCCTAAGCAAGGACCACCCTAATATATATATATATATATATATATATATATACAAAAAAAAAAGTACTTTATGTACTCACCATTGTAAACTGAACATCCTTTGAAAACAGTAGTTATCCTTTTATAAATAAATAAAGTTTTTTCCTTTTGTAAATAATATTCTTGTATCCTTCCAACAAAAAGTTTTTCCGTTTCTAAATAAAACATAACTTGTATCCTTTCAATAAAACATTTTCCTTTTCCCAAACATCACTATTAGTACTGTGCCAATGTGTGGAAATCACGAAAACATAGAAGGCACAATGGAATCTTACATTCGACGCACCAAGTTGTCACTTTTGTTATTTTTGTCATTTTTACCTTTGAATTGAGGCACACATGGCATCTTCTTTGAATATGTCTTCATCACCCTGTCCTATCAGTGCCAAGTAATGCCGTGTGATATAATTTCTGGTGAGAATTCTATCTGGGGCATTGGCAATAACTCTACCACGTTTCATTTGTGTGACTTGTCCATGTTTAGCCAACAATTCTCAAATCACAGCTAAACTGAATTCCTGAACTGACACTTTCCCTTTTATTTTTTCTATATACAAATGATGTGCATTCAATACGGACATGTCTAGCAGATGAAAAAACAATTTTTTATACCATTTTATTGTTTTGCGCATGCATTCTATGAAGGTTATCTGCATGTCAGATTTATCGACTAGACGCATATTTTTTGTGTAGTCAAGTACTACATCTGGTTTCTTGATAGTCATATGTGTTCTGAAATCCTTTTTAGGTGAATCTACTAGTGATGGATCGAGTGGTCAGTTTTTCACAACCGCGGTTGCGGTTGTGTTTGCGGTTGTCAAATTTTTTCCAACCGCGGTTGCGGTTATCATATACTAGGAAAAATGCATAATTATTAACTGGATTTAGCCACTATAGTGCGATTTAGCCACACTTGGTACATAATATATACTAAATAGTATTTATTTAGTAAATACTTTATGTTGAACACAAGTTTTGCAATACACCGCTACCGCTATTTGTGTGTTGCAAAACTTGTGTTCAACATAAAGTATTTACTAAATAAATACTATTTAAATGAAGTATATTCCAAACTTATATAGCTATTATGAAAGAATACATCAAATTAATTAAAACCATATTTTGCACTAAGTGTGTTACCAGGATGAGGGATGAGGACCCATAGCACTGTTCATCCCACCTACCACTTTCCCCAGCCTCCACCCATTGGAAAGTTATGGATTATTATTCATTTGAAAAACTGATGTCAAACTTAATGACAGGCAGTGTGAATTTCAAGAATAATATTTTTGCTGCATTTTCACCTTTCAAGCGGCAACGCCTCTCATCGTACAACATTCCTGCTCCACTGAAGAGGTGCTCGCTTGGAATGCTACTTGAAGGGCAAGCAAGATATGTTCTTGCAATACAGCCAAGTTCTTTGTATTTTAGTTCGTTATCTTTCCACCACTGAAGAGGATCATCGTCGGGAGCAATTCTTTTTTCTTTGTGATAGTTGTCTAGAAGAACTCGCATCTTCTTGTTGATCCTTGGTGAACTTTCTTCTTCTTCACTGCTTGAACTCAAAAATGCGTTCATCGAGTCCAGTAGTGACAACTTTGAAGAACTTGGCTCAGGAGAATCAGTCATTCGGGCTCTTTTTGGCTGCTTTTTGACTGGTTCAGGGTTTGTCACATCAACATTTTCACACAGTCTTGCTAGTTCTTCCTGAACCTGCTTCAAAACATTTGGACTAGAGAAGAATTTTCCCTTGTACCTAGGATCGAGATAGGTCGCAACAGAATATAGAAAATTTACTTCTAGAGTGTCAAATCTTCTGTTAAGTTCAGTACTCATTGTGAGAAGCATACTCTTTACTCCTTCAGTACTCTCGCTCAAGTCATTCAGATATCTTTTTAGTGAAGTTACTAAGGGAATTACTTCTGATATGGAGGAGGAACGAGAGCTCAAACTTCTGGTGATCTCATCGAATGGTTTCAGAATCTTGATGCATTGGTCGATCAAAGAAAAATCAGCCTTAGTTAGATCTCTCACTTTGGAATTAATAGCAAAGTACAGGCAAAGGGGCTCTTTAACTTCTGATATTCGCTCCAACATGTGAAGAGTCCTGTTCCACCTTGTTGGAGTGTCATTCATAACTGCAAGCTGCGATTTGTCAAGACGACTTTGAATTTTTTTCAGCTCATCCTGGGCCTGCGTTGAATGGTTAAAGTGGCCAGCTATGGAGCGTACCTTGGCAATAACATCAGAGACAGATTTCTGAGTAGATAATCCTGACTTGATCACTAGTTGGAGTTTGTGGGCAGTGCAGTTCAAGTTGTTGACACCACTGAGAAATAGAGTTTTTTTAATATTCGCTCCTGAGTCTCTCATCACTATATGCACAGCTGCGTCCAAGTGCCACATTTTGATCATTTCATCAAATTTTTGGGACAAATATTCACCAGTATGTCGTTCATTAAGAGGTTCAGCACACAACACTAAATTAACTCTTTCAAATTTGCTGTTTATGCCGTGGCCCGTTAGTGACATCAAAGATACACCAGCAGAAGTATCTGACCAAGCATCAGTAGTAAATGACAGTTTGCTATCTTTCATGTCTTTCAGTATGTCATTCACTTTATCCACAGCCAAAGGGTACATTTTGTTATAGACAAGGTTTTCGTAAAAATGTCTCTGTTTTATTTTATACTGTGGACTAGTTTCACGTAACAGCCTCATGAAACCTATATCCTCAACATGACTGAAAGGCAAATCGTCCATTACAATCATTTCGGCGATCTTTTGATCCAGAGATCTTGATTTGTGGTTATTTATATCCCAAACTTTAGTTTTTGGAAAGAACTGATCTATTGTCTCATTTCGTTGCTTTGTTTCTTTTTTCATTTGTTCAAGTGCGGTTTCCTTTGATTTCTTTTTTGATAATTCGTTTTGTTCATTAGTTAATTGTTCATATTCTTCTTTGTGCATTGACTTCATATGATTTTTAAGATTAGTTGTACTACGTCCCTTGCGAGAATATAGTTTATTACAAAGATCACATTTTGCAGTATCAGTGGATTCCTTACTAAAATATTTCCACCACACACTGGTCTCCATTTCTGTTAATATAATGTTTCAAATCTTAATTTAAAATCTGTGAACACGAAAAATAAAAAATAAGTACTTATCAGTTATCACTGTCAGTAATTACAATACAGTAACAGTTAAGAGCAATAATGCAATCACAGTTGTATCGTTATTCAATAAACTAAACATTACACAATATGAAAAACTGTTGTAGATATGAAGAGCTCATAACATTACACCGATAACAATCAAAGCAGAATGAGGACTGATGATGTCAACTAGCAGCGAGTTGAGACTGCGCAGGTCCGTTTTAACACAGACCACTTCTTTACCCCCTTTTGGGGGGAGTCATGTTCGAGAAACCACCCCTTTGGCCAACCAAGGCCATTGACCAAGTTACACGAACCCGAGAGGTCCATCGAGCAGGAATAAGCTTTATTGACTATTGTACTAAAGGCGATTTTAGTTTGAAGAAAATTAAATAAAAATAAATGTTACTTCATGGAGCTCACAGAGTAATAACTTAGAGCGCAGTTTAAACCAATTTTACTACGGCAGCCATATGACGTTACATTTAAGCACGCATAAGGAGACCCATCATTTTCTTTTTAAAAAAAGAAATATTTCTAATTAACCTAAAATTAAAATTAACTAAGCTTTTACAACTGCAACCGCACTTATGGAATGGCAGTTGCAGTTACAGTTGCGAATTTTTGTGTGGTTGCGGTTATTCGATCCATCACTAATATATATATTTATTTATAAATGAGAAAATGCTTATTCAGAAAGATAATATGTAAACAATATGCAAAACATCATACTTTATGCTCATATGCCTGAACAGCCGCTATATTCTAAAGAAATTTGGGTAAAACCTAGTAAAAACCATCTTTCAAAAACTTAAATCATATAGTGATACCCATAATTTCAATTTTCTTTCATGCAGATTAGAAAATGATAATTTTAAGGGTATATAAACTAAACTGCAAAAAATTTGTTCGCTACCTGGATCCCTGGAAAAAATTAGAAAAATTCCAAAATTTCCAGGTTAATTAGCATTTTGCTGACTCATCATCTGCATAGCAGAGCGCAACGTAAGGGTTAAGGCAATTGGTGATTTGTACCCTCCAAAAATAAGGTAGCTATGTAAACGAGTAATAGGTTAGGTTAGGTCAGGTCAGGTTAGGTTTTATTATAATAATAACCACCACAATACATTTTTCTGGTTGTATTTGATGTGTTTTATTCAAATCTGACCTTTATTTCTTGAGCAAATGAACACAACTTATGAAAACTTGATTGTTTCATAACTTCGTTTTGGTTCATTTGCACAAAAAATGAAGGTCAGATTTGAACAAAGCACATCAAATACTACCAGAAAAATGTAGTGGTGGTGTTCAAACTGCGCCGGGTCCTTTGCTGAATAATTACCAATAGCTACTAGATATTATTATGAGGAATGTTAGTTACAAAAATAAGAAAGTTATCTGTAGATTATATAATTAGGCCTGACTTAGAATACTGCATTCAAGTCTGGTCCCTCACCATAGGCGAGATATAGCTACTGTAGATATGCTTGAAAGTGCGTAATGCAGAATAATGAAGCTTATCCCTAGCTTAAGAGGTATGGAATACAGTGAAAGAGTAAAGGAATTGGGCACATTAGTTTTGAGACATTGTTTGAGGGGAGATATGATACAGATGTTCAAAATGTTTGTTTCCAGGTTTGGATAGTTTTGATATAGATTATGTAACTTTTTCTTGAGTCTAATTGAAGAACTGAAGGGTATAATAAGTTAGAAAATAGACTTGTAGATTGGATCTATAAAAATAAATTTTTAGTCAGAGTAGCCTAGTAGATTTTTGGAATGACTTGCCATATGATGTGGTAAACAGTAGCTCCTTAGTTAATTTTAGGAAAATATTAGATGCTTTCCATGGGTGAGTTTATAAATTGTGTAAATAGTATATATTTTAGGGGAAGTTATGTAGACTACTTTGATAGCTCTGTTAATAGTTTTATTGCTGATTCTATATATGACATATCAGTCTTTGAAACACTGGGTTCAAGTGATCATTTTATAATAAGATTCAAGGTGAAATTTGACTCAAAGTATACTAAACATGCAGCTGAAATTCCTGACTTTAAAAATGGAAATATGACTAAACTAGTTAATGAGTTAAACTGTATAAATTGGGTGGAGATTTCTGAGCTTCAACCCAGAAGATATATTCAACCAAAGTAAATCTATACACTATGTATGGGAAAAGTTAAAAAATAAAATAAAAGATGATCAAAGTAAATATATTCTTCAGTGCAAAATAAGAATCAGAAATAACAGAGAACCCTGGATAAATCTGTCTATTAAGAAAGGAATAAGAGATAAGAGAAAGGCCTTCAGCAAATTTAAGAGAACTCAAAATGAAATGAACCTTGAAATCTATAAAAATAAGAGACAAAAAAGCAAGAAACTTATAAGAAATAGTAAACACAATTTAGAGAGGAACTTAGCCAAAAATTGTAAAGGAAATCCCAAAAAGTTCTTTAGTCATTTCAATTTGAAAAATAAATCTAATAAAAAAATTGGACCCCTTCATGATAAAATTATTGAAAAAGATTTTGAAATTATTGAGGAACTAAAGAGATATTTCTGCTCAGTACCTATTTACAAAGGAAACTGTAAATAAAATTCCATATTTTACATTAGTACCATAACACAAGCGAAGATAAATCATATATATATATTGAGGAAGTGGATATTTTGAGAGCAATTGACAGGCTAAACATAGATAAGTCACCAGGACCTGATGAAATTTATCCTAAAATAGTAAAGGAAGCAAAATATAGCAGCATAGCCCAAGCACTTAAAATACTTTTCAACCTTTCATTGATGAACAGCGAGGTTCCAGAAGACTGGAAAAAAGCAAATGTAGTCCCACTTTTCAAAAAAGGAAACAAAAACCTAGCTAAAAACTATAGACCAATTAGTTTAACTTCTATTATTTGCAAATTACTTGAAAGTGTCATCAGAGACAAAATTACAATATTCTTAGGAGGAGGATTAATTAGTAATAGTCAACATGGCAGGTCATGTTTGACAAACTTAATTGAGTTTTATGATAGTATGTTAAAGCATCTGGATAAAAAAGAATCTGTAGATAATTGTATACTTGGATTTTGCCAAAGCTTTTGATACAGTTCCTCATAAGCAGTTGCTTGTTAAAGTTAGAGCTCATGGAATAAAAGGGACAGTAGCAAATTGGATTGAAGAATGGCTTAAAGAAAGAGAACAGAGTACAGTTAAATGGGACTAGGTCTAGATGGAGCCCTGGTTCTGAGTGGAGTCCCACAGGGGTTAGTACTTGGACCACTACTTTTTATTACTTATATTAATGATTTGGAAAGGGGTCTAAATAGTAAAACCTCAATATTTGCAGATGATACAAAATTGGGACAAAATGTAAGATCTTTAACAGGTGCCATGAAAATGCAAAAGGACATTGATAAAGTAGTTGCTTGGGCAGATAGATGGGAGATGAAATTTAATGTGGAAAAGTGTAAAGTTACGCATATTGGTCATGACAATCCAGAATTTGAGTATAACATGGATGGAAGTTGGATAAATAAAGAAAAAAGGATATATATTCGGGTGTCATTGTGAATCATGATCTTAAACCTACAAATCATTGTATTGAAATTAGAAATAAGGCTGATGCTAAGATTGAACCTAATGCAGAAACATAGAATATAAATCACCAGAAATTATAAGTAGGCTCTACACTTCATACGTGATGCCTCTTCTTGAGTATTGCATTCAGTTCAGTAGTCCTTATTTAGAGCAAGACAGACAGACTAGAAAAAGTACAAGAGAGAGCCACAAGGATGATACCATGCCTTAGACACCTTAGTTACAAAGATTGGACCACCTAAACATGTTTTCCCTAAAGCAAAGAAGGTTACAAGATGATATGATAGAAGTAACCTATATAAAAAAATAAATGAGTTAGATAATATAGACTTCCACTCTCTTTTCACAAAGGATCACAATGATAGGACAAGAGGCCATAGCCTTAAGCTTTTTCAACAAAGATGTAAATCACAGTTAGTACAACATAGTTTTTCAAATAGAATAGTAAAATTCTGGAATAGCTTAGAAGTAGTAGAACTATGAGTTCCCATACTTTGGAGACTTAAGAATAAACTAGATAAATTAATGACTAAAAGAGGTATTTGGTAATGGTGTGGAGAAGAGGTTTGTGAACCCTTCCCACATATACATATATGGCTCATTCCATGACAAATCAATCATACCGCAAAAAAAAAAAAAAAAAAAAAGCACCATACCATCATAGATTTTGCTTAAATTTGGTTTATAGAATGGTCTATGCTACTAAGTCCCAAATTTTAAATATCAGCTCAATTGGAGTTATGGTTCAAAAGTTATGCTCCTCCCTTTTTTGATGGGGGTACAAAAACTGGAAATTTTCAAACCATAACTCAGTCCCTAATTGACATAGAACAGTGATTTAAAGTATGTATGAAAGGTAATTGTACACAAATTAGCATAAGCAGAAAAAATGGCTAAAATTAACAGAAAAAAGTTATGACACTTTATTCCATTTGAAGGGGTCTTGCCCCCCCTAAATTACAGATTTTTTAAATTTTCATATATACAAAAAATGAGTTTCAACCTTATTCTATCAATATATGAAAAGAAATATGTGTATTTGCATATAAAATAGGTATTTACAGATTTGAAAATGACTACTTTCACTTAAGAGACAATAATTTCTAACAAACTGTTCAACATTCTCATTGACTTCTGGTATATAGAGTGGTGTACTTGTTAAAAATGTAAATACATGTGTTAAACTAGTATTCTAAGAACTAAACATAAAACACTAGTACCTACCATAAAATATCTTCCCCCATTCGATTGTTGGGTAAATTGGTTGAACAAAAAATCCCATGTGGACATTAAAAAAGTGGCAATCCTACCTAGGATAACTACTGCCTAACTAGAGAGATCTTTACTTTGTTTTCTGTGATGCGCAAAGCATTCACTGTATTCTCATTTAATGTATATATTTTTTTCATTTTGACAGATTTATGTACATATACACATAGTGTTTTAAATAAGTAAAAGTGTTTGATGAAAATGTCTACACATAAAAGCTATACCAAGCACTGTTGCAACCCTTTTCAACTGCACAAAAAGCCTATTCTGCGAAACTTGAAGCCACTTCCAAAGCTTTTGTTGAAAATAGTGAGTTAGTGACCCTAAATATAATTTCAGTGATGAATCAGAAGTTTGTATAAATTGTCTGAAATTAATTAATAACACGCAAAACCTGAAGAATTATTCAGACTGTCAGAAGCAATAACTAGTAGTACTGAAAGTACGACTACTTCACCCGATATATCCCCAGAAAAAATTCCAAGAAAATGTACTGAAAATTAAAATGGATAGAGATATTCAACGAGAAGATCTTAATGCAGCTTTGGAGCAACTTCATGTTACCCCAGTGAAATTACGTAAGTCATCTGAAATTTAATTCAGATATAGTTGTCTTATACCTAATACATATATATGAAATTATCTAAAAAATATAGCGTCGGTAGGGGTGAGTTGAGCACCCCGACTGCCTGGGGTGAGTTGATCCAGGGGCCCCCAATTCCTAAAAAAAATTAAATCATGAGATGGATATACGTGTTGAAAGTTTAAGTCTTGTACTATAACACCACAACAGGTTGTTGAGTTGAATTAAAAACAAACCTGTTTTACTGAGGTTCAAAGTGATCCTATGGTTTGCACCTCAAAAAAAATTTCGAGCCAGAAAAACAATGTTTTTTCAAATTTGCCTGGCAACACTATTTTCAATGTCACTGTCTGGAAATTTGAAGTGAATGTAGGGAAAGGTTTATATTGTTAAATTTTAGGAGCCAAAATGGTATATCAGTCCAAACATTAAGTTGGTGTTGACTTTGGTAATGGCTCAACTCACCCCAGGCATTTCTGGTACCATGGGGTGAGTTGAGCCTATGTTTCTCAGTTACAAAAATCTAGTTTGGATGCCATTATGATGTTAATGCATTTATTTCTTTGCAGATATATTGTTTTCTATGCAAATAAGCTAGCTTGGTGCAGTGCACAGTAAGAAAGGCAAAATGCCTCGCACTTACCAGAGAAAAAGAGATCCAGTTCATAAAGATAAGCTCAGTGCTGCAATTAAAGCTGTGAAAGATGATGGCTTTAGTGTCAGAGCAGCTGCTGCGCAATACAAAGTGATAGGATGACTCTTCAGAGAAGGTTCGACAGACCTGAGCCACGCCCTTCACCCTCAAAGAAATCGGGAGGCCAACTGTCTCTTCCTCGTGAGGCTGAACAGGAGCTTGCCCAATGCATAAAGATCAAAGCCCAATGGGGATTTGGGCAAATGAGGAAGGAAGTGCAAACCATCGTCCAGAGCTATGTGAAGTCCAACATCGATAGTGACACTACTGTTGGCAATCACTTACGTAAATATTGCAAATTCAAGGATGGTTTGCCTGGGGATGACTGGCTCACAGGCTTCATGAGGAGGTATGGACTCTCGGTTAAGATTCCTTCAGCTCTGGAGAAAACTAGAAAAACAGCAGCTAGTAACCCAGAAATAATTTATGAGTATTTTAACAATGTCAAAAACAAATGAGGAACCTAAACATTGAAGGGCGCCAGAATGTGTATGGAATATTGATGAAACCTGTTTGTCCACTGACCCACAAAAGACAAAAATCATATCACCTGCAGGTGAGAAGCATCACGTGTAACGGCAACCTCCGGCAGGGAAGCAACTACAGTCATGGCTGGAATATCTGCTGCTGGAGAGAGCTCCCACCATTCATTGTCTTCAAAGGCAAGAAGTTCTGGAGCACATGGCGAGGGTCTAAGCCTTACCCTGGGACGCATTATGCCTTCTCGGACATGGGTTGATGGTGAGTGAGGTGTTTGCTGCATGGTTTGAGGTGTTTCTGCAAGAAAGTTCCATATTGTAGGCCTGGACCATTCTTTCCAGGCCTACAAAAAGGCCAAGAAACAATAGACAAACAATATATGTTACATAGCTATGAATATGTTAATAGTTATGTAGCTAGTCTTCCTAGTGTTAGTTAATTTTAGTTTTAAAAAGTTACTCACTCTCACAAACGAAACCATGCTCACTCACCCCCTGGACTGGCTCACTCACCCCATGACCTGGAGTATACGGTGAGCACATACTTTTTCCATTTGTATGATTAATATTAGAATTAGCCTATCACCCCTACAGCATAGTATAAATCATTTAGTAACTATCCTTCCATGAAACCATCAGACATGTATGATAGGTATTATAGGTGTGGCATAGAAATATGTAAATTGGCAGCTCAACTCACCCCTACCGACACTACTTCAGTTCAGAAATTCACATTGTTGCCACTAGATATGTCATACTTATATTTATTAATTAATTGTATTTCAAATATTTTTCAGATGCCCTGAGCAGTGGAAGCAGATCAAAGGCAGTTTCACAAAAATACAGAAAAGCTTCAACCTCCCTTAAGAGGAAGTTGGAAACTGCATTTGCCACTGAAGTTCAAGATGTTGGTGAGCCACTGAGTAAACAGCATTTCAAAGAAGCAGATTTGGAGAGGTAAGAAACTAAAAATAATTAATGAGATGACTTTGAACTATTAATGCATGTATGTAAATACCTGTATATAGGTATAGTATTATAGGTTGTCATGTTTGGATATATATGTAGACATTAGCTATATTTCCTAAAATGTGACATCATCCCATATACTAAATATACTGGTATATGTTCAAATTCATGTAGTACCGTACAGTACTTCCTTAATTCTTGAATAATATAAATCATGTACTTACATCCTTAATATTGTATAGTAATTTGGGGTTATATTTTTTTACTAGTGTACCCATGCCGTCAAGAATGACGGCAAAATATATATGAACCATGAAAATGGAGACTGCTGCAGAAATAAGATGATTGGCAAGAGAACGACAACGTAGGAGAAGAGCAAGCTTATTAAGTCAGGAATGATACCTTGAACACTGTTAGTATAAAAAAGGATAGGATCATTATAAAATATATTTATTATTATTCCCGTCGCTTCGCTGACAGTTAGACAAGCTAAACTACAAAAAAAGAACCCAGCCGTGAAAATCTTGAGCTTCACATTGTGTCAACATTTCTGAATCTGGTATCTCCCAAAACCTCCTCACCATTCATACAACTTGGGGGCTAACCCACTCCCCCATTACCACACCCATCCCCCATTACCCCCACCCTTCCCCCCCACCCAACCCTTCCCCCCACCCTCACCCCCCCCATTGCTAAACTACAGAAAAGAACCAGTCATGAAAATCTTGAGCTTCACATTGTGTCAACATTTCTGAATCTGGTATCTCCCAAAACCTCCTCACCATTCATACAACTTGGGGGCTAACCCACTCCCCCATTACCCCCACCACCACCCTTCCCCCTGCCTCACCCTTCCACCCACCCCAACCCTTCCCCCATTGCTAAACTACAGAAAAAACACAGTCATGAAAATCTTGAGCTTCACATTTCCGCCCGTAATACAATAATTCATAGCTTCTAATTATTCCTATCTAATTCCTTCAGAGCGTGACACAATTCTGCAACAAACAGACAGACATATAAACAAACAAACAAAACTTGGCTATTATTATAATGGGGATAGGTATGAAAACCTCATGAGTGATCTTGTACAAGACTTCAAATCCACATCATTGTACAAGAGGAGGCTTCAGATACTTGCACTCTCACCATTTCCTATTTCTAGGACAATGGATTTGTTTGGTGCAACCAGATACATGGTTGACAAAGCCAGACATTTGAAACATACCTTTGGTATTATGCCACAGATTCCTATCTACAGTAAAGGAAGAAAACTAATTGAAGATCTAATCTCTGAAATAAAGGAATTCTACGAAGATGAAGAAGTCAGTCGTTTGTGTGTGGGGAAATCTGATTGTGTTAGGATAAGAAATAAAGATGGTAAAAAAGAGTACAAGCAAAAATGTCTATTACTAGGAAATTTAAAAGAATTATATTCAAAATATAAAGAAAACAATGATAATAGCATAGGGTTTTCTACCTTTGCCAATCTGAGGCCTAAATGATGTGTAATTGCTGGAGGCAAAGGAACCCACTCAGTTTGTGTATGCACCACCACCAGAATCCTAAACTCATGGTATCAGCAATTGCAGAGAAAAACTTAACCTATTACACACTTATGGAAAAAAGTGTGTGATATAAATTCTACATGCATGTTACATGGATGTCGAGAATGTCCTGGTAGCATAGGCATATTTAATTTCTTAAATACTATACCTTCCTTGACAAGCAGAGATTCTATTGAGTATGTTCAGTGGACTAATACAGATAGGTCAACATTGGAAACTCCTACAGCTTCTCCAGATGAATTTATTGAACACCTTTCATAACATATTTTTTCTCTTACTAGGCACCACTACATTGCAAAAAGCCAGTCAGTATTTGAAGACTATGAAACAGAATCTTCACTGCGATGGAATACTTGTGCTAGGGGATTTTGCAGAAAACTATGCATTCATCACTCAAGATGAACCACAAAGTTTTCACTGGACAAATGACCAGGTGACCCTCCATCCATTTGTGGTGTATCACATAAAGGATGAGGAATTAATTCATACTAGTTATATACTGTATTATTAGCGATTGTCTTGAGCACTCAACATCAGCAGTTCACACTTTTCAGCAATATTTAATGAAGGATATTAAACCAAAATTCCCCAACATACAAAAAGTAATTTATTTCTCTGATGGGTGTGGAGGCCAATACAAAAACAAATATAATTTCAGCAATCTATGCTATCATGAACAGGATTTTGGTGTGAAGGCTGAGTGGAATTTCTTTGCCACAAGTCATGGGAAAAATGCTTGTGATGGTATTGGAGGAACTATTAAAGGAGTTGTAGCAAAGGCGTAGTTTGCAACGTACTGACACTGGTCATATTCTAAGTATTTTCTAACACCAAGAGCTTTCTATGATTTTTGCAATGAACACTTTAATTCAATTACTCATTTGTATGTTACAAAGGAGGAGGTTCATGCAGATAAATTCAATCTTTCTAGTAGTTTTAATGAAGCTTTACCTGTTAAAGGTACATGGGGTTTCCACAGGTTTGTACCAGTCAGAAAACCTAATACAGTCGACCCTTGACTTACATAATTAATCCATTCCAAGATGAGTTACTTAACTCGAAAATGACATAAGTCAAACCCCAAAATACATATAAATCGGGTAATCCATTCCAGGACCCCAAAAAAGTATTGAAAATAATTAAATAATTAAATTTTTTGATAAAAACAGTGTATATAAACAGAATTATAATGGTAATTAATAATTATTATTAAGAAACACCATCTGTAAAAGAAAATACATATTAAAAATTAATAATAAAAAATTTATTTACTTATATTGGAGAGAGAGTTATATAATGCACAGTAAAAATAACAATGAAATAACGTGAAATACCCGGCATCCTGCCAGTGAGTGGTCACGCATTGCATTTGCAATTATGCAGCTATTACGCAACACAAAATAATTACGTAAGATGAATCAATTACAGTCAATGGGGGGCTTCTCGTAACTCAAAATTACGTAAGATGGTGACAACGTAAGTCGAGGGTTGACTGTACAAGCTTATCAGACATCTGATTCTGATAATTGTAAATTGTTTAGAATAAGTACTGGGGCTGAACCAGATAAAGACAGTCAACTAGTTGAAAAAGATGAGTATCAAATTGGCCAGTATGTTGCCTGTAAATGATGATGATAAAGTTTGGTTTGGAATTATTTTAGACACTTCAGAAGAATATGGTGATTATAAAATCAGTTTCCTCACCTCATCAGGATCTACCACTCAGTATTATTTTCCAATGAAAGAGGATGTTTGCTGGATAAAACAAAGTGATATGATGATTTCTATCATGATAACACCAAATATCAAGCCTGGTGTTAAGATTATTTACTCCTTCAATCCAAAGCAAGTTCAAGAACTTGAACTTAGTGGGAGTTTGGAACCAAAACTAGGATAAAAATCTATTGAAAATTAACTATATATAAGCTTAGGTAGGTATGGATTATTAGCATTAAGAATTATTGCACCATGTGTAAATTGCAATTATTAATTACCTAACAACTTACATGAATCTGTAAAAATTAGTCATTTAAGTAAAAGTAGCCATTTTGAAATCTGTAAATACCTATTTTATATGCAAATACACATATATTTCTTTCCATATATTGATAGAATAAGGTTGACTCATTTTTTATGTATATAAAAATTTTTAAAAATCTGTAATTTAGGGGGGGCAGGACTAGTGATGTAGGTCACATCCGCATCCGCGGAACATCCGCACATTTTCTCGCATCCGCATCCGCACTTTGGACTGCGGATGTCGTGCGGATGTGGACCGTTGAGATAAAATGTCATTAATAAGCGGAAATTATCAAATTCTACTATATTAATAGAACTAGTTCATTGTGCACAAAAGTGATGCAAGCGACAAGACGAGAGGCTGTTCTTGTATGAAGTTACTCTCTTGCAACCTACTTAGATCCACATTACAAAGCTAAGTTATTTTCACCTAGTACATTAGAACGAGTTAAATCATCACTTAGCAAAGCAGTTGAAGAGCTTCAATCTCTTGAATCTGTCGCTTCGCCACCCACCAAAAGAATAAAAGTTTCAGTGACAGAACCAACACCTTCAACAAGCAAATCTATCACAGAATCTGTCTCTCAGTTTCTTGAGTCAAGCAGCAATGACGAGACCTACGCGATGTCAAAAGATGTAGTAAAAATGATCAAGAGCTATCACCAAGAAAAATGCCTGGCTGCATGTGACAATCCTATTAGTTGGTGGAAAAATACGCAGAATATCTATCCATACTTGAGTAAACTTGCAAGGAAACATTTAACCTGTCCTCCAAACGTACCAAGCGAGAGATTATTTAGCAGTGCTGGATTAATATATGATGAAAAGAGAAACAGACTGGCAGCAGAAAAGGCAGAAAAATTAATGTTCCTTAAGCATAACCTTCCTATAATTAAGTTTGAACATTAAACGATGAACATCTTAGTTTACTTTATTTTAATTACTCATTTATAAATATGCCTAATAAAACTTTAAACTTAATATAAATAGTTATCAAGCTAATTAAAGATCTCTTTCTATAAGGGTGGAGGTTGGGGAAAGAGGTCGGTGGGGTGCATTTGAGTTGGGTTCACGTCCCAAATCCTGGTAACACAATTATGGTTTCTAATTGTGGCTGAAACTCAACAAAATATAAAGAATTTATTTGCAGACGAATTCACTAATTGATTTCTATATTAGTTAGATGCTTGATATAATTTTATATGTTCAGAGAAAAGTATAGCAATTATTGTACAATTAATCAATTCTACTACATTATAGCTACAGCTCTCTCTATATAATAACTTATTATATACGTTAAACACAACAAATCTCGAATATATCCTAAAAAATAACGAAAATATAGATATCCGCATCCACATCCGCGGATGTTGAAATCAAACATCCTCATCCGCATATGTGAAAAAAATGACATCCGCTACATCACTAGGCAGGACCCCTTCAAATGGAATAAAGTGTCATAACTTTTTTCTGTTAATTTTAGCCATTTTTTCTACTTATGCTAATTTATTGTATGCAATTACCTTTTATAAATACTTTAAATCACTGTTCTATGTCAATTAGGGACTGAGTTATGATGGTTTGAATATTTACAATTTTTATCCATACCCCCCCCCCCAAAGGGGGAGCATAACTTTTGAACCATAACTCTGATTGAGCTGATATTTGAAATTTGGTACTTACTAGCATAGACCATTCTATAAACCAAATTTAAGCAAAATCTATGAGGGTGTGGTTTTGACCACTGCATTTGTCATAGAATGACCCATATACGAGTATATTTTTTATTTGGGTAAATCTCATCACCCACACAGTAATGGGATGTAGGGAGGCAGCATCTTGGGTTAGGGGATACTTTGTCTTTATACCCACCATTTAGAGAGATTTCTCTGCTGATTGGTGCCTCCCATAGCACTGTGATGTATGAAAGACTCATTATGTTCACTTGCTTCATAATGTTCACTTGCCTCATAGACACCTTTAAATGACACTTTTAAATGGAGACCCTGAATGGGTGTATATCCAAATACTTTATACAGTCTTTACAATCCCACCTACTCCTTTTATCTTAATTGTAGAGCTTCTATTATATTATTCAAGGTTATAGCTATATACATATGTGAACCATAGACAACCTGATCCTTCAGGTCTGCAAAACTATTGTAGGGTACTGTGTATATATAAGTAATAGATCCATGTAAAACTTCTTGTGATGAGATAACCATATGATGTCTACAATTAGTATGGTAGTGGTAGTAATGAATGATCCAAAGTTTTGAAGTTAATGTACAGCTAGTAGATGCATGACAATCTGCAATTTGCAGAGATCAACTGTATCTTAATTTTGCATGTAACTGTATTTATGATTTTTTATATTAACAGTCGAGCCACCCAGATGTGCCAAAGGGCCCCTAGTATGCCCACTATAAAATTTTTACCATGTTACCATATTAATTGGCCAACTTGAAATTGACATTTTGCAAAATATGATTATAAAATATAGCTTATGGCTTTGATAACCTTCATAAGCCCAAGTGGCTTCATATTTTTAAAATGTAATTTAACTCAATTTATAGATTTAGGGCCTAGGCTATCTCTTGGATGGGATGAGCTAATGGAAGCCTAGGTAATTCTCTCACTAAATATGTAGGCAAATTAAGCTTAAACTTAGGAATGGAGCTACTTATACTGTAATAATCACAAAGTAAAATCTACAGAATTAACACTATAAATATTTAATAATAGCTTGAAAACTTGGGAGCACAGCAAAGAATGTCTTTCCATTTTCACACACTGACAGCCTACTTATGACGGTATGACCTATGAATCACATTATCAATTTAACTTGCATCAATGAAATAACTCGCAAGAGGACTGGTACACGAACGAACAAAGAGATAACAATAATAACTAATCATAGCCTTAATAGGCTAGTACTGTACACTTAGTCAGTTCCCTTGCATAATAAACCAAATTCGAGAACTTTTTGTACTTAAGGAAAATCTCTAAGCTACATAGGTTCGAGCTGTTTATTTGCTAGTGAGCTGTTAAAGCTACTTAGTTAAACGGAAGGTATTGTAACGGACGCGAATTCTTGATTTCTAATATGATCGGTACGGCTCTGGGTCTACAGCTACATTTCGTATATTAGCCCCACTCATTAAGGATTCGTATAGTTATGTTTGGCTAAACTCTAGTGGTTTTTATGTCATCTGTTCACTTATGTTATGGGGATTCAATCTGTGTTTTCTAATGGCTAAGTTTTCAGGCAGACTTGGAATATACGCATCCTTCTGCCCATGAAGTATCCAGTATTTTCCCTCTTTCTTCCTTTATGCACTTTACACTTCCTTCGAGCCAAGATTTATCCTATATCTAGTAGTGGTTCCCATCTCCCAACATTTTCTGTTTCAAGTCACCCGAATGCTAGTTCTCTTCTTTCGCAGCACCCCTGAGAATTTTGTGTCTTGTGAATTTTGGTCTTGTGATATTTGAAATTTGGTACTTACTAGCATAGACCATTCTTGAAACTGAGCCTACCCTAGGTAGCACATAACATTTTAACATTATTGAAAGGTTGCACATATTCAGGGCCTGCGAGAGCTGCCCCGGGCCCCGGGGAAAGATTGGTATATGGGTGGGCCCCCTATTTACCCAGTATTTTATTATGAATGTTTCTTGTGTACATAACAAACAAACTGATTATATGTCCAAGTCACTATTCAAGACATACAGTATGATAATCTCTGTAAAATGTATGTTCATTAATTATATTTTCTCTGTTATTTAATCAATTGCTTTATTAATATTTTTAGATTTTATCCCCCACCTCTTTCTGGGGCCCCTAGAGATCTGGGCCCTGGGGATTTAACCCGGCTTCCCCACCCTCTAGGCGGCCCTGCACATATGTTAGCAAATGATATTTACAAAAATGTTTAAAATGTTTTTAAAATATCACGCTAACACTAACAGTGTTACTGAAACATTATAAGGTATAAGAATGTTATCACAATTTTCCAGACCATACATTTTCACGCTGTTAAAACACTATAAAGAACATTTAAACGTGTAAACATTTTAAACATTAAATACATTTAAACGTGTAAACATTTTAAACATTAAAGACGTTTAAACATGTATTTTAAACATTAAATACATTTTAAACATGTTTTTTAAATGTTATTTGATAAAGTGTGTCTGTGTGCAACCTTTCAGTAATGTTTTGAAATGTTATGTGCTATACTTTTCAATAATGCTGTTAAAATGTTTAGTGGAACATCTTAATCACATCATCACATTTTTGTTTACCTGGAAATATAGTTTCCTCGTTTTTTTTTTGTACTAAGGAGGGGGCAAGGGTGAGTGCCCGCAAAAATGGCCCCCTATATAAGAAGGAGAGAGCCAAAATCGAGGTCTCACGATGCCATTTCATTCATTTATTTTTTTTTTAAATTTTGAAAAAATTGTGTAGTATGTGTAAGTATCATAGTATATATATATATATACAGTATATATATATATATATATATTATATATATATATATTATATATATATAATATGCATACTATGATACTTACACATACTACACAATTTTTTCAAAATTTAAAAAAAATAAATAATATGTATATTATAATAAGAGAGCTGTCCGTCTGTCTGTCCGTCTGTCCGTCACACTTTCAGAAATTGTGAGAAAAAATTGTGAGAAAAAATTCAGAAATTGTAAAAAAAATTCAGAAATTGTATTACGGGCGACAATGTGAAGCTCAAGATTTTCATGACTGTGTTCTTTTCTGTAGTTTAGCAATGGGGGAAGGGTGGGGGTGGGGGTAATGGGGGAGGGGTGGGGGTAATGGGGGAGGGGGTTAGCCCCCAAGTTGTATGAATGGGGGTGAGGAGGTTTTGGGAGATACCAGATTCAGAAATGTTGACAATGTGAAGCTCAAAATTTTCACGGCTGGGTTCTTTTTTTGTAGTTTAGCCTGTCTAACCGTCAGCGAAGCGGCGGGAACTGTACTAGTGTGTATATATATATATATATATGTGTGTGTGTGTATATATATATGTATATATATATATATATATATAATGAAGAATAGATGGAGAAGTGTGTATTTGAGAGCATGCTGGACTGCTCACAGAGTAGATGAGGCACGGAAAAAGATCAGCTAAAAAGGACAGTGACAGGAGAAACGAGAGTTCCAACTCTCCCTGTCTCCTGCCTAATGTCCTCCCCAACCCCTCCCCGGAGTACTACCCTGGTCAATTGGTGTCTACAATCTCCTCCTCCATTGACATAATAAATTTATTGACGTAATAAACTGTGAATGTTTTTGTTTGATTTGAAATATGCATATGTTAAGCAAGAAATATGCATATGTTAAGCAAGTTTTCGATTTCGAATTTGTTTTTTTTTTGCTGAAATTTGGTGGCATCCTGGTTGGGAAACAATGATTTCGTCAAGCCCGGCTTGTACAAAATTTCGTAGTATTTTGTGAAATGGAGGAAAAGTTAATGAAATATCCAAAGCCAGCAAGACTAAATTTGTGAAGATCCGCCCAAAATCTAAATAACTCGTATGCTTAAAGCAAATGTTAAAATCGTACTGACTTAAATTTTTATGTTCAAAATCGTTTTTATGATTAATTATCTACGTGAGCGTGGACCGACTAGATGTGGGTCGGCTTTGGTCAGACCACGCTTGTACAAAATTGCGCATAGTTGTGAAATCGAGAAGCCATAAACTTACAAAAATACCACAGTCATCAAAATTTTGAGCTTCACATCCAAAGCCAGTGAGACCAAATCTGTAAAGCTCCACTCAAAATATAAGTAATTCGTGTGCTTAAAGTAAATTTTAAGATCTCACTGGCTTAAAATTTTTGTTCAAAATCGTTTGTATGAAATTATTTACGTTATGATGCGGGCCTAGACCGGTTAGGTATAGGTAGGTAACACTGATCCTCCAGGCTTTTACAAGATTTCAAACACTTTGTGAAATCAAGAGGCTTTGGTCTAGGATGGAAAAAAACCAAGTATTTATTTAAATACTCCCAGTCCCTTCTACCGTTGACAGTTCGGCCCATTTCTTCCAAGCCCTAACATGAAAGGTTTTGGATGTAAATCCACTACAGTATACTGTATAATGGTTTTCCCGAAACCTAACAGACATTTGTCCCCCAAACTCTCTTTATGTCTCCTTCATTTCAACAATAATTTAAATCACCATACTTTTTACGGTTTCTCTTTCCTCCTTGTAATAAGAATGTGGTATTCGCATATGTATACAATATACAGTGGTGGGCACCGTTAACCAAAAAGTTAACTTCGTTAACCGCTAATCCGTTAACCAAAAAGTTAACTTCGTTAACCGTTAATCCGTTAATTCGTTAAACATGTAACGGAAGTTACCGATAAACCGTTAACGTTAACTTTTATTATAAAAAAAATGAAAAATACAATATATATATAATTTAATTTTCCCTCTTCTTCTCGTTCTCCATTTTGTCCATGAGATGCATGTTGCCCTTCATGAAAATTAGCATATCAAAGTTTTCATCAGACAGGGATGATCTCTTGGCCCTCAGGATGTGACATGAGAATTGAAATCTTACCTGATCAGTTTTATGGTTCTTGAAATGTATCAAGGAGACTACTAATAAGGTACTCACAGACATATTATAAATATACATGACTTATTTGACAACGATTATTTTTAAATATTCACTAGCACAAACATGTTGCGCAAGAGACAGACTGCAAATGAAACGAATGTAGTTATTTGTTGTAATTGTTATATATATATTATTGAAAGTGCTTTAAAATGCTCGTGATATTTCTTGAAAGAAGTTGAAACATTCAACTCAAATGGCAAATCTTTCCGCCTGATTTTACAGTCGACCATGTTTTGCTCAAACCAATGCCATAAATAACTACCATATTTGGTAAGACACAAATTGTGGCGACGGAAACAAATATATCGCCTGATTTTGCACTGCGGAAATGGAAATTCGTTCATCACTATTAACAGTGGCGGATTAATTGCGCACCTGCTCAGCACTGAAAATAATAGAAACTTTTAAACGTTTATTTATGAATTTTTTGGGTTAACGGACTTGAGTTAACGGAAGTTAAATGTAACGGAAGTTAATTAGTCCGATAATGATTTTCAAAGTTAACTTAAAAGTTAAATCGTTAACGAAAAAGTTAACTTCGTTAATTAACGATTAACGGATTAACGGTTTGTGCCCAGCTTTGACAATATATGCTACGCATATATTGTACTGTAGATACTATTTTTGGATCACCTGAAGATCAGGGCCCCCAGCCTTCTTTAGTTAGCGTTATAAGGCTAACTAACGAAAATATCACGACCTAACCTAACCAATCATCAAGGGCGTACAGTTGACCTAACGACTGGTTAGGTTAGGTCGTGATATTTTCGTTAGTTAGCCTTATTAAGGCTAACCAGAGAAAGCTGGGGGCCGTGATCTTCAGGTGATCCCTATTTTTTCCTAATTCCAATTAGAGCACCATAATTTCAGATTTATTAATTCTTTTTATTCAGCTCATTCCTACTACAGTAGGCTATATACACTGTGTTCGCACTTATTAAGCAGATTACATTTTCTCCAATGTTTTCAAAAGTTTTTCCCCGATTTCAATGAAATTTGTAGCAAATAATCACTATATATAGCAGCATTGATGGTATTCATTTCGACAAAATATTTTGATAATTAAAATAATTATCTCATTTTATTGAAAAATATGTAAAATATTGTGTTCCGAATTATTAAGCAAGTATTCTATTTATGGATCTAAATGGTGAAAATGGGTAAGAAGAAGAATTTAACATTAACTGAGAAAAGAAAAATAGTCAAGTTACTCGCTGAAAATATAAAATCTATTGAAATTGCGAGGCAGTTTGGCAGAGCTTATCGAACTATAAACAAGTTTGTAGCGGAGGGTACCAAACTGAGGCAGCGAAGTGATAAAGGAGCTATAAGAAAAGTGACAAGGCGGCAGATATCTGTACTCAAGCGCAAATTGCAAAGCATCCATTGTCCTCAAGTAAAGAGGTTTTTGAGCAGGCTGGCATACATAATGTACCAAGAACATCTCGATGTGGAATCCTCATAACAATTGGCAAGACGTGTAAACTACGATTCAGTCACCATTAACACCCAGGTACCAGAAGCAGCGTGTTGAATGGGCGCGTCAGTACGTGAAAACAGATTTTAATACTGTATTGTTCACCAATGAATGAAAAGCAACCCTTGAGGGACTTGATGTTTGGTCAAGAAGATGGATTGCTGAGAGCCAATTTCTACCATCGAGATTAAGACGCCAACAAGGTGGAGGTAGTGTCATGTTTTGGGCAGGATTGATAGGCAATGAAGTAGCTGTCCCATACAGATACAGAGTGCCTGATGGTGTAAAAATGAATGCCCAGTCTTACACAAACTTTCTAAAAGAAAACCTCATTCCATGGTAGAGAGTGACCCTTAGCAATCCATCTTCTTGACCAACCATCAGATCTCTTAAGGGTTGCTCTTCATTCTCGGTTAACAATACAGTATTAAAATTTGTTTTCACGTACTGACGCGCCCATTCAACACGCTGCTTCTTGTTCCTGGCTGTTAATGGTGATTGAATCGCAGGTTTACACGTCTTGTCAATTGTTTGGAGGATTCCACAAACTTGTTTACAGTTCGATAAGCTCTGCCAAACTGCTTCGCAATTTCAATAGATTTTATATTTTCAGCGAGTAACTTGACTATTTTTCTTTTCTCAGTTAATGTTAAATTCTTCTTCTTACCCATTTTCACCATTTAGATCCATAAATAGAATACTTGCTTAATAATTCGGAACACAATATTTTACATATTTTTCAATAAAATGAGATAATTATTTTAATTATCAAAATATTTTATCGAAATGAATACCATCAATGCTGCTATAATATAGTGATTATTTGCTACAAATTTCATTGAAATCGGGGAAAACTTTTGAAAACATTGGAGAAAATGTAATCTGCTTAATAAGTGCGAACGCAGTGTAGTTACAATATATATATATATATATATATATATATATATACCCCCGCAAGGGGGTTCTAAGCTTGTGCTCTTGAGTGCTCTTTGTGCTCGTTTGTACGTGCTTGTTCCTGGAGGTTTCACGTGCGCCCTCCCGGCCCTAGCACCCAAGGATGATGGGGCTCGACCCTGCAGTCCTTGTCATCCTTGGTCTTTTTCCACTTCGACTGTCCCCTCCACCCTTTCTTTTTCCTCTGTCTTTCCTCTCACTTTTTCTTTGTTTTTCCGCTGAGATATGCCCTTTAAATAGAGGCGAATCGGTTCTTCTCGAACTAAAAAAAAAAAAAAAAAAAAAAAAAAAAATATATATAACAAACATCCACAAGGAAAAGGAAACACAAAGTCCGAGCGCTTTCGTGATATATTCACATTGATAATGTGAATATATCACGAAAGCGCTCGGACTTTGTGTTTCCTTTTCCTTGTGGTTGTTTGCTTATTAATAAGGTCACGTGTTATTTTGTGATTCTAGTGCATATATTATATATATATATATATATATATATATTAGGGTGGCCCTTATTTTGTCACTTTTTATTTTTTTCTTTCTCACCCCTTCATTAGATGCTTCCTATTGAGAAAGTTTTTCATGCAAAATTTTATAGCGTTTGGACAATATTTAGTGCGTGCTCAAGCTGTCCGAAATTTTAAGCATCCTAACTCTGTAATTGCCTTTTATAATACATTCCGGATTCACTCACACTCAAATCCAGAATTCATTTAATATAAAAAAGTTGTACAATTAGTATTTATTAATATATTTCTAACAAGAAGCTTGGTTTTCGATCCACATCTCTGGATTATCACGCAAGAATTAGACTTCAAACCCTAGAAGAGTGAACAAAACCTTCGTTCTAGCAGACACGAAGTCGCTGAGTTTCTTACCTTGGATGTCACTCTTATTCAGATGAATTCGTTTTGGTGCGTCATGTTGTCCTTCCCGTTGTAGATTCTTAACCATAGCTCTTTTTTCTTGCAAATCCAAGTCTCTGTCAAAGAAGACAAGGCCCACCAGATCTTCACTCAAGTACCATAAGTGAGCAAGGATTTTACTGAGAGCTCCTTTTGCTGCAGGTGTGTCGTTGACTGCGAGAGATTGTAGTAGTTATAGATCATTGCTTGATGCAGATGCTGGCAAGCGAGAGAGGAACCAGAACTTTACATAGAACTGCTCACCGAAAATGCAGAAGTCTTGCATGCCTTTGATTTCTCGTTGCGACAGTTTAAATCTGGAATCGCGGAACATGAACTGCTCCAGGTTTTCGAAATTTGACCCCTTTTGGTGGAACGTCTCCCAGAAAAAGAAGGGTAAATTCGAGCAGCTCTTGATAGTCATCTCTTGGATGAACTTGATCTAACTGGAGTCGACAGAAGCAGATGATATTGTCCTTCACAGGCTCTACAGCAAGCAGGACGACCTCGTTATTTATGCCAGGACTGTAGTCATTGGGGAGGATGTTGTGCCAAAAAGTCTTGAACCGTTTGAAAAACATAATCTCAGGTCCACTTGATATTCCCATTGTACTTCAGACCCTAAATGTTGCTCGAAGAGAACACATGCTCCATTTACTCTCCCAGTGTTGCTCGCTGTGGTGTCGAAGCTAAGGGCTTTGATTCGATCACGAACACCCCAATCATCGACGACATCAATCATCGCCTGCGCCATTGCCTGGCCAGTGCCATTTGCAAGCTTCGGGATTGAAAGGATCTGATCTAGTCCAGATCCTGAAACAATGATTGGGAGACGGTCGACCTTCTTATCTCGTTAGGTCATCCATCAGTTTGCCGTCCCAGTGAAGGGTGAGAGGTGTTCGCGGATCAAATTTCTTCTTCAACTCTGCAGCTCTTTGGGCTCGATGCTTCTTCCTGTGTCTTTGCAGAGAAGCTCTGTTGATGTTGTATTCCCAACATTCTGACCGGAAGTACTGATCACTGACGCGATGGTAAAGACCGCATCACGGTCACTAGTTTTAGTGCGATCCAACGACGAAAGAACTTCTGGATGGAGGATATTCTTGCAGCCTCTTTTTGGATGAGGTGATGACACTACGACTCCTCCAACAGCTCCTTCATTCTCTGAATCCGTGGTGTTCTCACCTGTGGAAGATGAAGAAGATTCTAGGACGATTTTTCTGTTAAGTACGAGATTCTCTAGTTCATGTCTCTTCTTAAATTCATCATTCCGAATTCGCTTCTTCGTAGCTGCTTCCTCCTTTTTAGCCAAAGCCATATCAATTCCAGCAATGGAGCCTCTTCTGCCCTTCTCTCTTTGTGCCAAAAGGAACGCTTTATCCTCCTAATTCGTCATCAACACCATAGCATTTTGGTGAGCAACGTCGAAAAGATCATCAAAGCAGGATTTCAGCTCTTCTTCTTTCTTCCTTTGTGTATCCGTCTTCCGGGACTGATTTTTTTTTCAAAAGATCCCACTTCTTCATCAGACTCTCCAACTGTTTCACTGCATGTTGAACTGGCCGCAGTGGAATCCTCGCCTTCTTCCAAAAAGTCTCCACTTCCGCTATCATCAACTGAGTAGCCTTGTGCTTATTCTTAATCGACTGAAGCAAATGTAGATAGTACCTCATAACATCCCCATTACTTGGCAATTTTGCACCTGATAAACAATTTTGAGTATGTTCAAGCAAATAAACCGTATGTTTTTTTCGAGTTCCACTAGCCATCATAAAAAAATCTATATAGGCCTACCTAGATAAAAAGAAAGCGTAATATCGTTTAGCATATTAGAACATAAGATCATCGCTACTATTTGTTTCAAATTAACCATATATAATATGGCAAGTCATATAATAAGCAAATTCTATCAATAACCCATCACGCCTATTTGATAATATATGAGAGAGTCGAGAGAGAAAGTTTGAAGTCCTTGAGTACACTCTATATATTACTTATATCTCACTAAAATTTTGTGTGTGTTATTTTCTAGTGACATAGAATCCAACTGAAGGGTGAGAGGAAAAAAAAATCGTAACTTAAAATTTTAGCACCACTTAAGGGCCACCCAAGACAATAATTTTTAAGTATATCCATTTCTGATAGTGTAAATCTGTTAACATACCAGCAAAATCCATTTCAGATAAATACCTTCTATAAGGCATATCTAAAACTGCATATTTATTGTTTTTTTTAACTGTAAACTACTATTACGAGTGATATGTACTGTTAATTTAGCATTCCTAAATGATTTTCATAAATGTTTATTATTAAATTATTAAATAAATAAACATTTGTTACATGTTTATTTATTTTTGGTAATGTTTTTCGCTCTTTCATATTTATTGTTGTGCAATTTCATATCGGTAAAAGGAAAATGGAAGACGTAATGATAGTAACACATTTTACTGTACGATATTAACAAAACATTTGACTAATTTTATATCTTAAATTAAAGAAAATCTTAACATGGTGAAAAGTTTTCATGGAAAACGATTATTGTCATTGACAAATAAATACTTGGTATGGTATATAATCTAATTAAAATAAAAAAATCCTATTACTAATGTAATTATAAAGTTAACCTACTTGTCTATATGATTTCTATGTCTTGTACATTAACTGTAGTCTATTCGTACCATTATTAATGTTATTTTTAAATCCAGCGTAATTTCACCTGCCTGACGTAAAACAATTTCTTCGAAATTGAAAAATTAACGTAAGTTGCCGTAATGGCCTATAAAGTTTGGTATAAACTGGAATACTAATGTTGTTCTGAAGACAATAGAATAATTAGACATTTTTCATCGTGACGTAATATAAAACGCAGCTGACAAATGCTAAACTTGAATGCGAGAAAATGGCACAGCGTTCAGGCCAACTAATGCGGCCCATTGCACTAATTCCCATATTATTATTATTAGCATCATAGGGGTGCGAACCCCCGACCTCAGCGTCTTTACTCCGCTTATAGGGAAACGGTGTTACCCACTGAGCTACGAACGCTGGCTAAAATTTTTACATTAAAGTTGAAACTAGATAAACTCTTCCAAGTGGGTGGGAAAAAAAAAAAAAGGTTCCGCCGCGCGTATTCACAGCAATCGTACACTAAAATAAAAATTTACATTTACGAGTTTATGACCAGTTTTAGAAAATTTTGTAAGTCTCATCTAACTTTTATTTTTTAAAAAAAGAGAACTGGTTTTAACTGAAAAAATATTGACCCGTTATTTTAGTAAAAACCATTAAAGACCTCTTCCAGTCTATTCTGCAAGCGGAGGTTTTTCATTTTCAGTGGCTTGCTTTAGAGAAGCCTCGATGAAAACTACCATCAGAGAATCTCTAAGTGGACACGAGTCAAATAGGACATCGCAGTCGCTTTGTCCCAAGCCCGCTCGCATTGATGCCTCCATCCGTTGGATTGTAAAACTAGGTTGGGTGTTCAGCCTAGAGGATTAAGATATTAGAATTTAATAATAATTACTTAGTAAACATTTCTTTTAAACTATTTCATTTCCATTCTGGTTTTCTTAAATTTCAAGTTTTAAACGATTGTCGATAGAATTTCTTTTTATACCTTAAGATTTTGTAAAAAGTGCTTTAATTAAGTGTATGTACTGAACTTCTTCTTCTTATATATATATATATATATATATATATATATATATAATATATATATATATATATATATATATATATAATTGTGAGGCTTGGCCTCACAATTACAAGTTCATCTACAAATCATATATAATCAGACCTAAAATCCTATACTCCTTTCTGCCTCCACATTTACCTGGTCATTTCCAACAGACCTTCTTCTACCTGAGATAAATTACCCTTTTGCGATGACCTTGAGCGAGCAGCGTTGCAAATCAACTTTTCGAGGCACCTGCTTGAATCCCTTCGATAAGCCTCGTCTAGGAATTCGTCCACCTCATTCTCTTTCGCGCGAATCTTCTAACAGTTGGCGAAAGGAAGGGAGAGAGAAACAACAAAAAGATTTTAAGTATATATATATGTATGTATATATATATATATATATATATATATATATATATATATATAATGACCATGTAAAGGCAATTATTTCAAAACCAGTTTTTATACTTAATCATTTACCATAGAATGTAAATAAGTACTTCCGAAAAAGTACAAATAAGCCTATATATATATATATATATATATATATATATATATATATATATATATATATATATATATATATTGTTCTTTTGTCTAGAAAGAAAGGTTCCGGAACTCTTCTATAAATTTCCTACAAACTTTCTCATTTGTTACCCCATCTCATCCCGTGACCACCCTAATCCCCTCTCCCCCCCAAAAGAAAACGTTCTTCCTACTCCTAAAATTTTGTCATGCAGCCAAAAAGAGAAAACCCAAATCGGAATGAAAATAAAAAACACGCTATTTTCTTCTGCATGTTGAAAATAACAGGTACCAGAACGCCGTTCGGTGTGTTCCGCCAGAAAAACACCCACACCTACAAACACACACACACACACACATATATATATTAGGGGTGCACCGATTAATCGGTATCGGCACCTGGCATGCCGATTAATCGGCCATGCAAGGTATTTTCCTAATATCGGCATGGCCGATTAATCGGCATGCCAGGTGCCGATACCGATTAATCGGTGCACCCCTAATATATATATATATATGAAGAAGGAAATCACTCTTCAGGAAGACGTAAATTTTTATTTCTTCACACCAATACAGTTTCGGCTCCTGTTACAAATGTTACAAACATTACCTTGGTGAGAAAAGCTATATTTTGAGGCCTCTTTGCGAGTGACCCGTTGCCCACGTTGGGCTTTTCATTATGAAAAAGAAAAACTATAGTATTTATCATTTACCATTATTTATTCGAACTATAGTGAATTTTCCCAAAAGAGTTCCTTGTTCCATGCATGGTCTGTGTAACATAAAAGTTTATTAGGGACCATTCTGAGTTGTATCACATATATATATATATATTTTTTTTTTCCAAAAGTACTTATAACTTTACTAAAGCAAATAACTGAATATAATATGAATAGGGCCCGGGAGAAGTGCGGGGAGGTGCATGAGATATCAAAGCACCGTGGCCCGGGCTTGAAGATAGAGGAGGAAGTGGTGATCAGGGTTAAAGGGGCCCAGAGTCAAAAGTAGCCCCAGGGCCCGTGATTCCTCTTCTGGCTCTTCATTATGAATAGGTTTAATAAAAAAGTTATCGTACAGAAAAAGGCAAAGTAATTTCATAAAAATGACCCCACTAACCGAAAAATCTATACAAACTGGATGACAGTTTTAAAATTATTTTTGCTATAATTATATTTATTACCAAGATAGATAAATAGATACTTATAAGTTTTTCGTAAAATTGTTCAAGTTAATGTTAATTAAGCAATTAACCTAACCTGTACCCGACTATTTTACACTCTCAATTAAGTCGGGCGAATGAGTCAGGAAATGTCAACATGAATTCAAACATGTTTTTGATCATATACTGTATTTGATTTTGTAGTGAGTCCATTTTTTACCTTTACACACACACATACATATATATATATATATATATATATATATATATATGTGTGTGTGTGTGTGTGTGTGTGTGTGTGTGTGTGTGTTTTTCCGAAACTGTAAGTGAATTGCAGTGTAAATACAATGAAATATAAGTTTAAATTTTCCGTAACTAGAATGAATGAAAATTAATAATATTTAACGCTTTTTAACGTAAATTAATATAAATATGTGAAAAGACGTAAATTAAGTTTAACGCATTTTAAATTTACTGTAAATATCACTCGCGTGAAGCTGAATTTACAAAATGTAAACACATTTAATTCGAATCTTACTTCCTCTCGAGTTTGGTGGATACTTCTTTTCCTGTTGTAGCCGTAGCCATAGTCATAGCCATGGCTACTTTCTTCTTCTTCTTCTTTTATATTCTGAAGGTGGAGCTTGAGGGATAGGGCCCCGAAGACTGTCCCAAGCACGCCAGTGACGAGTCCAGCAACGGCTATTGGGGGTGTCAGGACTAATTTTGCAGTAAGAAGGGCAGCTCCCAGTGACGAAACGTAGATATCAGAAATTGTGGTCAAAAGTAGAAGAAAACAGAAGACCCATGACGCAGTTTTCATTCTGGAAGAGTAGGGAACCTCACCCAGTAATAATATTAATGAGTGGGGTTGTTTAACCTCCTTGACACCATCTAAGGCCATATGACGGAGCCCCATTGTCATTTAACTTCACTGATCGACAATGAAGCGGTGCTACGAAGTGGTCAGAACTAAACCCTCCTATCTTAGATATGAAAGGAGGACTTATACCTATCGGATCAACAAGACCATAACATAGACATTTTAAAAAACTAACAACTAAACTTAACCTAACCCGCGTTAATTCAATCTAACATATGTTAAATTAACCTAACTTGACCTTAACCTTGATTAACATCTATCGTATGATAGACTTTGAAGTTGATGATGATGTAATCCGGATGTATGGTCATTGGGAATAAAAATGAGTGTATAATTCTGTGTTGCAAGTGTAAAACTTACTCATTACAAAAGTTGTTGTTGATCAATCAGAATTCTTACGTATGATAATTAACCTTTTAATGACTAGCGTGTCACTATTTTGGTTCTAGCTGGCCCCAGACGATTTTATTTAGTCTCATACTGTATGTACATACTGTATACGTAAATAATGTTTAAATTTTTTTTAGCATAACGATGCACGTTTGATTGATGATAAAGTTTTATGTAGGCCTACCCTTGAACCAAAAAGGTTACACGAACGAAAATTTTAATAAGTAAAAAAAAATCCTATTAATTCTCATAAAATGAATCCTGTTTTGTATTTCTATAAAAGAAATTTCGAATCATAATGAAAATATATTCTTTGTCCTCTATTTATTTTTCGGATGATTTTTAGAAATCTCGTCCTGCCTTCAGCATAAATTCTCAGTTACTCTTTATTATCAACCCTCAAATACCGATTCAAGGGTCTTTTCTACACTATATTCTCATACCAAAAAATGAAATAGTTAAACTATAGTTAAAGGATTATGTACTAAAGAAAAATTAGGAGCACAAACCTCTCTCCTGGTAATCGAAGATTTGCACGTAAAAATTAGTCAGAGTTTATTCTTCGCTTCCTTGAAATTTGGAACCAAGTGTCGAAGGCAAAGGTCCCCTCCATATTTATAGCGTAAAAGAATAGTCTTCAAGGTTAAGGATAAGTTTGGATCACGTACGGAATATTTCGTTTAGGGTTAAACTAAAACTCAACCTTAATGGGAGGATATATACGGGAGATACGAGTCGAGGAAGAGGTATGTAACTTCTATGGGGGGAAATGAAAGTACGAATCATAGTATGGCCTTGAAGACTTTCGAAATAATTATATAAAAATAAAAGTTAAAAGGAGAAAGTAAAAAGCGAACCAGTTCAAGTAAGTAGAAAAAGACTATCGTCGGATAATATTTAAATAAACAATTATTTAATTATTTTAATAATTTTTGAAATGATCATTGTTAATTCAATTATTAAAACAATTAATTCAAACAATTATGTAAAAAGAAAGACGCAAAGATCGAACAATCGTTATTCAGGAAAAGAATACATTACAAAGTGTAATACAATATTAGATAGATTAAAAAAAAAAAAAAATTCATTCATAGATTTACAAAGTATTTTTCTCACGTAAGAAGGAGGGGCCAAGGTCAAGCATCCGCAAAAATGTTCCTCCATAGAAGAAGGGTGGGAGAGAGCCGAAATCGAGTATTTATGTTCGATTTTGTATTTCGTGGAAAGAAATCGTCAAAGCATTACGTAGTTGTATACAGTTTCGGAAAAAAGTTCGCCTAGAACAAAAAAAAAACATTAATAAATTACTAATGAGGGTTTCGTATTTAAAATTTTATTAGTGTTACCAAACAGGATTAGTAATTTTTTATACTTTATAGAAATCTTACGTTTCTAGGCGAACATTTTTCCGAAACTGTACATTTATTTAAATTACAGTATCAAAATATCGTATCTTAGAAAAGGAACTTCTTCACCATTACAAGTTAAAATTAACTTAAGTATAAACCCGATGTTAAAATGTATATTAACGAGATTTCCAGTGAGGGTTTTTATGTCTGCAATTTAGCACTAAAATTTAACTTCTTCATTTATTATATCGATTCACTACCATGAATTACCTTCATAAATACCTTAATATATATATATATATATATATACTAACTACGAATCCATCGGCCCCGGGATCGAGACCCGGTGACTGCAGGCGGCGCGCAACAAAACCCAGCTGTTCATCCTTCCACACGATAAAAAATTGGTTGATAGGCTTGACCTTCGTCAGAATGAACAATTCGGGCGGAAGCAAAACGAAGTGTAACAAAGGTTTTTTATATATATATATATATATATATATATATAGAAAAGTTAGTCTTAAGTTTTTAATACGAGTTTGTGATTTAATTAGTAATTAATACAATTGTTAATGAGTAATTAATATTGATAAATAAAACCTAAAGCTAATTAAGGAACAAATTAAATAAAATAAATATCAATAATTTAATTAACGACTGTGTATTTTATATTAAAATTTACTGTAATATTTTTTTTTTGATATCTACAAAGTTTGTTGATTCGTTTTCATTCAGTGAAAATTTGATTTTTAACATTTTTTTTTTTTCATAAACAAGGATTATGATCATCTTTCGTAAATAAACGTTGAAACATGCCCCGTTTTCGTATAAAAATGAACGCGGACAAACTGACCTTAAAATAAAGTATTTATAACGTCTTAATAACGACAATAATGTAGCCAGGAAGAAATTATTGGTCTGTAATGATGCCAAATATATCGAAAAAAAAAAATGGCTACTCCGTTATATATAATGTAGTGTGTGTTGAGGGGCGGGGGCAACTCGGCATAATTGAGGTGGAGTGTGTGATAATTTGCGAATGTCGTGGTGTAATTTTTTTTTGCGAGGTAACAGTTTTGGTACCTCGGAACGTTAACAAATTTATATAAAAATATAGAAATATTCTACTGTCGGTAAAAAAACTATGTCGGTCCTGATTAGATTAGGTTAGGCTAGGTTAGGTTAGTTAAGGCTTGGTTAGCGAGTACCTCGCTTAACGGAAATCACCCTACGAGTACCCAGTTGCGTCTGAGACACTTGCCGAGCCCTTCTCGGTTCGATGGCACTAAGGTTAAGTTAGGTTAGATTAAATTAGGTTTGGTTACTAATTTTTTTAGATATATCGATTTTAAAAAGTGGTACCTTGCTTGTGTGTGTGTGTGTGTGTGTGTGTGCGCGCGCGCCCCTGCTTGCTTGCTTGCACATGAAGGTTTAGGATATGCTGTATGTACAAGAACAGATTTAGAGATTTACACGAAAAACCTATAATATTATCAGTTTAAAAGTAAACTTTAAAATGGTCGTAAATATTATTTATACGATAACTAATTACATCCAAACTAAACATTTTTATGTAGTTCAAAATATTTTCTTAATAGTTATGGATTTTAAATCGGACGAGAAAATATTACTTATAAAAATAGCAACATAAAATACCACTTTTTATTAGTAAACACACACACACACACACACACACACACACACACTCTATATATATATATATATATATATATATATATATATAATATATATATATATACACACACACTGTATATATATATATTAAGTTTTGTTTTTTTTGGCTAAAAATACAATAGTTACCCCCTTTTTCTTTGATTTATTAACACGACGTGAATGCAACGAGTCTTTTACTTATATAGAGGTTCTGAGTGTAGGGATCTAGGTTTGCTTTAAACCCTAGATCCACGTCCCAAAGCTGGATCCTGTCTGCTTTGCAGATAGCTGGTGAGGGAAGCTATATTTATGGGATCTCTTGCGAGAGACCCGTTGCCCACGTCGGGCTAAAATCATGAAAAAGGAAAAAAACTATGGTATTTGTCATTTATCATTACTTATTCGGACTATAGTGGATTTAATTTTCCCAGAAGAGTTCCTTGTGCCATGCACGGTCTGTGTTTAACATATATATATATATATATATGAAAATGAAAAGGTTTATTGGCAGACTATAGTCCATATGACAAATATTATTAATACAATGACAATTCACATACTAAGGATAGAAATATATACAGTTGATTAGAAATAATACAGTAATGTCGAAGTTCAGTGTAGCTACAGACAGACGTTTTCGTACCAAGAATTCCATAGCTTAGAGCAGGGGTCCCCAACCTTTTTGTGCCGAAGAGCACATTCAAGACTACCGGTAGTGCGGCGGGCACCATTTACTTTTTCAAGGCAAATTTATAGTTGGACTTAATAATGAACATAATACACAAAAAAAACTATTTAATTCCTATGTAAAATAATGAACATAATACACAAAAAAACAACATTTAATTCCTATGTAAAATAATGAACATAATACACACAAAAACAACAACATTTAATTCCTATGTAAAATAATGAACATAATACACACACAAAAACCCCCATTTAATTCCTATGTAAAATAATGAACATAATACACAAAAAAAAACCAAGGATGGGCTAACTAAGAATCTTAGAAAAATGATCAAAACGATAACTTAATTTATTTATAAAGAAATAATTATTTTCAAATAAATGAGCATCTGTTTCTGTAATTAACTACTAAAATTTAATAAAATGTTAAGTATGTTACATATTTTAAATATTTAGTAACTAAATATTTAAAATATGTAATATACTTAACATTTTATTAAAAATTTAAATTAAAACTTATCAATCGTAGTCAGTCAGTGGCGGGCACACGCAAAAGGGTCGGCGGGCACCATGGTGCTCGCGGGCACAGGGTTGGGGGACCCCTGGCTTAGAGGATAAACGGCAGAACTCATGGATAGCTTGGATAATTGGGTTGGTTGATTATATATATATATATATATATATATATATATATATATATATATTCACAACATTATTGAAATTACAACCAATATAAAAACAACAGAGGAGGAAAGGAAAGGACACACGCTTGAGAAAGAAGGAAACTCGAAATTTTTCATTTTCACTCGAAAAAATTTACATCCAACATAAATTACATATCTAACATAGAGAAGAAATAGACGAAAAAACATCTTTAAGGATAAGGCAACAGAACAGATGCAAATAACTGTCAAGAAGGAGCTAGAAATTGTGAAAAAAAAAAAGGAAAGAGAAGCAGGTTTGAAAGACAAGAGAGATCAATGTTCAGCGAAAGAAAGAGACTGAAAAAATAAGAAACTACAAAGAAAACAACATCAGAAAAATAACTGGAGGTCATAAATTGCGTCATGCAAGGTCTAATTGAGAACCATACAGAGAAAGAAGAAGATGACGACGCTATAGAAGTGATAAAGGTTAACTCAAAATACTTCTATAATTTTACAAAAAGGAAGGTGAAAAATTTCGCAATTGTCGGACCTTTGAAGAATGAAAACGATGCATTAACCGATGATCTAAAAAAAAAAATTATCCGAAATACAAAGAGCTCAGTATGAATCAACTTGCAGTGTCCCCAAAACTGATAAACTAATACGTGATAGAAATGCGTTCTTTGAAGAAGAATTACGAGGGGAAAGTATAACGGACTGACTTCACAACAGATTATATTTACGAGAGTTATAGGGAAACTAAAAGCACACTCAACAGCAGGGCAGGTAAAAATGGAATGCTGCACCGATTAAAAACTCCAAGAATGAAATCGCTGAGCTCTACATTCGATACGATCATTAGACACAGAAGAAATACCGAGCATCCTGGAGAGAACGAACGTAGTTGCATTTTATAAAGAAAGGTGGAGCGATCTGAGACAAAAAACTATAGGTCAGTATCGCTGGCATCTCAGCTCACCAAAATATTTGCAAGAATGGTTATAGTCGTAGAAAAAATTTGACTTTTTGGAGACTCCAAAAAAAAAATTCGCATTGCCTACCACAACTAATAGAACATTATAACATCATTGATGCACTCGAAAACTAACGTAGTCTATAAGTATAAAATAATGTTAACTCTCGCCTAACAAAGAACAGTTGGCTCTATCTACTCGACTGGATGTAAACAATGCGACTCAGTTTATATGGGACAAACTGGGAAAACTTTAGAAATCAGAGTAAAACAGCATAAATATCCGTGTAGGACACGACAAATAATTCTAATGAATTGTTGAACGAATATGTAAAGAAGTAATCATGGTATTAATTGGGAGAGTTCTAAAATTCTTGTTAAAAATAAAAGAATAATTGAAAGGAGCATTCTCGAATATGTATTCATACAGTATACTTTATACCAGTATATAATTTCAATAACAGTTCGGGAACATGTAAGATGGACTACATCATCTTAAAATATCTTTCTTTTAATTAGCATTCGTTAATTTTTGCTAATCTCCTAATTATTTTGTTTACACTGTACAGATATATATATTTTTTTGGATTCTTGTGTATTCTTTTCATTCCCTGACGAGGTGTACTGTTGATTACACGAAATGACTTGGAATAGCTTTTCATTTTTCCTTGTGGGTGTGCATCATTTATTTATTTATTTATTTCACGTGTTTAATTCTGAAATCCATCCCAAATATATATATATATATATGCGCCTCGGTGGTGTAGTGGTTAGCGTCGCTGACTACGAATCCATTGGCCCGGGATCGAGACCCGGTGACGGCAGGAGGCGCGCAGCAAAACGCAGCTGTTCATCCTTTCACACAATAAAAAAAAAGTTGTTTGGTAGATAAATGGATACCTTGGGTAGCCTAGTGGTTAAGACGCTAGGCTGCTGGTTGGGCGTGGTTCGGATTCAACGTTAAACTGTAGGTCTAAGGTGGAGTGACAAGCTTGACCTTCGTCAGAATGAACAATTCGGGCGGAAGCACTCTGTATATATATATATTAAATAGTTCACAGTTTTCACTTGAACTTTATTAAATGTGATAGAAAATTAGAAACAATTTCGAGCGCTTTCGTCTCTTACAACAGTGGGGGGTGTGGAAATTGCGGAGGAGGGATGAGGGAGACTCGATAGGGTGGGCGCAAAAATCGGGAATCATTAGAATTTCGAATCGGCAAAACAAAACAAATAGAAAGAGCAAACAGAAAATACCCTTTTTGAATAATTTTCCCTTTATCTTATTTGAAAGTAAGAGATTAATAATTATTAATCAGGGAAAAGTAATGGAAGTGACCACCCCTCAGTTCACTTCAGGCATAATTCAGCTTAACATCAGTAACCAACTCCTGGCCATTTGCTGAAACTTTTCATTGTCAACATTAGCATTACTTTTGCGAAATAAATTATTTGCGCAATAACAATGTTTCAATATATATATATATATATATATATATATATATATATATATATATATATATGTTACGACCTTTTTGCGAAATCGACCTTTTTGCAAAATGGCCGGCCTCTTTGCAAAAGGGTTAAGTCGTGATATTTTTGTTAAACAACGAAAATATCATGACTTAATCTAACCAATTGTCAAGGGCGGACAGTTGATTTAAATTAATTTAATGCCCGGTTAGGTCAACTGTCTGCCCTTGACGACTGGTTAGGTTAAGTCATGATATTTTTTGGTTGTTTAACGAAAATATCACGACTTAACCCTTTTTACAAAAAGGCCGATTTCGCATAAAGGCCGTAACGTATATATATATATATATATAATATATATATATATATATATATATATAAGGGTAGAGAAGACGAAAATAAGGGGGAGAGAAAGGGAAAGATCTACGAGATAACGAGGAAGACAGTGGACAAATTAAGAGAAACTGCCTAAAATGCCCCGAGAAAGAGATGTGCACCCGCGGGCATTATTCTTATTTTTTGTATTACGAAATGCCACAAGGAAAAAGTATTGTCATTTCTGTTATTATTGCCTAACGATAATACATACATACATACATACACACACACATACATACATACATAACATAACTGATAGCGTTGAATGTGGTTGACAGTTATGACAATTCACAAATTAATATTGCTGTACTGTTGATGCAACAATATGCTGAAAAAATCAAGTGTAATCACCATTCCAACGATATATTTTTTCTAAATGGTGAGGATATAATATTGTTTCTGATTTACTGAATAATGAATTTACATCAATCCTCAATTTCAACCCCAATTTCGTTATCGATATTGTTGTCGAAATTTTTGTCATTTAGATTGTTACGAGTATTTCGAAACTGGCAGGTCACTACAGTATGGTTTCGATAATAAAACAGTGATTCATCGATAATTCTATATCATTATAGCGATATAAGTGTTATACCTGGTTAGGGGCCGTTAAAAAATTACGTAACACTAGTTTTGCTAAAACTTGACACCCCAGACCCCCAGGAATGTTCTGTAACGCTAGACCAGATATCCCCTATAAAGGTTTCCCAAACACCATAATCTAGTGGTGAAAGATGGGGGCTACTAGCCGGCCACATATTGGGTTCGATAAAATTCGTGTTTCGTTCTCAAGGAATGTAACAGTTTGGCGTGCTAAGTGAGCAGGGGCTCCATCTTGTTGAAAAGTATATTCAAATATTTTACCACTCTATCTAACTGATATTCGACAAATTAGTGGTGAAAGATATAATTTCCAACGAGATGAAGCCCCTGCTCACAGAGGACGCCAAACTGTCACATTCCTTAAGAACGAAACACCGGATTTTATCGAACCCAATATGTTGCCGGCTAGTATCCCCGATCTTTCACCACTAGATTATGGTGTTTGGGAAGCCCTGAAATCCAAAGTTTACATCCCTGGTACCAGTATAAGAGACATAGATGAACTACGCGAAAGAATTCTGCTCGGCTGGGAGAAGGTGTCTCAACGATATGTAAACAGGTGTATTGATCAGTGGCGTCCACGTTTGGAGACCTGCGTTGAGCAGGAAAGGGGACACATCGAGCAACTTCTCAATTAAGACGAACAACATGCTAAGGTAAGCATCTATAAAGTTTTGGAGCTCTAGTCCCTTTACTTTTTTTAATATGAGTTTACCTCTAAGGGGTCACTTTTTTACCCACCATATATATATATATATATATATATATATATATATATACATACACACACACTAGGGGCACTCAATATATTTTGCCCACCCTTTTTTTCTTAGCTAATAATAGGCCATGGGGCTGAAATGTCTTTTGGGCCGTAAGTTTGAACTTTCTGCGTTTCACATAAACAGATTTTTCCAGTTTGAACTTACCCTCCTTGTATAAAACCACTTTTAAACGCCCTTGTATAAAACCGATGGTTAACGCAGTTTCGAAAATGGCGTCTGACAGTGATGTGCGTCGTAAACAGTGAGCTGTTATCGAGTTCTTAACCGCAGAGAAGGAAACACTTGAAAATATTCACAAACGTCTACAAAACGTTTACGGAGATGCTGTTGTTGATCGAGGCACAGTTGGAGGATGGTCTAAACGTGTAAGATCATCGGAGAGAGGGAGAGCCAGCCTCGATGATGAGCCACGCAGCGTTCTCCCGGCATCGGCTGTGACATCTCACACTGTGCAACGTGCTAACAGCATCATTCGATCAAATCGGCGCGTCACATACAAGGAGGCTGAAGGAGCTATCAATGGAGCTAGGAATTAATGAAGGAAGTGTGAATACGATAATTCAGCAACTGGGATACTCAAAAGTGTATTCACGGTTTGTTCCTCGCGAACTGACTGAAGATCACAAAGCCCAAAGAAAAGAAATTGCTTCGGAGTCGTTGGTTCAATACGAGACAGAAGGGGATGACTTCCTTTCACGAATTGTGACTCGGGATGAGACTTGGGTACGCCACTTTGAACCTGAAACAAAATGCCAATCCATGGAGTGGCATCACGCAGACTCCCCACGCAAGAAAAAGTGGAAAATGGCTCCCTCTGAAGGAAAGGTTATGGCCACCATCTTCTGGGACATGAAAGGGGTGATTCTGGTGGACATTATGAAGAAAGGACAAGCAATCAACTCAGAGGCATCTATTGCTACCCGACAGACTCCAGACACGTATAAAGCGAGTTCGACCGGAGAGAAAACTGGAAGACGTCCTTCTTTTGCACGATAACGCAAGACCATACAACAGTCTGGAAACAAGAGAGGCCATCACAAAAATGCGCTTGACTGTGTTACCCCACCCCCCATACAACCCGGATCTGGCACCTTCAGACTTCCATTTGTTTAGCCCAATTAGCCCAATGAAGGATGCTATTCGTGGAAGAAAGTTTCAGAGTGACGATGAGGTTGTTGAGGAGGTTAAGAGGTGGCTCTAGCGGAACCCAGCGGACTTTTACCAGCAAGGAATATTGGCCCTTGTTTCGAGGTGGAGGAAAGTCGTAGAAAAGGATGGAGACTCTGTGGAAAAATAAAAACTTGTAAAAAAAAGGTATGTAACTACTTGTGTACAAAATTTCTGGAACTTACAAGGAAACTTGGAAAGAAAAAAAAGGTGGGGCAAAATATATTGAGTGTGCCTCGTGTATATACAGTATATATATATATATATGTTGCACACAGACCATGCATGGAACTTTTCTGGGAAAATTTAATCCACTGTAGTCTGAATAAGTAATGGTAAATAACAAATACTAGAGTTTTTATTTTTCATGATGGAAACCCAACGTGGGCAATGGGTCACTCGTAAAGAGGCCCCAAACTATAGTACTTCCCTCACCAGCTATCTACCAAGCAGATAGGATCCAGATTTTGGACAGGTTCTAGGGTTTAAAGCCACCTAGTCCACTACATTCAGAACCTCAATAAACCCTGTTGCCTTATTCTTTCTTTACTATCGCTATTACAATGGACACTGCTCTTAACTCTCTAACTGCATGCCTCCTCCTCTAAGGAGAGCACGCAGCACCAGACTTTCGACACACTATCATTCCTTTTCTGTCCAACTCCCTAACGCAAGGTTAATCGATATTTTCAATTTTTCATCAACTTAACAGGTCAACTCTGGAACAATATTCTTCAATCCATTTTTCTCCCCTGTCTATGACCTCCAACCTTTCAAACACAGAGTGTCCAGGCATCTCGTAAAACCTGGACCTCGATTTTGGCTCTCTTCTTCCTCTATAGGGATGGTGATGGCATTTTTGTGGGCATTCGCCCTTGACACTTCCTTCCTGCATAATATATATATAATATATATATATATATATTATTATATAATACAAACCTACAAGGAAAAAGAAAAATGATTCCAAGGCCTTTCGTGTATTCAGAGGTACACCTCGTCATTCCCTGACGAGGTGTACTTCTGAATACACGAAAGGCCTTGGAATCATTTTTCTTTTTCCTTGTGGGTTTGCATCATTCATTCATTCATTCATTTCACGTGTTTAATTGTAAAATTCATCCCATATATATATATACACACACACACAGGGTGTTTCAGGAGGAAAGGTCAATACTTCGGGAGGTGATAGTATCGGTCATTGTGAGAAAAAAAGTTCATATGAACATGTGTCTAATTCTGAATGGTTACGGAGATAGAGCTGTTTGAATCTGATGCGAGCGCAGCTCTTCCTCCCCTTTCCCTCCCCTTTCCCTCCCCTATAACCTTGAACCATGTAAGCTGTAATGTAAGCATGTAGCATAAGCTAATCGACAGCTGACTGTTGTGAGTGGCATCGTTTGGTGTTTGAAGCAGTGTTAAGAATGCCACACACCTTCACACATGCCGAATATGCAGATATGGTGTATGTCTACGGTTTTTGCGATGGAAGTGCAACAGCTGCTGTTGCAGAATATCGTCGACGGTTTCCGAACCGCAGAATTCCGGATCGAAGTGTGTTTACCAGGGTTTTCAACACATTGCGTGAGATTGGTACACTTCCCAGTGCTCATGTTTCATCTGAACGTGAAGGTCAACAAGATGTGGATGAAGTGGAAAACATTCTTCAGTTGGTAGAGCGTAGTCCTACTACTAGCTCACGAAGAATTTCTACACGTCTCGGTGTACCACATACAAGAGTATGGCGAACATTACGTGGGGAAGGCCTGCATCCATATCATGTACGGCGTGTACAACACCTTCAACCAGGAGATGCTGCCATGCGACTGGAATTTTGTCACTGGGTAAATGCTAATCGCCGATTGCTTCGATTAATACTGTTCACCGATGAAGCTACTTTCACCCGTGACGGTATCAACAACACTCGTAACTCTCATCGGTGGTCAGACGAAAATCCAAATGCCACTGTGGAAACAAATTTTCAACATCGCTTCTCTGCCAATGTGTGATGCGGTATCATCGATGATCAGCTGATTGACCCTGTTACTTTAGAGAATCGTCTTACAGGATAAAGTTACCTAGAATTTCTGCAAAATGAATTGCCAGGACTATTGGAGAATGTTCCTTTGGCTACACGCGCTGGTATGTACTTTCAGCATGACGGAGCTCCTCCACATTCTACCCGTCTGGTGATGCAATACCTAAATCAAACTTTCCCTGGTCGATAGATCGGCCGCGGTGCATTGAGGTTGACGGTGGGATTTTCGAAAACATATTGTAAACTGTAACAAATTTGTCATTTCTGTATCTGATACCATTCAAAATGCCAATGTTTAAACATTAAATGTTAGAAACAGTAATTGGTTTCTCTTTCTTGATTACCATTAACAATGCTTTTGTATTTGTAGATTCAAACAGTTCTATCTCCGTAACCATTCAGAATTAAGACACATGTTCATATGAACTTTTTTTCTCACAATGACCGATACTATCACCTCCCGAAGTATTGACCTTTCCTCCCGAAACACCCTGTGTATATATACAGTATATATTTTTTTTTTACTCTTATTATATTTTTCGATTTCCCTTTTCTCAAAATATGTTGATCCACATATTTAATTCATGTTGTTGAGGAAGGATATTAAATGCAGGCGTCGTATGCTGAACATACTGTCAATCGCATGAGTGGTGAGTGGCCGGCCTATCGTAACCTAGGCGCCAGCAACCGGTGCGAACCCAAAGACACCGCCCAGAGAGTCTGACACTGAGTAAAGTAAAAAAAAATTATTTAGTCTTAGAGGAGACCTCTATAATGCGAGAGAAGGTCAATTGTAGGAATTTTAACATTTTGGAACTTAGGAAGTTATCTAGCATAACGTGAAGAATATTAGGATAATAATAATGATTGAGACTGCTTAACATCCTTCGTCACGTGACGAAAGGGACCTACAACTTGTCGTGTCATCCGAACCACTACCTACCCCATCAAGAGAGAGACAGAAAAGCACATCAGCCACCTTTATCATTGAAACGAAATCCGAGCCTTCGTCAGATGAACATTTCAACGTTCTACCACTAAACGACCATGGCGGGTAAATTATTATTTTACAGTTTCGATAAAAAACTTCGCCTAGAAACGCCCCTTCATCCCCCCAAAATGTAAAAAACAAAAAATTACTAATTGGTAATATTCTGTTCTTTGGATATTTTAAAATTTTTGTCGACACTGGTAAAACTTTAAAAAAATCTTTTTATTAGGAATTAGTAATTTTTATGCCATTTAGAAATTTTACGCTTCTAGGCGAACCTTTTTCCAGAAAATGTACGTATAATATGTGTTCTGTAACGTTTATTATTTACATTCATTAAAGTTATTTGGTTTATTATCTTCCAGTGTTAAAATGTTTATTACTGATAGACAAAAGGTTTGAGACACGAGCACAAAGAAAAAGGAAATATTTACATTTACAGTTGGCTTATCAAGGTTATCCAAGTCAGATAAATAGCTTAAGCTATATTTTATAATAGAATTTTACAAAATATCAGTTTCAAGGAACCAAATTTTCATTTAACGGAGCAATCCAAGAATAAGCACCCCAAATCAATTTAGGGTGCGTTTTCTTGGAATGAGGTCGAACGAGGGTGCTTATTCTTGGATTGCTCTAAAATGGAGTTAAAATTGAGTTAAAATGAGTTAATTGCTCTAAAATGGTTAATTGAATGCCCGGTTAGGTTAATTGTATGCCCTTGACGACTGATTAGGTTAAGTCGTGATATTTTCGTTAGTTTTAACGAAAATATCACGACTTAACCTAACCAATCGTCAAGGACGTACAGTTGACCTAACCTGGCATTCATTTAGCTTTATTTCAATATTTTTATTTTAATTATGTTATTCTAATTTTCTTATTGCAATATCCTTCGTAAACATTAAAATATTTTTTTTAAAGTTTATATGTTAAAATCCTTTAATTTGGATTGAGGTCGAACTGGGGTGCTGCTTCTTGGATTGGGGTCCAACTGGGGTGTTTTTTCTTGGATTGGGGACTTTGGGGTGCTTATTCTTGGATTGCTCCCACTTAACTATTTACAAAACTACTGTAATAGCCTATATACACTTAAGTCTTAGCTAATATATACACTATTTACAAACTATTTCTAGTTTTGTGTTCTCGTAAGCACACTATCGTAAACAATAGTTACCCAGAAGCGAATTGGAGGTTATTGGGTTCCTCCTCTTGAATATTGGGAATATAATGTATTCCCAATTGTAACATTATTTTGTAAAAAGGAGTTTGGTTAGGTACTTTCGTATCTTTGATTATAATTATAGTGTATTTGAAGATTCCTTCTTGGTTTTCCTTATTCGGCTGCATTAAGAAAAATAACTGGAAAAATTGCGAATCGGCGGTGAATTAGAAAGGTGCTACTGTAGTATGCGGTCTACCGTTAAGTTTCTACTGTAGTATGCGGTCTACCGTTAAGTTTCTACTGTAGTATGCGGTCTACCGTTAAGTTTCTACTGTAGTATGCGGTCTACCGTTAAGTTTCTACTGTAGTATGCGGTCTACCGTTAAGTTTCTACTGTAGTATGTGGTCTACCGTTCAAAATATTTAAAAGGAATTGAAAATGAATTGAAAGGAATTATAATTTAATTTACACAATTAAGGAATTATTAAAGAAGTTAAACATACTACTACCCAGTGGCGACTGGCGTATAGGAGCGATGGAGCGGTCGCTCCCCCTTGCTTGAAACGATAAATATTAATTTAACAGATAAAAAATATATTAATTTTAAGATATTAAAAAAAATATTCTTGAAATATATTTTAAAAATTCATGTGGCATATCATGATTCATGAGGCATTTTGAGTAAGCCTTCATACAGTACATAATATTCTAAACTTATAGCATAGCTTCAAACAGCGTTCCGCTGTTTGAATACAAAATAATATTGCAGCCGAATGGAGCGATAGATTTTTCGCTCAAGTAAATATAAATTATATTTTACTGTTGTAATGAAAATATAAGTACAATCGCGAATTTTTTTTATAATAACAACTTTATTTTTACTAATAGTTACTTCAGTAATAATGATATAAGCCATTTATATGTATTTTATTGAAATTATTACTTATTTGTAATTAACTAGAATTGTACGTCTGGCATAGCCGCATATGTTAATACAAGTACTCTTGTGAGCGGCAGTTGGATTCGCGCTAGCCTATTGTGAGTCCGTGTTGTCGTACAATTTTATGAAATCGCACCCCCATACATTTATACCACGAGTCGCCACTGCTACTACCGCATACTTAACGGTAGACCGCATACTACAGTACGCCCTTGATGATTGGTTAGGTTAAGTCGTGATATTTTCGTAAGTTTTAACGAAAATATCACGACTTAACCTAACCAATCGTCAAGGGCGTACAATTAACCTAATAATAAAATAATAAGAAGATAAGAAGCTATAATTAAAAGGTAGACCCCAGAATCATAGGTAGACCGCCGAATCGTAGGTAGACCGCATACTACAGTAGCACCATTAGAAATATCCAGGAAAGGATTTAGGAAGAATTTTAAGCGAGGTGGCCTCAAAGCCACACACACACACACACACACACACACACACACACATATATATATATTTCTTAAATGATAAGATTTAATAAGGTCCACACAGTGTGAACCTCATTAAATCATATCAGGAGTGTGAATCACACTCCTCCTGGTGAGTGCGCGTCCATTTATTTAAGCCTATTAGACGCTTAGATGTTTATATTATAAAGTAAAATAATGGTTTTAAGACTATTTCTGTGGCTATGAAAAAACAAATTTAATATTCCTCTCACTGGGGATGAGTTACATACGTGAGTTCCGTTAGTGTACTGGCTCTGTACTATACTCGTCATTCAAACCACATGTCCAAAATGCCTTACATATACACAAATATTGCAGATGTAGGTGGGGGATGGGATAGGGGGGTGGGGGATGGGATAGGGGGGTGGAGAACCTTAATCTTTCTCTTTTAAGTGGTTAATCTTGAGGGGACCAGGGTTTACTCTCACTTACCTTCATTCCCATTTGATTCCGTGACCAAGAATGAGAAAGTAAGAAAGTAAATCTCAGACGAGGCATTTTTAAGTCGATCTATTCCCAACTCGTGTCATTCTCATTCTCGTCCACGGCCTTTCCCACTTCGGTCCGGGTTAGGTTAGGTTATGATAAGTTAGGTTCTGATTGGTGAAGCTAATGTTAGGTTAGATTCTGACCGGCTAAAATAAGTTAGGTTAGGAACTTTTAAACATTCCCACTCAGCGCCGTTTCAGCGACGAAAACATTGTTTCCCAAATCAAGACACGCTTTTCACAAATGTGGATTTTTTCACTTTTGTACATTCTCAGAGTTGGGCAGATGTTGGTATTTGGGATAGACCAACTGCCAATACCAACCCAAGAGTCTCTCTCTCTCTCTCTCTCTCTCTCTCTCTCTCTATATATATATATATATATTATATATATATATATATGCGCCTCGGTGGTGGTGTGGTTAGCGTCGCTGACTACGAATTCATCGGCCCCGGGATTGAGACCCGGTGACGGCAGGCGGCGCGCAGCAAAACTCAGCTGTTCATCCTTCCACACAAAAAAATTGGTTGATAGATAAATGGGTACCCTGGGTAGCCTAGTGGTTAAGACGCTGGGCTACTGGTGGGGCGCGGTTCGGATTTCATGTTAAACTGTAGATCTGAGGTGGAGTGACAAGCTTGACCTTCGTCAGAATGAACAATTCGGGCGGGAGCAAAACCAAGGTTATATTATGGAGGAAGAAGGGACCAAGGGCGAATGCCCGGAGAAACGTTCCATTCCCCTATAGACGAAAAAGAGAGCCAAAATGAAGATGCAACGTTTTCATATGTATATGCACACCACAGTATATACTGTATATATGAAGGAGACAGAGATAGAGCTAAAAACAAAAGACTGTAGCATGAAAATACGAGTATATACAGGAACGAAAAGGTATAAGAATTAAAAGAAAAGAAGAGAATAGAGTATAGATTAATTTAAAAGAAATTTGTTAAATTTAGCTTTAATACGTCTGACTGTGGCCCGTTCCTTTGTTCAATATATTAAAACTCTGTGCTGATCATCAAGAATAATTTAGATCTTATACTCGTATAATATCTCAAGATCAAGTGATCTTCGTGAAACAGGTGATTGATAAAGCTCGTGAGAGGGATTGCAAGGTATACATGGCGTTTATGGATCTTAATAAAGCGTATGATAGAGTAAATAGAGAAGTACTGTGGCAGGTATTGAATATATTTGGGGTTGGCGGTAGACTGATAAATACCATGAAGTTTTTTTATGATGGAAGTACTGCGTGTGTGTGTGAGTAAATAAAATAGTGTTCGTAAAGGATGTGTGATGTGTCCCCGTGGCTGTTCGATCTGTTTATGGATTGAGTGCTGAGAGAGGTGAAAGCGCGACTGCTAGGAAGATGATTGAATCTGGCGTGTGATGGGAAAAGGTGGAACCCGTTTTATGCGGATGATAATAATGTATTATTTGTCGTTTGAGTGTGATACGCGAGAGGTTGTAAAGTGTTTTATGGCAGTGTGCGAGAGAAGACTGTTGAAAGTGAATGTGGATTAGAGTGTATAAGAATGTTTGCGAAGGTGAGAGAGGGAGGTTGAAAAGAAGATGGCTGTACAAAGCGAATGATTGCGCGATTAAGCGTGAACTTGATCCGGATGATGCACGAGAAATGGTCGCACTTCGATTGGAATGGGAGTAGTTTGTTAGATGTACTTAAGTTCGGGACTCTGTCTCCTTTATTTCTGCCAAAGCGTGGAAGTGTCACCACGCGTGGCATATGAAGCGCCGCAAGTTTGAAATTTAGTTATGTGGTGGGGTGGGGCGGTTGTCCACCAGGACGCTTGTGCGAGTAGATGTGTACTCTTTACTTTTTGCTTTTTCTCCTTTTTACTACTGTCTGTATTTTATATCCAGGTTATTTCTACCTTCTCACCCCAGTTTTCGGAAATGCTTTTTCGGATAACACACACACACACACACATATATATATATATATATATATATATATATATATATATATATATATGTGTGTGTGTGTGTGTGTGTGTGTTTCACGCATATTATGACAATGGCGTTTCGATTACTTCACTTCCTTCGTAATGGCAAAGGTTATTTGATGGAGAGGACAGACACCTTCACGCGGGACCTGAACCACGGGTCGCTACATCATCTGAACGCGCAGGGGGATAATCATCATCCAACTGCTGAACGGAACGAACGTCGCTTAACACTGCTGATCTGACTGGAAGCGGTGTTACTACGTGGCCACTAGGTAGTCTTGTAAATAAATTCCTCTGGAGCTTCATGTTATTAAATTTTTTTTTTTTTTTGGCAGTTATTGTATACTGCGTTAAAAAATTATCAAATTTGTTACATGTTTTTATCGTAATTGTTTTATCTGTAAATGATTTTACTGTTCACTCAAAGTATAAAAACTATTAAGAGGGAAAAATTATCAAGTTTAAAAAGTAACACTCAAAAGCATATAATTTTTTTTTTATTGGTATTTTTATTGTAGATATTGGCACTTCTTCTGTATCTTCCTTTCTCTTCTGTTTTAGATTTATTGATGTTTCGTTTTATATATATATATATATATATCGTAAAGAACGACGCTTTGTATAGGAGAATTATCGTTCTTTCGCTCTCATCTTGCGCGGATAATTCTCCTATACAAAGCGTCGTTCTTTACGTTAATTATACTGCGTGTTTGCAGTTATAATGTATATAATGTTACGGCATGCGGGAGGTGCCCCTTTGGGGCATTGGTTTCTGCGCGTATGTAGAGGAATTACGACATTTGTTTGAGTGAGGCCCGTGGTGTAATGGTTATCATATCTGACCAGCAATCGGAAGATCCCGGGTTCGTTTCCCGGGTGGTTACCTCATTTTTTAATTTGTTTCGTTCTTTCGCTCTCATCTTGCGCGGAAAATTCTCCTATACAAAGCGTCGTTCTTTACGTTAATTATACTGCGTGTTTGCAGTTATAATGTATATATATATATATATATCAGGGCTGTGCGGGCCTATCACTTTCGGGTCGGGTCCGGGTCATTTTTCTAATTTACTTTCGGGTCCGGGTCCGGGTCGGACCCGAAAGTTCACTTTCAGGTTCTGTCGGGTCTTTCAGTATATGACCCGGGTCTGGGTTGGGTCCATTATTAAAAAAGTAATAATTATAATCTGGTATAGGATAGGTAATAAGACTGCTACCGTAACTACATTAACATGTTTTCTAAAACATAGTAAAACATTATATGGCTATACGGTAGTAGCCTAACCATATATATTAATTAATCCGATTTTAGAAATGTTTGAAAGTAGGTGTATTAATTGTATTAATATTTAATAGTAACTAGGTATAGTTATACACGCATTGCTAAGGGGCAAACTACGATGTATGATTGCTCTCTTCAGCCCCCTTATTCTAAATTTTAATTAATTTTGTGAAAACAAATTCTATATTTTTTTGAGTGAAATCAAATGGGAATTATCATCTTCTTGCATTAAAATTAAATACTTTGTTTATCTTAAAAAACAAAAATAAAACCGATAATATGAAATAATTAAAGTCATTTGGTAGTAATACTGTCTTTATATTTTGAGGGCAACATATTCTGTGAACTCCTTTAAAACAGATACTAATATAGCGGCATAGCCTATACTTATTTCTCCTAGAATCTAGATTGAAAGTTGTGGCAAGACAGGAAAGAGATTTCTCAATTTTTAACTGATTTTTTTATTTTGAATATACACAGTGTGTGTGTAAAAATGAAATGAATCCATATTCATTTTTACATAAGAACCAAAATCGCTTAACGCGAGTTTGGATAATAATTTTACTTGTGGCTTCCTATTTTTGTTCGTGTCAAAACCCTACGATCTACCATACCTATGGTTTAGTCGTATCCATTTTCATTTATTATAGAAGTTATTATAATTAATTATGATTGTCTTGCATCTCACCCTCGACCCTAGATTATACATACGCATTGCATATAAGAGGATTGGAACCAGTAGTTGTGCTTCTTAGTCCTTGATACCCACTCTGTCTTTAATTCGTTTCTTTTAGGTCCTCCCTAATAATGACTTACAGTTATACTGCACGTATGACATAATGTGAATAACTATGAAGTCATAAAGTAACTTAATTCTCTTCACGTTTTCCATACCTTGAACACTGAATCACGTGTTTAGTATTTGGACATCTTCCGTATTGAATGTATGGTAAATTCCTTAATAATAATAATAATAATAATAATAATAATAATAATAATAATAATAATAAAAAGAAAAAAGAAACCATTCTCTATACATCATTAGTTATGTTGCTTCCTACCTATTGTCTACTGATACCTATCAACCTATCAGTCCATATTTTACGCGTCTATATTACGCACACAACCTATTCTGTTACTTACATGTAAAATACGTCCACATGTATTTTTTTCTTTTAAGTGCGTTCACCCTCAACTCTCATTAGGCTTACAGTAGTTAAATGCTCAAATTCGCGAATCAGCAGAACCGAACGTTTCTAAGATAAACAACATCTTTCGCTTTGATCCAAATCTATAACATATAATGTAATATAACATATTATGTATATAAATTATCTTGTCATGTCTCATGTACTTGTGTTGTACTAATAACCATATATAATAACCATATATAATCTGACCATATAATCTGACCATATAATCTGACCATATAATCTGACCATATAATCTGACCATATATATATATATATAAAAACACTGTAAAAATGGTAACGACGTAATGTACTTCAATGAAACTATAATTGAATGTAATGACTTTATATATAATGTAAGAATGTACTTTAATCGAACTGTAAGGGACAATCATAAGCGAATGGGAAGTAATCCATAATCGCAATCATAATTGTAATAAACCCAAACAAAAATGATATCGCCTTCAGAAATGAAGACGTGACAAAAAAAATAGGATTAGTTTTTATTTTTATTTATTTTTTTTTATTATTTTTATTTGGAAACTTTCAAACACCTGATCGTGTTTAAAAGGGGGGGAAACTTAACCTCCAACTGCCATCCCCCAACATTCAGGCATATTTTATACATGTATTTGTAAAATGAAGAACACTTCATTACGAGACTCCCCTGGTTAGCAGCCTCGCTGCGGGGAGGGAGGTCGAACCTCTACCCCTGTAAATTCAGAGCAGTACCTGTATATTTTTAAGAAGTAAATTTACAGTAAGAGAAACTTTTTATTTTCCCCCTCGAGTTGGGCTATCGTCAAAGGAACTTAGTAAAGTCGAAAAGTTATAAAGTATCAGAGAAAGAATTAGAAAATTATAGAAGAAAAGTATCAGAAGAAATGTCCGTTGCTTGCCTCCCTAACTAGAACCCCCTTCGAATCCGAACCGACAAAGGGCCATAAAGGGGGGGGTTAACATGTGTATATAAGTTATATATATGTATATAAGTTATATATATATATATATATATATATATATATATATATATATGCGCTTCTTAACTGAAATATTTTTATTAGGACTATTCTACACTATTTTATTTGAGAAGACTTTATTCGCCAACACCGTTCGATCGCAAAAACAATACTGCGTCTAATAAATAATGATTGTGAAAGAGACTGAATGGTTTGTTTCAAAACATCTCCCATGAAATTAATTATTTATTACTGATTTAGATTTAAAGTAACATTCTTTTACATATACTGTAATATTGTATGATATATATATAATATATATATATATATTTATGTGAAATGTAAAATAATTTTTTGTGTGAAATGTAAATAATTTTTACCTGTATGCGAGCAGTGAAGTTCCTTGACAGCCAATGTTTTCACTTCAATTTTGTTTTCAGTCATATTGGGCTTGAATACCTAAAAATCCTCTATCTAAGCGGCTCCAACAATCTACTTTTAAATGAAACATTTTTTTTTTAAGAAGTATTTTTAACTTATTTTTTTCAGCTATTGCAAATGGTTCAACCAAAATTTTAAATTCAATATCTTCTACAATACTAAAAGGCAGTCTGTCTATTGTCACCCACGAAATAAGACCATTTTCTAAAGTTTTCTTATGAAGTTGCGGGTGAACTCCAACTTCAAAAAAGTTTTTAGCATGAGTTTGGCTTACATTCATTCCTTTGGTTTGTATTTGAGTTTTCGAAGTACTGCTAGTGCCAGGTAGGCTTTTATCATGATCGTCAACTTTACGATATACTCGTATGTCTGGGTGACACGATTTTTGGTATCGCTTTAGGTTTGTCACACGATTGCCACTATACACTTTTCCACACTTTTCAATTTGGCATGTAGATGTTTTATTAAAATTATTATATTTAAAATATTCATGTGTAAGGCTAGTTTTTTTGCTACCACTCCCCACCGAAAAAAGACCTTGTAAGGGCATTCCAAATTCAAATAAATAGCAAACGAAGCACTGGAGAGTGGAGACCAACCAATGTACACAGTACACAACTCACAAACAAACAATAAAATATATTAGGATTAGACTATTCTTCCGTCACCGTTAACTCGCCACGCATAAATTTTGTAAACTAAAAACCCGGCTGTGCGGGTCCTTCACTTTCGGGTCGGGTCTGGGTCTGGGTCAATTTTAAAATTCACTTTCAGGTCCGGGTGCGGGTCTTTTTTCTAATTCACTATCGGGTCCGGGTCCGGGTTTTATCTCACTTTCGGGTTAAACCCGGGTCAGGGTCCGACCTGCCAGCCCTGATATATATATATATATATATATAGGCGCCTCGGTGGTGTAGTGGTTAGCGTCGCTGACTACGAATCCATCGGCCCCGGGTTCGAAACATGGTGACTGCAGGCAGCGCGCAGCAAAACCCAGCTGTTCATCCTTCCACCCAATAAGGAAAGTGGTTGGTAGATAAATGGGTTAAGACGCTGGGCTGCTGGTGGGGCGTGGTTCGGATTCCACGTTAAACTGTAGGTCTAAGGTGAAGTGAAAAGCTTGACCTTCGTCAGAATGAACAATTCGGGCGGAAGCTAGGTTATATAATTTTTTATTCTTTTTTTAAAATAATGTAAATAACTTAAATCATGACCATAATGTGTGAGTTCGTATTTTCCACGATTTTCATCTAAAAATACCCAAATGGCTTCTTTTATAAGTGTGTTACAGTTACCTATTATCAGTTACATATACTTCGAGAAAATGATGCGTATATTATAATCATCAAATATTCTACGATTAAACTTTAGAATGAAGAACGTAATAAGTTTTATTCTCCCCAAGACAATACCTCCGACAATGTCCCAAATCCGTAAACAATTAACACATTTTATTCTTAAAAGAATTATAATGTGTATGCCACCAGTGACGTATGCCAACACCGTAAACATCAACATTTTACATATTTTCCCAATCTTTAGAATTTGGACTTTCAGGATGTGGGGAAACTACCTTCCGCCTGTAATAAGTGACGAAGGACTAAATAAAATGTAGGATAGAACCGTTTTTAATAGTGTATAATATAAACCTGGTAAAACACCGTTACTCCAGGACCGGAAGATGGGGGATGTCACGCGTTGTGCGTGTCCACCGATTGCGTTCGTGAGAGCGGCCGCGGGGGATGTCGAGGGATGGCTATAGGAATTTTGGGGGAAAAACAAAGTGCCATGTTTTCACTGTATGGATGGACACCTACATTTTTTTTTTCCTTCAGATGAAACTAATCGAGTAAGAATGATTTGCTTTGTTTTACTCTTTATGGTACATGTCGTACTTTCACCACTTTAGAAAATATCTCTCAGCGTGCACTAGATATTCACACAGTTACTGGTACTTATCAAAGATAATTTACTGCTGTATATATACAGTATATATACACAGTGTGTGTGTGTGTGTGTGTGTGTGGTGTGTGTATACAATATACAGGGTGTCCCGTAAGTCTGGACCCATAGGGAAAAATAATAAAATTACAAAATAGTCCAAAAATTTATTTATAATATATATATATTTTTTTTATTATTATTTTTATTATTTTTTTATTATGATCTTACTCCGCTGGAGTTTTATTTGTGGGACCACTTGAAAGCCAAAGTGTACGAGGTCAAACTTCAGAACATTTTCCACCTTAAAGCACGCATTGTGGAGGCGTGTCAAGAAATTTCTGCGACTGTGATTCAGAAAGTGCTGTCGCAGTGGAGATTGCGTCTTCAACTATGTGTGCGACACAACGGCGGACACTTTGAACAGATTATGTAATAAATTTTTGGACTATTTTGTAATTTTATTATTTTTCCCTATGGGTCCAGACTTACGGGACACCCTGTATATATACTGTATGTAGTATTTAATGCGTCTACGTGGTGTAGTGGTTAGCATCGCTACCTACGAACCCACCGACTCCAGGTTCGATTCTTAGTGACGGCAGTCGGCGTGTACCAAACCCAGCTGTTCATACTTTCAGTGGTTAAGGCGGCTGCTGATCGGGAGGTCCTGAGATCGAGTCCGAATGAGGACTTTGTAATTTCTGACCACGCGTGATGGATCGTCGTTCGGATTCCACATTAAGATGTAAGTGTAAGGTGGAGCAACAAGTTTGACTTTCATCAGAATGAACAATTCGGGCGGAAGTAAAATCGAAGTGAGATATAACTAGTCTCAGAATGACTTTTAATGGATTGCATATATCTTACGATTGTTATGGCACTTGCTTTGAATTATATTACAGTTATCGACTTGGGTTGGCCTTAACGGTTCTCGTTTTTTATTTTTCGAGGATAATGCCCCTACACTCCTGGTGTCGTTTCGGTCCAAGGCGAATTATTAATGATAACACTGTGAAGATGTTCATAGTAAATCAACTAAACGTCAGCAAATCTAAAACGGGGGAACAAAAAGGAAGAAACCCTAGTATGTACAACTAAAAAAATTGACACTTCAACCATTTATCATGGGATTACCAAAATAGAAAATAAAAATTATGGTAATGATTATTGATTAATTATTAAGTACTACTACTACTAATAATTATTATTAAGTACTACTACTACTAATTATTATTATTAAGTACTATTAATGATAATTATTATTATTAATTAAGTATTTAGTAAATTCCAAGTCACATTGAAATCCGAACAGACAATTTGTAAATTTCTATATTCAGTTTTATTTTATTGAATTGGATACAGATTATAATGAAAATTGCTGAAATAATTGACCTTAAATGAATAGATTATGATAAATATGAAATAGTAATATCTAAATTGGTGATAAAATACAAGTAACATATGACTAAAGAGCACAAACTTTACCAGATCGTTACAACCATGAGTCATGACTAATAACTTGTAGGCTGACCATATTTCCTTGAGACAAAAACGGGACATTGGGATGGCAAAAAAGGGACGGGGTTATGTAATATTCTGTATTCATGAAAAAGTAAGTACATAAACCGGGACAAAATTGACATTTTTATTAAAACGACGGGACGGCCAGGAAATATAAAACAAACGGTACTGTCCCGTTCAAAACGGTACGTATGGTCAGCCTACTAATAAGGTAATACAAAATACTTCATAATCAGTAGCGTATATTCAGAATTATATTATTACATGTAAAAGTGAAAGTAGAACAACAATCTCAAAAGACCTCTCAGATATAGGATAAAATCATATTTTATTGGTAAATTATAGAGAGAGAATGAAGACAAGGCATCCATACTAACTGTGTATGAAGGTTTATAAAATATTGCCTTATATAATACAGGGTGTCCATAAATTATTCACCCCATTATAAGCCTTAATAAATTCGTTATTATTATGTACTTTAAAAAGAAATTGTTTATTGTAGAAATTATGACTAAATAATTGTTGAAATACATTTAGAAATACCTAATTATAATACTATTTCTTTTTCACAATACATGTTTGATTAAAAATTAAATACAATTCACTGCAAAACATCAGGAAAATTAAAAGTTAGAATCAGTGTACAATGTATCGAAACTTTTGTGGCGTAGACTTAGGTTCACACACACACACACACACACACAATTATATATAAATATATACACGAGGATATATATATATACCTTTGGTAACCTTTGGTTATATACCTTTGGTTAGCTTCCGTCCGAATTGTTCATTCTGACGAAGTTTAACGTGTAATCCGAACCACGCCCCATCAGCAGCCCAGCGTCTTAACCACTAGGCCACCTAGGGTACCCATTTATCTACCAACCACTTTTCTTTATTGTGAGGAAGGATGGACAGCTGGGTTTTGCTGCGCGCCGGCTGCCGTCGGGTCTCGAACCCGGGGCCGATGGATTCGTAGTCAGCGACGCTAACCACTACACCACCGAGGCGTGGCTGGCAGGGCTGGCAGGTCGGACCCTGACCCCGACCCAGACCCGGGTTTAACCCGAAAGTGAGAATACCCGGACCCGATAGTGAGTTAGAAAAAAGACCCGGACCCGGACCTGAAAGTGAATTTTAAAATTGACCCAGACCCAGACCCGACCCAAAAGTGAAGGACCCGCACAGCCGGGTTTCAGTTTACAAAATTTATGTGTGCGCCTTTAGATTTGCCAACAATGTATTAAATTATCACTCCACCCTACAAATGACTCACTGAAAGTGAAGAGTTAACGGTGACGGAAGAATAGCCTAATCCTAATATATTTTATTGTTTGTTTGTGAGTTGTGTACTGTGTACATTGGTTGGTCTCCAGTGCTTCGTTTGCTATTTATTTGAATTTGCAATGCCCTTATAAGGTCTTTTTTCGGTGGGGAGTGGTAGCAAAAAAACTAGCCTCACAAATGAATATTTTAAATATAATAATATTGATAAAACATCTACATGCCAAATTGAAAAGTGTGGAAAAGTGTATAGTGGCAATCGTGTGACAAACCTAAAGCGACACCTAAAATCGTGTCACCCAGACATACGAGTATATCGTAAAGTTGACGATCATGATAAAAGCCTACCTAGCACTAGCAGTACTTCGAAAACTCAAATACAAACCAAAGGAATGAATGTAGGCCAAACTTGTTAAAAACTTTTTTAAAGTTGGAGTTACCCGCAACTTCATAAGAAAACTTTAGAAAATGGCCTTATTTCGTGGGTGACAATAGACGGGCGGCCTTTTAGCATTGTAGAAGATATTGAATTTAAAATTTTGGTTGAACCATTTCTATCTGCAATGAATATAAACATGAACAGAAAAAATCTCGCTACTTTGACTCTCGATAGAGCAAAAGCTGAAAATAATAAGTTAAAAATACTTCTTAAAAAAAAATGCTTCATTTAAAAGTAGATTGTTGCAGCCGCTTAGATAGAGGATTTTTAGGTATTCAAGCCCAATATGACTTTGAAAACAAAATTGAAGTGAAAACATTGGCTGTCAAGGAACTTCACTGCTCGCATACAGGTAAAAATTATTTACATTTCACACAAAAAATTATTTTACATTTCACACAAATATATATATATTATATATATATATCGTACAATATTACAGTATATGTAAAAGAATGTTACTTTAAATCTAAATCAGTAATAAATAATTAATTTCATAGGAGATGTTTTGAAACAAACCATTCAGTCTGTGTTAACCGAGTACGACTTGGGATCTGCACAAGTTGTATCCATTGCAACAGACAGTGTTATTATTGCCAGAAATGATGATAATGATTGTAATTTTACAAATAATATAATTGCAGAGGAAGAAAGTTCTTCGGACGAGACCTCTGCCGCAGACCCCATTGAAAAAGAATTGCGACAAAAGGAAAGACTTCTCCAGAAGGAAGGACGAATTCAAACTGTGTCACTGAGTGTGAAGTTTGATGCGGGTTGATACAGTTTAAAAAATGTCCTCGCCTCGCGAAATTCAAAGATTGTTGTCCGCTCTAAGCTTCATTCTGAACCCGCAAAGAAATTCTCTTTAGCAATCATTATTTATTAGACGCAGTATTGTTTTTGCGATCGAACGGTGTTGGGGAATAAAGTCTTCTCAAATAAAATAGTGTAGAATAGTCCTAACAAAAATATTTCAGTTAAGAAGCGCATATATATATATATATATATATATATATATATATATATATATATATATATATATATGAAAATTATTTCACGAAAGTAACACGTGAAAAATATTTATGATGAATAAAACCACGAAGGAAAGGAAACACAAAACGGTGCTCAAGCGCTTTCGTCTAATGACATCCTCAGGAACACTGAAATACATAAAAGGTTACGGCCATATATAGGTTACAGAAAGAAAAAAAAATAAATAAATAACATACATACACACAAACATATATACATATATATGATGAATAAACCACGAAGGAAAAAGAAACACAAAGGGGTGCTCAAGCGCTTTCGTCTAATGACATCCTCAGGAACACGACGAAAGCGCTTGAGCACCCCTTTGTTTCTTTTTCCTTCGTGGTTTATTCATCATAAATATTTTTCACGTGTCACTTTCGTGAAATAATTTTTCATACATATATATATATACATACATATCTACACACATACACATATATATATATATATATATATATATATATATATATGCAATAAACGGAGAAGTAAAAATAAAACTTAAAAATTAAGGATTAGAGGATTAACAAAGAGGCATATTGATTTTTAGCACAACATTAAATGAGTTATAAAATAATACAAATTTATACTGGAGATACGCCCGGGTTTTAACACTTTGCCTTTTTAGAGTCAAGTTTCGATATATAAAAATAAATTGAAGATTAAAAGTTAATAAAGTAGCTTACAAGTTTACCAAAGATTTAGCGTCCTACCCTTTTTATCTAGATTTGTTTTGAAGGAATTCAAAACAACAGGATCGAGTTGAAAAAGACCTTTGCTTATGTTGAAGTTATTTGAAAGTTGAATAATGGCAGACTCAAGAATATTTCTATTGACAATGTTGCTCGAATGAAATAAAACTGAAGCATTATTCCAATCAATACAGTGGGATAACTCTGACAAATGGACAAAAAGCACTGGACAACTGTCCTGTTCTGACGGAATATTGATGCTGTTTTATACGTGTGTGCAAATCCTTTCCCGTCTGACCTATGTAAAAGGAATCACATTGTTTACACCCAATTTTATAGATAATGCCTGAATTATTGGTAGGGCTATTTTTACTATGATATTTTTCACAATATTGTTATATGAAAATACTACATTAATATCCAAAAGTTTAAGTACATTAGCAATGCCTAAAAAGCCCGGGAAAATGGAAGTACTAAAATATTTTTTGACAAAGTACGAGTGTTATTATTGACACGATAGAAAGTTCGTTTTGCCTTGTTGAGACAAGATTCCATAAACGCAGATGGGTAACACAGATCACTTCCAATACCGTTGATTTTTTTCCAATTCGGCATCGATGTATTCCGGACTGGCGATCCTAAGGGCGCGGAGAAACATTGATGAAAAAATGGCCTTCTTAGTGGGGGTCATGTCCCGAGTAAAAGTGTACGTAGGACATGTTGTTTGTTGTTTTCCGATAGATACTAAACTTAAAACCTGGGCTTTCCCTATGTACACGCACATCCAAAAATGGGATTGACTTGTCTTGTTCCACTTCTAAAGTAAACTTAATGGAGGGGACTTGATCATTTAACTGAAGGAGGAAGTTATCCAGGTCACGATTCATGGGCCAGATACACAAAATATCGTCGACGTACCGCAACCAAGGGATGCCAACCCCCAGGATTCTCGGAATGTAAGTAATTTCGAAAAACTCCATATAAATATTGGAGAGGAGGGGCGATAAGGGCTTGTCAAAGTCTTGTCCCCCATTCTTGGAACTATCTCTGATTCACATGTAAAAAATTCCATGGATCTTACTGAAAAATTGAATAATGCACGTACTGAAACTAACGATAGATTGATCAGTTTTGATGTTTGTTCATTGTTTACAAAAGTGCCGATTGATGATATGCTTGACTTTCTCTCCCAAGAATTACATAAGTATGACCTGCCACTACCTTCACACATTGTTTTGGAACTTATTAAGCTTTGCATTAAAGACTGTAAATTCACTTTCAATAACGAGTATTATCAACAAGTGTTTGGGATGGCCAGGGGCAACCCCTTATCGCCCCTCCTCTCCAATATTTATATGGAGTTTTTCGAAATTACTTACATTCCGAGAATCCTGGGGGTTGGCATCCCTTGGTTGCGGTACGTCGACGATATTTTGTGTATCTGGCCCATGAATCGTGACCTGGATAACTTCCTCCTTCAGTTAAATGATCAAGTCCCCTCCATTAAGTTTACTTTAGAAGTGGAACAAGACAAGTCAATCCCATTTTTGGATGTACGTATACATAGGAAAGCCCAGGTTTTAAGTTTAGTATCTATCGGAAAACAACAAACAACTTGTCCTACGTACACTTTTACTCGGGACATGACACCCCCACTAAGAAGGCCATTTTTTCATCAATGTTTCTCCGCGCCCTTAGGATCGCCAGTCCGGAATACATCGATGCCGAATTGGAAAAAATCAACGGTATTGGAAGTGATCTGTGTTACCCATCTGCGTTTATGGAATCTTGTCTCAACAAGGCAAAACGAACTTTCTATCGTGTCAATAATAACACTCGTACTTTGTCAAAAAATATTTTAGTACTTCCATTTTTCCCGGGCTTTTTAGGCATTGCTAATGTACTTAAACTTTTGGATATTAATGTAGTATTTTCATATAACAATATTGTGAAAAATATCATAGTAAAAAATAGCCCTACCAATAATTCAGGCATTATCTATAAAATTGGGTGTAAACAATGTGATTCCTTTTACATAGGTCAGACGGGAAAGGATTTGCACACACGTATAAAACAGCATCAATATTCCGTCAGAACAGGACAGTTGTCCAGTGCTCTTTTTGTCCATTTGTCAGAGTTATCCCACTGTATTGATTGGAATAATGCTTCAGTTTTATTTCATTCGAGCAACATTGTCAATAGAAATATTCTTGAGTCTGCCATTATTCAACTTTCAAATAACTTCAACATAAGCAAAGGTCTTTTTCAACTCGATCCTGTTGTTTTGAATTCCTTCAAAACAAATCTAGATAAAAAGGGTAGGACGCTAAATCTTTGGTAAACTTGTAAGCTACTTTATTAACTTTTAATCTTCAATTTATTTTTATATATATCGAAACTTGACTCTAAAAAGGCAAAGTGTTAAAACCCGGGCGTATCTCCAGTATAAATTTGTATTATTTTTATAACTCACTTAATCTTGTGCTAAAAATCGATATGCCTCTTTGTTAATCCTCTAATCCTTAATTTTTAAGTTTTATTTTTACTTCTCCGTTAATTGCATATATATATATATATATATATATATTATATATATATATATATATATATATATATATGTATGTGTGTAGATAATTTAGTGATGTAGCGGATGTCATTTTTTCACATCCGCGGATGCGGATGTTTGATTTCAACATCCGCGGATGCGGATGCGGATGTCTACATTTTCGTTATTTTTTAGGATATATTCGAGATTTGTTGTGTTTAACGTATATAATAAGTTATTATATAGAGAGAGCTGTAGCTATAATGTAGTATAATTGATTAATTGTACAATAATTGCTGTACTTTTCTCTGAACATATAAAATAATATCAAGCATCTAACTAATATAGAAATCAATTAGTGAATTCGTCTGCAAATAAATTCGTTATATTTTGTTGAGTTTCAGCCACAATTAGAAACCATAATTGTGTTACCAGGATGCGGGACGTGAACCCAACTCAAATGCACCCCACCGACCTCTTTCCCCAACCTCCACCCTTATAGAAAGAGATCTTTAATTAGCTTGATAACTATTTATATTAAGTTTAAAGTTTTATTAGGCATATTTATAAATGAGTAATTAAAATAAAGTAAACTAAGATGTTCATCGTTTAATGTTCAAACTTAATTATAGGAAGGTTATGCTTAAGGAACATTAATTTTTCTGCCTTTTCTGCTGCCAGTCTGTTTCTCTTTTCATCATATATTAATCCAGCACTGCTAAATAATCTCTCGCTTGGTACGTTTGTTGGAGGACAGGCTAAATGTTTCCTTGCAAGTTTACTCAAGTATGGAGAGATATTCTGCGTATTTTTCCACCAACTAATAGGATTGTCACATGCAGCCAGGCGTTTTTCTTGGTGATAGCTCTCGATCATTTTTACTACATCTTTTGACATCGCGTAGGTCTCGTCATTGCTGCTTGACCCAAGAAACTGAGAGACAGATTCTGTGATAGATTTGCTTGTTGAAGGTGTTGGTTCTGTCACTGAAACTTTTATTCTTTTGGTGGGTGGCGAAGCGACAGATTCAAGAGATTGAAGCTCTTCAACTGCTTTGCCAAGTGATGATTTAACTCGTTCTAATGTACTAGGTGAAAATAACTTAGCTTTGTAACGTGGATCTAAGTAGGTTGCAAGAGAGTAACTTCATACAAGAACAGCCTCTCGTCTTGTCGCTTGCATCACTTTTGCGCACAATGAACTAGTTCTATTAATATAATAGAATTTGATAATTTCCGCTTATTAATGACGTTTTATCTCAACGGTCCACATCCGCATGACATCCGCAGTCCAAAGTGCGGATGCGGACGCGGATGCGAGAAAATGTGCGGATGTTCCGCGGATGCGGATGCGGATGCGGATGTGACCTACATCACTAGTAGATATGTATGTATATATATAGTATATATGTTTGTGTGTATAGTGTATATATGTTATTTATTTATTTTTTTCTTTTCTTTCTGTAACCTATATATAGGCCGTAGCCTTTTATGTATTTCAGTGTTCCTGAGGATGTCATTAGACGAAAGCGCTTGAGCACCGTTTTGTGTTTCCTTTCCTTCGTGGTTTTATTCATCATATATATATATATATATATATATATATATATATATATATATACTGTGTATATTCAAAATAAAAAAAATCAGTTAAAAATTCAGAAATCTCTTTCCTGTCTTGCCACAACTTTCAATCTAGATTCTAGGAGAAATAAGTACAGGCTATGCCGCTATATCAATATCTGTTTTGAAGAAGTTCATAGAATATGTTGCCCTCAAAATACAGTATAAAGACAATATTACTACCAAATGACTTTAATTATTTCATATTATCGGTTTTATTTTTGTTTTTTAAGATAAACGAAGTATTTAATTTTAATGCAAGAAGATGATAATTTCCATTTGATTTCACTCAAAAAAATATAGAATTTGTTTTCACAAAATTAATTAAAATTTAGAATAAGGGGGCTGAAGAGAGCAATCATACATTGTACTTTGCCCCTTAGCAATGCGTGTATAACTATACCTAGTTACTATTAAATATTAATACAATTAATACACCTACTTTCAAACATTTCCAAAATCGGATTAATTAATATATATGGTTAGGCTACTACCGTATAGCCATATAATGTTTTACTATGTTTCAGAAAACATGTTAATGTAGCTACGGTAGCAGTCTTATTACCTATCCTATACCAGATTATAATTATTATATTTTTAATAATGGACCCGACCCAGACCCGGGTCATATACTGAAAGACCCGACAGGACCTGAAAGTGAACTTTCGGGTCCAACCCGGACCCGGACCCGAAAGTAAATTAGAAAAATGTTCCGGACCCGGACCCGAAAGTAAACTAGAAAAATGACCCAGACCCGGACCCACCCCGAAAGTGATGAACCCGCACAGCCCTGATATATATATAATTTTATATATATATGTTAAACACAGACCGTGCATGGAACAAGGAACTCTTCTGGGAAAATTAAATCCACTATAGTCCGAATAAATAATGGTAAATGACAAATACCATAGTTTTTCTTTTTCATGATTTTAGCCCGACGTGGGCAACGGGTCTCTCGCAAAGAGATCCCATAAATATAGCTTCCCTCACCAGCTATCTGCAAAGCAGACAGGATCCAGCTTTGGGACATGGATCTAGGGTTTAAAGCAAGCCTAGATCCCTACATTCAGAACCTCTATATAAGTAAAAGACTCGTTGCATTCACGTCGGGTTGAATAAATCAAAGAAAAAGGGGGTAACTATTGTATTTTTAGCCAAAAACAAAAACTTAAACCTCAACGGGACATTGAGCGTCCACTTTTCAAGGCACGTAACACGTCCGTTTAATATACACAAATTCAGAATGGTTCCCTGAGACAATTATATGTTAAACACAGACCGTGCATGGAACAAGGAACTCTTCTGGGAAAATTAAATCCACTATAGTCCGAATAAATAATGGTAAATGACAAATACCATAGTTTTTCTTTTTCATGATTTTAGCCCGACGTGAATGCAACGAGTCTTTTACTTATATAGAGGTTCTGAATGTAGGGATCTAGGCTTGCTTTAAACCCTAGATCCATGTCCCAAAGCTGGATCCTGTCTGCTTTGCAGATAGCTGGTGAGGGAAGCTATATTTATGGGATCTCTTTGCGAGAGACCCGTTGCCCACGTCGGGCTAAAATCATGAAAAAGAAAAACTATGGTATTTGTCATTTACCATTATTTATTCGGACTATAGTGGATTTAATTTTCCCAGAAGAGTTCCTTGTTCCATGCACGGTCTGTGTTTAACATATAATTGTCTCAGGGAACCATTCTGAATTTGTGTATATATATATATATATATATATACATATATACACAGTACTGTGCAAAAGTCAGAGACCACTGTCGATCTGATAACTATTAGATAATCTGTTGTATGAAAATTGTTGATACTAAAATACATATTAACTAGAACCTCTGGTTCATATTAACGTATAACAAAGTTATTACTTAAGTGTATAAAGTTGTATAAGCTGGAGGACCCTCTTGTCTGCATAAATTGGACTCGAGGGTTGATTCATTATATTACTTATAACGCATGTGTTTAAAGATCTAGCGAACTATTACTGATGGATCTGCAGTTAATGCTCCTAAGCTATTGTTATATCAATATTTACAATTAAAAGTATTGACATATTCACTTAAATTCTGCAAAACAAATTTATCCGAAACGTTTCTCATTATAATCCTAATTCATGCTGTTTTTTTTTCTTTCACAGATTTAAGAAATGACAAAAAATACAATTTCTGATGAGATTAGATATAAAATAATACATTTGCATGGTGAGGAACTGAGTCAAAGAAAAATAAGTGAATCTCCAGGCGTTTCCAAAACTGGTGTACAAAAAATCTTGGCTCGTCATAGCTCAAATGGAACCCCAGCTGATCGCCCTAGATCAGGGAGGCCCTCTAAGCTTTCTCCATCTGATCTACTGTACAATATCTAAAGATTACTTCCCTTCGAGACAGACGCAAATCTAGCACTTCACTTGCAGCAGATCTCGAAAAAACAATAGGTGTCTCAGTTGATCCCTTTACTGTACGAAGGAAACTTAACTCAGTAAGTCTTAAAAGACATGTTTCAGCAAAAAAGCCACTTTTAAGGAATGGAAATAAAGAGAAGAGAAGAAACTGTGCTTTAGAACACAAGGCCGCAAGGCACAGTACTAGGACCAATTCTATTCATTATAATGCTAAACAATATAAACTGTAACCTAGGAAGCTCTCTCCTGTCATTCGCAGATGATACCAGAATACTAAGACCAATTACAGAAAAAGAAGACTGTGTAGAGCTACAAAAAGATCTACAAACTATATATGCATGGGCAGATGCAAACAATATGGCTTTCAATGAAGACAAATTTGAACTAATTAAGTATGGACCAAATAAATACCTGAAAGAACAATTCAACTACACTGGACCCACAGGAAAAGATATTGCACAAACTGATCATGTCAGGGATCTAGGGATATATTATCTGAAGATGCAACATTCAACAGGCACATTGACAAAGTAACCTCATCATGCAAACAACTAATAGGTTATATACTGAGGACATTCAGAACTAGGGACAGTATGACCATGCTTACCCTGTGGAAATCACTTGTCCTTCCACGCATTGACTACTGCTCCCAATTATGGTTTCCCCACAAACAGAATGAATTGCAAAAAATTGAGGGCCTACAAAGAACCTTTACCTCGTATATTAAACAACCTGATGGGCAACAGGTGAGTAAAAACAAATTAAACTACTGGGATAGGCTTAGAGGCCTCAACCTTTATTCCATAGAGAGAAGGTTTGAGAGATACATCCTAATCTACACCTGGAAAATTCTAGAAGGGCTTTTAGTTGCCCCCAATACTGAACCAATTGTGCCCACCTTAACAAGAACTGGTAGAATGTGTAAAAAATATCACCTCCCACCAAACAGTCTGAGAAGGATTCAAACTCTTCAATATAATAGTATCTCTAGGCAGGGTTCTCGCCTGTTTAACTCCTTGCCTCAGTACCTTAGAGATATAAGTGCAGTCCCAGTAGATACTTTTAAAAAACACTTGGACATGTTTCTAGCCAACATACCCGACCAACCCACAGTGTCAGGGTATTCCTCTGCCAGACCAGCCCCCACAAATTCAATAGGGGACCAAATCGTATGGCAGGAGCAAGAGGAAAGAAGGGTGGCGACCCCGTCGTAGCCCCGTCTCAGGAGGCGCTGAGCGGACTTCGTGGGAGCAGCGCACCCTTGAGGCAGAAGCGCTTTAAGGTAAATTTAAGGTAAAGCTTCCTTCGTACAGTAGAAGGATCAACTGAGACACCTGTTGTTTTTTCGAGATCCGCTGCAAGTGAAGTGCTGGATTTGTGTCTGTCTCGAAGGGAAGTAATCTTAGATATTGTAGATCAGATGGAGAAAGCTTAGAGGGCCTCCCTCATCTAGGGCGATCAGCTGGGGTTCCATTTGAGCTGTGACGAGCCAAGATTTTTTGTTATTCAATTCAATATGTAAAATTTAAAACGTTTGTAATAGAGAGGTTACCCCTATAATTTTAAAGAAAATCATAAAATAAAAGAAAATGGAAAAGGAAAAATGGGAGGGAGAACTGGCTAAATATTGTATACTACAAAAACTGGTGATGCATAGTAATTCACTCTCACTCTTAGTTTGAGATATGATATGTGATGAAGAGGAGAGCTGCGTTATATCCTCATCCTGCCTTCAGAACCTACCACATAAAACTTATCGCGAACTTGGTTCAGAATCAGAAATTTATGAAGTTTTTTTAATGCTACTTAATGAATATATTGCCGATAAAGCGTTCATTTGGTAGAATATTAAACAGTTTTAGGTCTAGTGTGTTAAGTGTTTTCATCCTTTTGCAAGAAGCCTTATCCTGTAGCCTCGCATTGCAAAAACTAATTATTTTGTTTAATGATGAACTATAATGAACACATTAGTTACGATATGTTTGGTATATTATGTTACAAATTTAGTCGAAGTGTTTGTCAACGGAATATAATAATAGCTGCGGATATCTATGTAATCAAAGGACATGCACGTGACATAAAACATATAACATTTGAATTCACACTAAAATTTAAAGATAAGTAGATAAGTTTTATTCTATACACAAAGTCATTTGTTATTTATTTTAAAATTACACCAAAACAAACACAATACCAATTCCACTATTATAGTGGAATGTACAGTATACCATAAACGTAAGTTTTGAAGCTGCGGATATGGACCTACGAGTATACCCATTTCGTTGACAAGACTAAAACATCGATATTAAAAAACTAACAACCTATCTTAACCTAACCTAATGTAAGTTAATCTAACGTAATAATAACTTGTCGATAGAATGTCAAGTCAATCAGATGTCGTAAGGCCGGCAGATATTAAGAGTTCTTGACCCAGTTTGTGTATAGCAAGCATAAGGTGAATATACTGTATATGTGACTGAAACGAGTACATTTTCTTCTCTGAGGGCGGAAACGTAAACTCGCGGTACATCTTGCTTCTCATGAATCATGGCACCCGAACCTATAAAATTAGGAGTATCTGTAATGCAAACTAATGCCCGGTGAATATGAAAGGATTAGATAAGGGAAAGATACACACGCACACACACACACACACACACCTAACCAAACCAAGGTTAATACCTTGTTTAACTTTGGTTTTGCTTCCGCCCGACTTGTTCATTCTGACGAAAGTCAAGCTTGTTGCTCCACCTTGGACCTACAGCTTAACGTCGAATCCGAACCACAACACACCACGGGTGGTCAGAAATTACTAAGTCCTCGTCGGGACTCGATCTCACAACCTCTTGATCAGCAGCCCAGCGTCTTAACCACTAGACCATCCAAGGTACCCATTTATCTACCAGCCTATTTTTTTCTGGAAGGATGAACAGCTAGGTAGGCTGCGCGCTGTCTGCTTTCGCTGGGAATCAAACCGCGGCCGGTGGATTCGTAGTCAGCGATGTTAACCATTACACCACCAAGGTGGTGGACCACCCAATATATATATATTACATATATACTGTATATTGGGTGGTCCAAAAGTCAGGAAACCTAGGAACTATGCTTTTCAATGCAATTACTAGGGGCACTCAATACAGGGTGTACATAAAGTCAGGATCTATTTTTGTGAAGCACTTGGAAATTATATGGAATTCAATCATAAAATGATAAAGTGGTAACATTTATTAAATAATTAAGAGTAGGATTCGACGTGACGCCCATCAGTATCCCTGCACAGCTCAAATCGTTCCGCAGCATTTCTAAACACATTCTGGAGCATTTGCGGGGTTATGTTATCTGCAGCAGTTCGTATACGTGTACGTAAGTTTTCAAGACTCGTAATCTTCGTCTGATAGACGTGCGATTTGATAAAGCCCCATGCAAAGAAATCTAAAGGGGTTAAATTTGGTGATCTCGCTGGCCAAGGTCTGTTGCTTCCGCGTCCGATCCAGCGATTTGGAAAACGTCCATTTAGATAATCCTGAACAATTTTGGCATAGTGACAAGCACCATCATGTTGATAGACGACGGGGATAGGATTGTTAGTACCGTCGTCTATCAACATGATGGTGCTCCTTGTCACTATGCCAAAATTGTTCAGGATTATCTAAATGGATGTTTTCCAAATCGCTGGATCGGACGCGGAAGCAACAGACCTTGGCCAGCGAGATCACCAGATTTAACCCCTTTAGATTTCTTTGCATGGGGCTTTATCAAATCGCACGTCTATCAGACGAAGATTACGAGTCTTGAAAACTTACGTACACGTATACGAACTGCTGCAGATAACATAACCCGGCAAATGCTCCAGAATGTGTTTAGAAATGCTGCGGAACGATTTGAGCTGTGCAGGAATACTGATGGGCGTCACGTCGAATCCTACTCTTAATTATTTAATAAATGTTACCACTTTATCATTTTATGATTGAATTCCATATAATTTCCAAGTGCTTCACAAAAATAGATCCTGACTTTATGTACACCCTGTATATGATATTTTGCCCAACCCTTTTTTCTTAGCTAAATAATAGGCCATGGGGCTGAAATGTCTTTTGGGCCGTAAGTTTGAACTTTCTGCGTTTCACATAACCGGATTTTTCCAGTTTGAATTCTCCCCTCCTTGTAAGGGGTTCCAAAAAACCTTAGCCCCCCCCCCCCATTTGCAGCTTACATGTTTACTTATATCGAAATAGTTTTTAGTGATTATAAAAATATATAAAATTCTTTATTTATTGCAGGTATTAAAATTACTCTAGCTGATAAAGTGATAATATAATGGCTTCTCAATTAATTGGTGATTCGGAGAGGCAACGTGTGATAGATCGCATACGAGCAATAACATTTCGGGAAGCTCGTGATGCTGGAGCCACCTTTATAACACGTTCATGGGTTGCCAAAAAGTTGCGAAGAAGTGAGGACTTCGTCAAAAGAAATTGAAATAAAACTTTGGATGAATGTGAAATGGATACAACCAAATCTGGGTGCCCAAATTTGCCACTCTCTCAGGAAACAAAGGACATCATTGAAAGCGGTACGCGTAAGCGGAAAAACAGCTGTGCTAAACTTTCTAGAGAGATCGAAGTGTTGAGAGGAAAGATCGTTAGTGGTGAGATCATTCGACTGTACCGTCATAGGTAAGGTTTAAAGCCTTGGCATGAACTTCCAAAGCCAAGAAATACTCAACTTAACATCGATGACAGAATGTGGTTTGCTCATTATCTTAAAGATTGGGATGTGGATGATTTCATGCATTTAGCTGTCTCCGATGAATTTTTTGTTTACGTAACACGTCGGCCTAACTACCAAAATGATCGAGTGTGGGCCACAACACCAGATGAAATCGATGACAATGAACATTATCGCGAATTATTAAAAAGTCCAGACTGTGTTGGTGTGTTTGTTTTATTCACCGCAAAGAAGCTCATGTGGGTGCTGAAGCCAAATGGTCAGAGTTGGGATGGACAGTATTTTCGTGATATTATTCTATCCCAGCATGTCATTCCTTTTCTAAGAAACCCAAACAATGTTATGGATGTCGATCAGGTCACACTTCTGCACGATAAGGCCCCTGCTTTAAGGCATTAGCCACTCAACAGTTGTTGCGGAACCATGAGATCGATTTCTTTGGAAATGAAGAATGGCCAGGAAATTCTCCTGACCTGAACGTCTGTGAACACATTGGATCAGTTATAAAGGACAAGGTTGAATGTCTCTTGTTTCAAGAACCTGCAGCAAATCGATTTTCGAAGGATACAATGACGCAACACATTGAAACTGTTTTAGCAAATTTGCGTAACGATCAAGATCTATTCACGTCACTTTTGGCAAGCTACCCAAAGCGAATTCAGGCTGTCTTGGAAGCCAATGGCGGGAACACCAAGTTTTAATTGTTTCTCATTAAATGCAGGATTAAATTCTCTTTTGTAAGGTATGTTTAGTTTTACTGTTCCTCTAATGGTTTAGGCCATGGGGGGGGGGGGGGGGGGCTAAGGTTTATTGGAGCCCCGTACGTTCACTATTTCTTTATAATCATGTCTGTCTGTTTCTATACTTTTATATGTTATACTGTTTATTATGCGGAGCTATTGAAGAATAGGGACCGTGATATTTTCGTTAGTTAGCCTTATAAGCCTAACTAAAGAAGGATGGGGTCCCTATTCTTCAATAGCTCCTATTATGCCTTAATTAATTTTGCTTTATTTCATAAAGTATTTGTTTTGTATTTGTGAAAAATGGTGTGCAATGTTTTTTGCAATGCTAATAAAATTTTGTTTTTTAATGAAATATTGTTTGAAATAGTTTTCGAAAAAAGTTCGCCTATAAACTTAAGATTTCTATAAAATAAAAATTGCTAATTGGTAATGATTAGGTTTGTTTTTTGAAATTTTATTGCTGTCACCGGAAAAAGAATAAAACATTCAAAGAAAAACAATATTACCAATTAGTAATTTTTTATGCTTTTTAGAAACTTAATGTTTTCTGGCTGAGCTTTTTCCCCGAAACTGTACTATCGGTTTCAGTAGTCAAGATATGGTGAGCTACAGTTACCGTACCTTACGAGCCCAGTAAAGCCTAAAGCTTAAGGGACCAAATTAAATAAAATAAATAGTCCAATTTCACAATTATTTATGTTAAAATTAATGTAAGAACATAAATTGTAACACGGTAAAATTGTATTTATTTGATCAATAAAGGCTATTCAATTAAATTCAATATAGTATATTCTGACTTTGGTAACGAATGGTACGCACTGCAACTAGATTCTACACCAAATTCATATTCAAAAGTCTGAAAGAATCGAGAAGATCTTTTGATTTTCCATGTAGCTGCATTTAGGTGTAATCTGAAACGAGAACAAATTGAAGGCATTTTCTTTCTTTCTTAACAAACCTCTTCATTAACAGCAAAATAAGAGAAATGTATTAGAATTTCTTATTGTCACCGAAATAATTTGGATATTCTGAGAAACTTTTTCTTTGAAAAATAGGTTTCAATGACCTTCATAGGTCATAGGTTAGGTTTAAGTTAAGTTAAAATGGGCTTTATGAACAGAATTTAACTGTGTGTATTCATCGTTTTTCATGTCAACAATTTGGTATTATCATGAAGAGTTCTAAATGTGCAGATGTACGCTTCTTACAAACACACACACACACACACACACACTATTTTATATATATATATATAGTGGTGTGCGCGTTACTTTCTATAAGTAAATGCGTTACCTCTACCGTTACAATTATAAAAAGTAACGTCGTTACCGCTTCAGTTCCTTCTATGAAAAAGTAACGCGTTACCGTTACCGCTACCGTTACTTTTAAGAAAAGGCCAAAGAGTAGAAAAGCTTTAATAATACCAAATTATATGTGACAAAGAAATGAAAACATGAACTCAAATAAAAAAATGGCCTGTCAAAAAAACTAATCTTGCAGATTTTTTTTAGAGTGTATTGTTCAATTTCAGGATCTGATAGTCCTCCTCGTTTAGGTCGAAGGATATCTTTGCCAACAGAAAACACTCGTTCGACGGCTGCACTGGATGGGATTGGAGTAGTAAGAACTATGAACACCGATTTAAGTTCATCAGTCGGGAAGCATGACGACGCTTTTCGCGTTGGGCAAATGACACTAGTCAAATGACCAGTTTGAAAGTAACGAGTAGCGACTAACGACTGAAATCGCTCTAAAAAGTAGTGTCGTTACTATTTTCGTTACAATATCTCGAAAGTAACGGTATTACCGCTACAGCTACTAAAAAAGTAACACCGTTATTCCGAACACTGCGTATATATATGTATAGAGTATATACAATTACCTCGTATGAAATGGCAATGGTTATTTTCATACGTTATGCAAATAAGTTTTTTTACTTTTAATGCGGGGAAAAATATACTCATTTTGGGTAATTAACCTTTACCTGCATATAAACTGTATATAATGATAATTTAATTGCGAATAATCTCAAAACAATATTTATACGAAAATTAACTAATTTTCCAGTTCTTCTATAAATAGTTGATGAGAAAAAGTATCGTATTTCGAATTAAGTCGAACCCTCATGAAAGTAAAAATATTTGGAGCTATTTAACCGAAATATAATCCAATAATACGTAAATTTTATCTCTATTAATATTTATGATGACACATCATTTTGAAACATTAAAAAATATACTTAAGAATAATAATAATGACAATTGATGGTGAACTATCAAAAAATTTTCAGTCGCCTTTCTAAAGCAGTTTACCTTGGACACCATTTTTTTTCTTGCAATAACTTAATAGATGCCAAAATGTTACACGTTCATGGAAGGGATTCTCTCTCATTTGTAGGTATAGATTTAACCATACAAAATCGATGATTGCGAAAATCTGATGGCGCTTGTTGATATTCCTTCGAGCTATACTTTTTAGGCATCTCGAGGATGGTTGTTAAAAGAATTTTTTTTCATATCTCGTACAACGGAGCAAAAGAAGAAAATAATTAGGGAGTGTGTTTCGAGTGTTATGAGAAAGGATGTACAGTTTCGTGAAGGGACGTAATATTTCTCAAAAGCATAAACAATTATTAGTTAGTAATATCCTCTTTTTCCTTAAATATTTTATTCTTTTTAGGGACAATAATACATTTCAATAACAAAACCCAGGCATTAAATCATTAGTATTTTTTTAAGTCTTTTAGTATTTTTTTTAGTATAGGCGAAACTTGTTCCGAAATTGTACAACAAAACAACTTTCTTGGTTCAAATTTTTGTCAGTTTGAACCTTGGCATATTTCCGTTATTTGACCATCTTGAAATTAACATAAAATTTACGCACGTATAAACGAGGCACTAATTATATTATAAGTACAATTATATTTTAATATAATGAACGTTAATGCACGTGTGTATATATATATATATATATATATATATATATATATAGTACGGGTGGGCGGAAAGTAGCTCCCTAATTTAAATTACATATAAATTATGTATAAATTGTGATTGTATTGTTATATTGTTATGGTGTGTTCTCTAAAGTGGTACCAGTGGCGGTTCCTCATATGGGCAATATGGGCAGCCGCACAGGGCGGCATTTGTGGAGGGGCGGCATGAGCGCCTGCAAAAAAATAAAAATAAAAATAAGAATAAATAAATAAAGAAATAAATAAAAATAAAAAATAAAATAAAATAAATAATAAAAGATCAATAAATATATTTTTATTAATAAAAAACCATCTATTGCATTTTCCATAAACCTTCCCATAAAAGACCTAAACAATGCAAAATGCTTCCAGATTAATATTATTGGGAATAAGAATAAAGGCCCATACTTTAACATATGTAATGTTATTTTTCTGGGTTTGGTTAAATAGTGAAATGTATATTATTTATTACAGAACGAATCTTCACACTAAGCCACTAAGGTCTGTCAAATAACCGCAAATGGATAAGAAGAGGTCAAAGCTATCAGGTGCTCAGTTTAGAAAAAAGAGGAGGAAAGAAGAGGAGGAGAGAGAAACGAGCAAAGATAAAGGTATAGAGCTATGTCATCTACTCTTCACTGCTATATTGCACTGCTATTTTGTGATATAGCTTTCTGAGTCATTTGAAGTGTACTATTATGTATATAATTAGCCATTAACCAAGGAGGTTGTATTATTCATTTGTTTCCTATTCTAAAAGTTTAATAAATTGTGCTTAATAACATGTTAAATTAATTGTACTAGCCTATTCATGCATTGGTCTGTTATGTTCTATTTTACTATTTGCAGGGGCACTTTTGAAATATTTTGGAACACCCTCTGCCACTAGCCAGGATGAGAAGCCGTCTACTTCTGCCATTATTGAGGCTGAGGAGCCATCTACCTCCTCAGCCTCACATATGTCTCCACAAATGCAGTCTGATCCTGAGGATGAAGACCCATTTGCTTCTACTTCTCCCCGGCAGGACTCTTCAGGTGAGTTTGTGTGCACATATGTCTGTGAGTGTGTGCGTGTGTGTGTATGTGTATGTGTGTGCATCCCTGCAAAGCATTTTGCAAACAGTTATAAATTATAATGTTATTATCACTGGGTCTGGGTTACTGGGTATGTGTGGTGTTCACCACCATAATTCCATAACACCACCACCATAACAAAGTGCTGTGAATAATGTGTTATCTAACTTAGGTGTGTATACTAATGAGTAATGCTCTTGTTCTTTCTATTAGAAAGGCCTGGAGCAGAATCGCCTCCTGAGGATGAGTCTCTGTCCACCGACCCTGCTAACTGGCCTTCAGTTCTGACTGAGAGAATTCGGACACAACTGGTTTCCAGGGGACCAAGTCAAGTACCATCTGACTTTGTATTCCCTAGAAACGACAGTGACGGAAGAAGTTTCCACCATCAATACTTCAGGAAGTCATTGGTTAGTGGGGAAAATATAACCAGAAGTTGGTTGGTCTATTCCTTAAAAAACAACAGCCTTTTCTGTTTCTGTTGTACATTATTTTCCAAGAGGAAAATAAATTTAACAAGTTTGGGACTCTCGGACTGGAAGCATGCAAGCTCATTGCTCACATCACATGACAACAGTTCAGAACACCTAAATTCTATGAAAATCTGGAAAGAACTGGCAGTGAGGATGAGAAAGGGGGAGACCATTGACAAGCAGGAGATGGCACTTCTGGAGGCTGAGAAGTTGAGATGGAGAGCGGTGCTGACACGTCTCACTGCTATTGTGCATTCTCTGGCAGTTAGGAATTTGGCACTAAGGGGACATACAGAAAAATTGTTCTCACCATCAAATGGCAATTTTCTGAAAGAAGTTGAACTGATGGCACAATTTGATCCTATAATGCAAGAGCACATTAACCGTGTCCAAAAAGGGACCTCCAGTCACACCAGCTACCTCGGCCACCACATACAAAACGAACTCATTGATTTGTCGAGCAGCAAGACCATTTCAGCAATGGTGAGCGACATCAAACAATCAAAGTTTTTTTCAATAATTCTAGATTGCACTCCAGATATCAGCCACACTGAACAGTTGTCAGTTGTGATTCGGGTTGTGTCACTGGAGGGGAAGCCCCATATAAAGGAAATTTCATGGGGTTTTTGGAGGCAGAGGAGTCCACTGGTCAACATTTGGCATCTCTGATTCTGAAGAGACTGGAGGAGCTAAAAGTTCCTTTCATGGACTGTAGAGGACAATCATACGACAACGGGCCAACATGAGGGGAAAAAACAAGGGTGTTCAATCCAGGCTCCTAGAAATTAATCCCAGAGCTCTGTTTGTTCCATGTGGGGCTCATTCTCTGAATTTGCTTGTGGCCGATGCTGCTAAGGGATCTATTGATGCCACAAGTTACTTTGGCATCTTGCAGACGCTTTACAACTGGTTTTCAGCCTCCACACAACGATGGGCCATTTTGAAAAAACATGTGAACATCACATTGAAGATGTGGTCTGATACAAGGTGGGAAAGCAAGATCAAGAGTGTGGAGCCCCTGAGATATCAGGCAGCTGCAGTGAGAGATGCACTGATCGAGGTGAGGGACCACACCAAAGACTGTAATAAAGGTCGAGGCTCAATCTCTGTCAGAGGAGGTTGGGTCATACCGCTTCGCCATTTGTTCAGTGGTGTGGCATGACCTGTTGTGCCAAATTCAGCATGTGAGCAAGCAGATGCAGTCTCCTAGCATGCACGTTGATGTTGCAGTAAATCTCCTAAAAAAAACAGAGAGAGGCCTCCGCAATTACAGGGCAACAGGTTTTGTGGCTGCACAATGGCAGCCACAGATATCTGTGAACAAATGAATGTGGAGGCTGTGTTAAAACAAAAACGGCTGAGGTCCACAAAGCGGCACTTCTCCTATGAAGCATCTGATGAGCCCTTGATTGATGCTTTGAAGAAGCTGGAGGTGACATTTTTCAATGCAGTGGTTGATGCTGCAACATCAGCCATTCAGGAAAGATTTTCCACGTTGGAAATTGTGGGAGAGAAGTTTGGAGTGCTGACACATTTCCAAAATCTCACATTTGAGGAGCTGACAGAACAATGTGTGAACCTTAGTACTACACTACACTTTAAGGGACAATCTGACTTGGATGGCAGAGAGCTTGCACAGGAGCTGAAGAACTTGCCTGACTTGCCATCAAAGACCATATCCTTGCTTGAACTGCTGACATTTATCCATGAAAGGGAGCTCTCTGAAATATATCCAAATTTGTGGACTGCTCTCAGAATTGGTCTTACTCTTCCAGTCACTGTTGCTGAAGCAGAGAGGAGCTTTTCAAAGCTGAAGCTCATCAAATCCTACCTGAGGTCAACTATGTCACAGGAACGCCTTACCGGTCTGGCCATCATCAGTATAAATCATACAATTGCTGAGCAGATTTCATATGATGATTTAATTCATGACTTTGCATCAAGGAAGGTAAGAAGAGTCAGGCTTTAGATGGCAGTTGTGCTGTGGTGCAATTTATTTTGTTTCTTGTTCAAAGTGTAGCATAATAATTACCCTCTCTTAAGTGTCTTATTCTATTTATGTGATAGAGCATTTGTACAATTTAGAAATTTGATTCTCTAGTTTATTTATGGCAGTTGTGCAATTTAATTTGTATTTTTCCTGTTCATAGTATCATAATTACATTCTCTTAAGTGAGTTATTCTATTTACGTGATGAAGGATTTGTAAAATTCAGAAATTTGAGTCTTTGTTTTGGTTCTGAAGTTCCAACAATTAGTCCAATAAAAAGTTATTTTGTGAAAGAGTTATGGCTGTCCTTTATTTTGGGGGATTCGAATGTGTGTGTGTTGGCGAACAGGGGGGGGGGCGCTGAAGGTGAGGTTCGCCCAGGGCGTCATGTAAGCTAGGACCGCCACTGAGTGGTACAATTGTAACGGTAATCTTTTTTTCTCTAAAGTGTTCTCTTTGTGTTCTCTAAAGTGGTACAATTGTAACGTTCATTTTTTTTTTTTCATTTCAGATTGAAGGGTAACATGGCTGAGTGTTTAACACTGCGGAGCGTGCCCAGTTGGCGGCACGGTACGAAGTTTGGCAATCTGTCGTTCGAGTTCAAAGATGGTGGCGGGCCATTCACGGACCACGTGCCCAAGTGGACCCGAAAACAATCAAGAACTGCCACTCGAAGCTCATGACCACGGGGTCTGTGGCAGATGTTCGAAGATGTGGTCGCCCTTCGACATCCAGGGCCCAGGAGACGGTGCAGGCAGTTCAGGAAATGTTCGCACGGAGTCCACGAAAGTCAACTCGCCAGGCAGCTCGGGAAAGTGGACTCTCCCGCTACTCAGTGCGAACTGTGCTGAAGAAGGAGCTGAACTGGCGTGCGTGGAAGCCGCATTACTGCCAATCTCTCTCGGACGAGGACTGCGACATTCGCATGGAGTTCGGGGAAATCATGCTGGCTTGGCATGAAGACTGGCCCCATCTCTTCCGCAACATCCTCTGGAGCGACGAGGCGGTGTTCCACGTCGGAGGCTTTGTCAACCGCCACAATTGCCACTACTGGGCAGGAGAGGATCCCATGGTTACCGCTGAAAAACGGCAGAATCGGTTCAGTGTAACGGTGTGGTGTGGTATGACCTCAGATCAGGTTGTGGGCCCGTTCCTTCTGCGCAACACCATGAATGCTGAGCGGTACCTTGCTATGTTGCGAAACGAGGTCTGGCCGGTTGTCAGCACATGGGAGAACATCGACGATCTGATATTTATGCAAGATGCCGCCCCTCCGCACTTCGCTCTTGTTGTCCGTGAGTGGCTGGATGCCCACGTCCCTGGGCGTTGGATGGGTCGTCGTGGTCCACATCAATGGCCAGCCAGGAGCCCCGACTTGACACCGTGCGACTTCTTTCTTTGGGGGTGGGTAAAGGAAGAAGTCTACCGCACCAAACCGAGGACATTGGAAGAACTGGAGGACCGAATTCGGGAAGTCATGTCCTCCATCCCGCCGGAGTTCCTGCTAAAGTCAGTGGACGCCATTCCTGGGCGGCTCCAGAAGCTGGTGGAAAGAGTTGGAGCCCACATTGAATTTTAGAGAAAACCTACCATGTATGCCTACCTTTTCATATTATTTCTTCTGAAATAAATGGATAATATACGTATTTTTTTACCAATCCAAAATAGGGAGCTACTTTCCGCCCACCCTGTATATATATATTCCTTCCTTTGTTCACAAAAAATTATGAAATATTGATTTTCAACCCACGCATTAATAAATTATGAATATTTGTGAACTAACGTTCATTTAACGAGTCATGATGAGTCTATAACGTTCATGATTTTGCTATTTTTTTAACTTAATCTATGAAATGAGTTCATGCACGGAACGAATGTACACACCAAAAATTATCTCTAGAGATTATCGAACGTATGCGTAAAGATTAGAAAAAACAATAGAGTTATTAATGGTTATCATTTAATTTTTTCCAAAAGTCAGATTTTTTTCTGTAAACATTCTTTCAAATATTTTGTTAAGGTGAGATGTTAGCGACACTGATCTATAGCTTTTTTTTGCATCAGATCGGGTCTCCTCCTTTATAAATTGCAACTATGTTCGCTTTCTTCAGGATGCTCGATATTTCTCCTGTATCTTCTGATCGTCTCCATATCCAATATAGGCTTACTGATTTCATGCGTGTAGTTTTTAATCAGTGTAACGTTCCATTTGTCCGGGCCTGCTGCTGAGTGTGCTTTAAGTTTCCCTATAACCCTTGTAATATAATTGTTGTTAAGACAAAATCCGTTATACTTTCCCCTCGTAATTATTCTTCAAAGAACGCATTTCTATCGCGTATAAATTTAGCAGTTTTGGGGATACTGAAAAATGATTCATAGTGACCTCTTAGTATTTCAGATATTTCTTTTAAATCATCGGGAAATGCACTGTTTTCATTCTTCAAAAGTACGATAGTAGCGTGATTTTTCGTCTTCCTTTTTGCAAAATTATAGAAATATTTTGAGTTAACTTTTATCACTTCTGTGGCGTCGTCATCTTCTTTCTCTGTATGGTTCTCAATTAGACCTTATGTGAGGCAATCTATGCTCTCCAGTTTGTCATTTATTATTTTTGTGTTGTCGCTGCAGTTTCTTAACTTTTCAGTCACTCTCTTTCTCTTACGGAACACTGACCTCTTTTGCCTCTCAAACCTGCTTCTCTCTTTTTTTTTTGGGGGGGGGGGGGGGGGGGGTGGGGGGGGGGGGGAGAGACATGTTTTTCACAATTTCTAGCGTCTTCTCCTTGACGGTTATTAGTATGTTCTGTTGGCCTATATTTAAAGATGGTCTTCTAGTCCATTGCTTACATGCTGGATTTAATTTATAGCCTTGGGAAGATTCAAAATTTTGAATTTCTCTCTTTCTCTAGCGTGTGTTCTTTCCTTCCTTGTTCTTTTTATATTGGTTGTTATATCGTGAATCCCAAATCTAGGTAATTGTTTTTTCTTGCATTTTCTTTTATTTCTTGCTAACAAATTAATCAGCTAAATTAATCAGCTAGAGCTAGCAGCATTTCTGCCTCCTGCTGGCCTTCCCGTGTGCTAACTGTGCTTCCCACGCCATGGTTTATACATATATTTCTCCTTATCCTTTTACATTTCATGAATGGGAAATTAAAATCACCACGGAGAATAACATTGAGGGCTTGGGAGCTTGGAGCTTTCACCAGGTTTCTGACCTCTGTAATGGTATCTGAGAATTTAATAGTTGTTGAGCGCGAAGGTCTGTATATTATACTTGGTATCATGCTTAACTTTTCAACTTTTGCTGCTACAAATTTTACGTGGTTGTTTGAATTTCTTACCATCACTTCTGCCATATGTTTTTTATGTGAATAAATAGCGCATCCTTCATTTTGTTTTACTGTTCTGTCGGCTCGAAATATGTTATAGCTGGCAATTTGTATTTCTTTTTCGTCGATACAAAACTCTCAGTTTTCACAGTTCGTCTGGCAGTTCTTCGTATGAATTTCTGTATTTCTCTAGATATAAAACAGTCATATTTAGTGCTTGTATATTATTTTAAAATTTCAAATAGTTACCCATTAAAAATAGTGAGTATATTTAAAGTTTCAAACAAAACCATGACACTTATTTTGAATTTTTCTTTACGCGACATAATGGTCCCAATCAATTAACATATTTTCATAATGGTCAGACTTGTATAAAATAAATAAATAAAATATATATTTAAAAGCAAAGTCCGAACACCTTTACGTTTTTAACAAGAAAGTGAAACGAAATAATAATAATAATAATAATAATAATAAATAATGACTTTCATTTTCTTATCAGTTTCATCCAGAAGTAGATTCGTCCGCCATTAATTTGGAAATACAGGATGTCCCATACATACATCAGCGTAAATTTAAATGTAGCCGTTAAATAAACCCTTCACTGAATTATAGAACACCCTGTACAGAAAATGAGGTATAATAGCTATTAGTTTTTATTTATTATGTTTTATGAGTGATGTAGTTTTACATGCAGGGTTATGCTCAGTTGGTGGTTTCATAGATTTAGTTGCTGTATTTTGTACATTGTTATATTTGTTAATTCTATCCCTTGCTCTTCAACTCCCCTCCCAGAAGTTTTACGTGTTACTGTATAATACTGAATTTCTAAGGTTTATGAAATTACGACAATTATGTCATAATTACTATAAACTTAAAAAAATTAAAAGTTTACAGGATTACAGCAGTTATGTGCTACGCTATATATATATATATATACACAGTGGCGGTCCTAGCTTACATGACGCCCTGGGCGAACCTCACCTTCAGCGCCCCCCCCCCCTGTTCGCCAACACACACACATTCGAATCCCCCCAAAATAAAGGACAGACATAACTCTTTCACAAAATAACTTTTTATTGGACTAATTGTTGGAACTTCAGAACCAAAACAAAGACTCAAATTTCTGAATTTTACAAATCCTTCATCACGTAAATAGAATAACTCACTTAAGAGAATGTAATTATGATACTATGAACAGGAAAAATACAAATTAAATTGCACAACTGCCATAAATAAACTAGAGAATCAAATTTCTAAATTGTACAAATGCTCTATCACATAAATAGAATAAGACACTTAAGAGAGGGTAATTATTATGCTACACTTTGAACAAGAAACAAAATAAATTGCACCACAGCACAACTGCCATCTAAAGCCTGACTCTTCTTACCTTCCTTGATGCAAAGTCATGAATTAAATCATCATATGAAATCTGCTCAGCAATTGTATGATTTATACTGATGATGGCCAGACCGGTAAGGCGTTCCTGTGACATAGTTGACCTCAGGTAGGATTTGATGAGCTTCAGCTTTGAAAAGCTCCTCTCTGCTTCAGCAACAGTGACTGGAAGAGTAAGACCAATTCTGAGAGCAGTCCACAAATTTGGATATATTTCAGAGAGCTCCCTTTCATGGATAAATGTCAGCAGTTCAAGCAAGGATATGGTCTTTGATGGCAAGTCAGGCAAGTTCTTCAGCTCCTGTGCAAGCTCTCTGCCATCCAAGTCAGATTGTCCCTTAAAGTGTAGTGTAGTACTAAGGTTCACACATTGTTCTGTCAGCTCCTCAAATGTGAGATTTTGGAAATGTGTCAGCACTCCAAACTTCTCTCCCACAATTTCCAACGTGGAAAATCTTTCCTGAATGGCTGATGTTGCAGCATCAACCACTGCATTGAAAAATGTCACCTCCAGCTTCTTCAAAGCATCAATCAAGGGCTCATCAGATGCTTCATAGGAGAAGTGCCGCTTTGTGGACCTCAGCCGTTTTTGTTTTAACACAGCCACTCCACATTCATTTGTTCACAGATATCTGTGGCTGCCATTTGTGCAGCCACAAAACCTGTTGCCCTGTAATTGCGGAGACCTCTCTCTGTTTTTTTTAGGAGATTTACTGCAACATCAACGTGCATGCTAGGAGACTGCATCTGCTTGCTCACATGCTGAATTTGGCACAACAGGTCATGCCACACCACTGAACAAATGGCGAAGCGGTATGACCCAACCTCCTCTGACAGAGATTGAGCCTCGACCTTTATTACAGTCTTTGGTGTGGTCCCTCACCTCGATCAGTGCATCTCTCACTGCAGCTGCCTGATATCTCAGGGGCTCCACACTCTTGATCTTGCTTTCCCACCTTGTATCAGACCACATCTTCAATGTGATGTTCACATGTTTTTTCAAAATGGCCCATCGTTGTGTGGAGGCTGAAAACCAGTTGTAAAGCGTCTGCAAGATGCCAAAGTAACTTGTGGCATCAATAGATCCCTTAGCAGCATCGGCCACAAGCAAATTCAGAGAATGAGCCCCACATGGAACAAACAGAGCTCTGGGATTAATTTCTAGGAGCCTGGATTGAACACCCTTGTTTTTTCCCCTCATGTTGGCCCCGTTGTCGTATGATTGTCCTCTACAGTCCATGAAAGGAACTTTTAGCTCCTCCAGTCTCTTCAGAATCAGAGATGCCAAATGTTGACCAGTGGACTCCTCTGCCTCCAAAAACCCCATGAAATTTTCCTTTATATGGGGCTTCCCCTCCAGTGACACAACCCGAATCACAACTGACAACTGTTCAGTGTGGCTGATATCTGGAATGCAATCTAGAATTATTGAAAAAAACTTTGATTGTTTGATGTCGCTCACCATTGCTGAAATGGTCTTGCTGCTCGACAAATCAATGAGTTCGTTTTGTATGTGGTGGCCGAGGTAGCTGGTGTGACTGGAGGTCCCTTTTTGGACACGGTTAATGTGCTCTTGCATTATAGGATCAAATTGTGCCATCAGTTCAACTTCTTTCAGAAAATTGCCATTTGATGGTGAGAACAATTTTTCTGTATGTCCCCTTAGTGCCAAATTCCTAACTGCCAGAGAATGCACAATAGCAGTGAGACGTGTCAGCACCGCTCTCCATCTCAACTTCTCAGCCTCCAGAAGTGCCATCTCCTGCTTGTCAATGGTCTCCCCCTTTCTCATCCTCACTGCCAGTTCTTTCCAGATTTTCATAGAATTTAGGTGTTCTGAACTGTTGTCATGTGATGTGAGCAATGAGCTTGCATGCTTCCAGTCCGAGAGTCCCAAACTTGTTAAATTTATTTTCCTCTTGGAAAATAATGTACAACAGAAACAGAAAAGGCTGTTGTTTTTTAAGGAATAGACCAACCAACTTCTGGTTATATTTTCCCCACTAACCAATGACTTCCTGAAGTATTGATGGTGGAAACTTCTTCCGTCACTGTCGTTTCTAGGGAATACAAAGTCAGATGGTACTTGACTTGGTCTCCTGGAAACCAGTTGTGTCCGAATTCTCTCAGTCAGAACTGAAGGCCAGTTAGCAGGGTCGGTGGACAGAGACTCATCCTCAGGAGGCGATTCTGCTCCAGGCCTTTCTAATAGAAAGAACAAGAGCATTACTCATTAGTATACACACCTAAGTTAGATAACACATTATTCACAGCACTTTGTTATGGTGGTGGTGTTATGGAATTATGGTGGTGTTATGGAATTATGGTGGTGAAACACCACACATACCCAGTAACCCAGACCCAGTGATAATAACATTATAATTTATAACTGTTTGCAAAATGCTTTGCAGGGATGCACACACATACACATACACACACACGCACACACTCACAGACATATGTGCACACAAACTCACCTGAAGAGTCCTGCCGGGGAGAAGTAGAAGCAAATGGGTCTTCATCCTCAGGATCAGACTGCATTTGTGGAGACATATGTGAGGCTGAGGAGGTAGATGGCTCCTCAGCCTCAATAATGGCAGAAGTAGACGGCTTCTCATCCTGGCTAGTGGCAGAGGGTGTTCCAAAATATTTCAAAAGTGCCCCTGCAAATAGTAAAATAGAACATAACAGACCAATGCATGAATAGGCTAGTACAATTAATTTAACATGTTATTAAGCACAATTTATTAAACTTTTAGAATAGGAAACAAATGAATAATACAACCTCCTTGGTTAATGGCTAATTATATACATAATAGTACACTTCAAATGACTCAGAAAGCTATATCACAAAATAGCAGTGCAATATAGCAGTGAAGAGTAGATGACATAGCTCTATACCTTTATCTTTTGCTCGTTTCTCCTCTTCTTCTTTCCTCTTTTTTCTAAACTGAGCACCTGATAGCTTTGACCTCTTCTTATCCATTTGCGGTTATTTGACAGACCTTAGTGGCTTAGTGTGAAGATTCGTTCTGTAATAAATAATATACATTTCACTATTTAACCAAACCCAGAAAAATAACATTACATATGTTAAAGTATGGGCCTTTATTCTTATTCCCAATAATATTAATCTGGAAGCATTTTGCATTGTTTAGGTCTTTTATGGGAAGGTTTATGGAAAATGCAATAGATGGTTTTTTATTAATAAAAATATATTTATTGATCTTTTATTATTTATTTTATTTTATTTTTATTTTTATTTATTTCTTTATTATTTATTCTTATTTTTATTTTTATTTTTTTTGCAGGCGCTCATGCCGCCCCTCCACAAATGCCGCCCTGTGCGGCTGCCCATATTGCCCATATGAGGAACCGCCACTGTATATACACACACAACAACAACAAACACACTTTCACTATTTCAGACCCAACAAGTACAAACATTATACAAGTGGTCCAAAGAAGGTTTAAGAGATAATCGTTTGGAGCACTGACTATGTAGGCCAGTGAATCATAATGAACATACAGTTGCCTAGGCCAATGCTTTCAGATTTGAGATTTATAAAATAAATATATCGGAGATCAGTCCATTAACCATGGCTTCTATTATCTTATTGACTGACTCACCAAGCCTAGTGATAAACCTAAATACAAAATTGCGTATGCCACTGGCACAGTTAGGCACCTTATTGACTACAAACAGCATACTGGCACTAGAAGGAGCACCATTTATAAATATTGGCATTCTTAATAAACTCCTAAAAACATATTATATGCAACATATAATTTGAGAAAATTATACATTCTGTAGTTCCATTACAAATGAGCCGTATACATTGGAGTACAAAAAGTTTTGAACAAAATCAACTTAATATCTAATGTACTCGTATGAAATTTTCTAACCAAAGTGTTTCCCTGAGCATATAATTGTCTACACTGCACTAGTGTGCATATCACATCGCTGCATATCACAATCAGTATGTGGTCAAGATACTTAGTCTGGGTCACTTATGACAGCACCATACCATTCATTTGAAATTCAGGAAATTTTATATACTTGTAGGCCTTGGCCCTCATAATCCTAATATGACTTTTAGCAGGATTACATTTTATGTCATCCTTCCCATACCTTTTACAAATCTTCAAAAGTGTGCTGAGCTCTTTTACAGATGGAGAAATAAGAACTAGATCATTTGCATACACCAGATGATTACTAATCATTGTACGAATATATATATATATATATATATATATGAGAGAGAGAGAGAGAGAGAATGTATCTTGCTCCTCGTCGAAAATAAAAATGGGGACAGTCTTTCCAGCTTTTTGCTTCTCAAAATTACTTGAAAAACTTGCTATATATGAGAGAGAGAGAGAGAGAGAGAGAGAGAGAGAGAGAGAGAGAGAGAATGTATCTTGCTCCTCGTCGAAAATAAAAATGGGGACAGTCTTTCCGGCTTTTTGCTTCTCAAAATTACTTGAAAAACTTGCTACGTCGGTTGAATGAGTAATTATTTATGGACATCTCATAGTCACTTCGTTTATAAAAGGTCCCATTTAACTAATTTCTGCATCTATTTACTGAAGGAAAATGTATTTAAATACAGTGGCAGTAATTCAACTATTTACAGCTGTTTCTTGATATAAGCAGGGTATATGACAGAGTGAGCCACAATACTTTAACTCGTAAATGCGTATCCGTGATACTGTACAGTAGTTCGTACTCCAGTATAAATACTCAAATACTTTTTTTATTTCAGCCCAGAAATGGCTTCGAATCTAACGACAGAAGACCGGGTAGAACTTGCGCTCATGTACGCAAGACAGGGCGCTACACACAGAGAAGTTGCTACCGAATTCAATAGAAATCATCCTGATAAGCATCCAGTAACACGTGCGACTGTTGGCAAGTTGTTTAAACGTTTCAAAGAAACAGGAAGTGTACATGATCGACGGCGTTCTGGTCATCCAAAAACTGCAACTGATGAAAATACCTCTGCAATGGTATGTGAAACTTTAACGAATAGTCCAGTAAAGTCAATAAGAAGATTATCAAATGAAACACGCATCTCGAGAACGTCAATTCGAAGAATTATTAAAAATCATAAATTCCATCCCTAAGTGTCTCGATGTCAGAGGCCGCCAATTTGAGCATTTGTTATAATTTGTTGTTTATACTGGAGTACGAACCACTGTACAGTATCACGGATACGCATTTACGAGTTAAAGTTGATATTCATTTTAAGTATTTACCATTTGTTGTAATTTATGTATTAAAATAAATATTTTCCTATGGATCCAGACTTTCGGCCCACCCTGTATATTAAATATATTGAAATTTCGATACACCCATCAACCTTTTAGTGTTGGATGGGGGCAATGTATTCTCCCAGAGTTTTGGTTCCTCGTGCGGAGTTAGGCAAGGCTCCTTCTCTCCTCCGCTGTTTAATGTGTATATTGAGTCTTAAGTACTTCATTTACTGAGGCAAAGGCTGGGTGTTGTATAGATAATATAAGGATAAATACCTTCGTCTGTGCCGATAATATGGTATTAATAAATCCTTCGGCTAAAGATTTGGATTAACTTATAAAAATATGAGAAATATATTCGCAGAACCATGCTATAAATTTTAATGTTACTAAAACTAAAGTTATGCATTTCCATTCCAAAATCTCAAATCGGTCAGCTCTTATGATTTTTAAAATGGGAGGTGAACTAATATAGGGGAGTGTCCGAGTCAAATTATCACCAGCTCATTGAGTAATGATTCAGACATAAGCAGTGGTGAAGTGCTAAATAAAGAAGTGAGGGAACGCATTTTGAAAGTGTTACTCAGATGCGGGGGGGACAATGGCGAGCGCGGCGAGCCCATACAGCTGGGGGTCCGGGGGCACTGTAAGCCCCCCGGGAAATCTTTTGAAATCTGACCAATTTCAGGGATATTTTGAGGTCATATGCACTGGATATTAGGATATATTCCAAGGTTGAAGATGCAGTATTTCCAGTGTCATTAGATATACGACATCCAGTACGATCAATAAAAATAGCTAACAACTGGAATGATTAACTAAAAAAAAGTTAACAACTGGTACGCCGTGGTGACTGTTTCACCAGATCTTTATAGGCTAGCATTGCCTCAGTCGAAGCTAAAAGAAATGAATCAGTTAATGATTCTTTCTCATATTTCTTCTAGGGGTGGGAATTAAAATTTCATGACGTTAGAGATTTGTAAGTTCGGATTTATTTGAAATAGTGAGGGAACGCCGTTCCGTCTACCAAAAAAAGTAAGGGAACGCCGTTCCCACAGCACTACACCACTGGACATAAGAAAACAATACCGAAGCTTCTCTGCTAAAGCAAACATGACTATAAGGAACTTTAGATTCTGTGCAAGCACAAATATATATGGACAGCAACTTTGAGATAACTATGAAAAAGATTCTGGCAGAACCTTTAATTTACTTTATAACATCTCATCTTGAAGATAATTTACGTATAAGTCTAAAAGACTTACATAAATTACCCCCGAGATGTTCAGCCTCGCAAATGTTTGTTAACCACAATGTCTCGAGCCTCCCGGAGGTAACACGACGTGCTCAACACAGTCTAATGCGAAGAATTAAGAAATTAGCCACCCAAATTAATTATCCAAGCTATTTATCAGTCCTGTCATAAGTCTTCTAAACAATAGATTTCACGGTATGAAAACATTTGGCTTTAGCTCAGGGATTTCTCCCACCCTGAATTTTCCCATCACCTTCCTTGGAGGCTTCATTGGCTTTTTAGGGTTAAACTGAAAGTATTTGTTTACTTCAATACATTTGTTAACATTTATACGTATTGTAACGAGGTTTGGGTAAACAAATTATCAAATATGAAGCCACACAATTAAACCCAGAATAACAAACACCCTTGACATAATGACCGCATATATATATAGGTAGGTATATAAACATAAAAATGACCTTATAATAAATCTGAATCTACCACCATCTCATCCTCCAGCAATGTGCAATTAAAACAGAAAAAATCCTATATCATGGTGAATGTTAAAATGTTTGCATATATAAAAATATTACAATATATTCATTTTAAATATTACTTTCGCGTATTATCTACCTCCGTAAAAGTTTCTTGTGGCGTGTGTTTACAAGAGCTCTCAGGCGTCTTCGCCTGAGTTGCCCTCTGAAAAACATGACTGGTTGATTTGACTGGTTCATTATTCCGTTTAACACTTCTTCATATAGCGACACTTTACTGATTTTGTTGTGGTTAACGCCAGACAATTTTATTCAGTCTCAGCAAAGCCCTCAGGTGTTAAAAGGAACGGACATTAAGATAATAATAATAATAATATTTTGGGTATATTTAACCTCTTTCGTAACTGCAAGGGTTACGTGCCGGAAGGGACCTACATCCAGCTTTAAGTAGGTTTCAAACCATCTACGGGTCACTACATCATCTGAACGCGGAGAAAGGTCACCCACACAACTACAGAACAGACTTAAAACCGCTTAACCTCGTTCATCTAACAGAAAGCGGTGTTGTGGCGTCGCCAAGAGCCTCAAGAGGTAACTCTCATTAAAACGGTGCTAATTAAATTTACGTCCGTCCCCGTGGAAAATAAAGTGTATAAAAACTAAGACTGATGCACAGTTCTTATTCAAACACGTCTCAACACACACACACACACACACACACACGTTTCGCTCCTCCCATTTTATATACACGACTAGACACGAATGAAAATTAATATTGTATACATCGTTCACTGTATGGGTGTTAAATGACACTACGAGGATGTAACACTTTTGTCTAAATGGGTCAAGTGTGTGTGATTTGTTTGTGAACTTCCGAACGAATGTGTTTAGATTTATTTGGTAAAGGACTCATTACGAAGAATGTGTGATGGTTGCATGACCTTGGAAGAGGTCACTTCATCTTAGATTTGGTGTCAATAATCTAGCAGGGTTGAAGCACCTTAAACAGAAAACAAACAAACAATCATCTTAGATTAAAAGGAGGGGGCGGGAGGGAAGCGTAAAACAGTTACGAAAACAATGATTCTGAAGTGGTTCAATTACGTTCTTAAAAGGTTAAATTCACAACTTCCAACTTCATTTCTATTATAGCGATCCGTATGTATTCGGATCCCACACAAAGCGATGGGCTCCCTCTGTCTTACGGTCCCGCGTCTTAAAGTATCTAAGCGCCAAAATTAAAATTCGCCAGAAATCGCCTCCAAAGTTCAGCAATATTCTCGCAATAGTATCTCTGTTATTAATTGAGCTAGAACGTTCATTTTCGGCTAAATTAGAGTTCTAAGTATGCTAATGAAGATGTTGATGAGTTTTTGGAATAGATTTTCATATTTTATATATTTTTTTTTAAATTTTTGATTTTCTTATTATGCCTAACTTTGGGTGAACTTTTGGCTGGCGATAGAGGTGAAAAAAGTAGTTCGCTTCATAAGGTTTTCAACCATACTTCTAGTGTCGTAAGGTCATTATAACCCAAGCCACGCGATAGAGAAAGGGTGAAAATAGTGATATCATCATATCCATCAAAAACACGTTTTCGCCTGTGGTGGCGATCTTAAGACGCGCGACCCCTCATATGTGAAGTAGGTTAAACAACCCCATCATTTTATATATATATAGGAAGGGCGACAAATATGGAATACCATTTTGTTTTTGTGAAAAATTTAATGTATAATGCAACGACGAATACTGAAATTTTTTTTGAAATGATACCGGTTACCTCTCATAACAAAAACAATGCACTTATAATACGATAGTTTAAAAAAAAAGAAAAACAAATAAGCGCGTTTTCCATGACATACAAAAAAGGGTTCAAATATGGAATACCAAAACCAAAAAGGTAACTTTAGTACTTTTCTTGCTTCATTTACAAAAATCACACACGTAGGAACTTGAATCATAGCCTGTACAATTTAGGGTGGATCGATTTTACATTTTTTTCGATTTCCATATTCTAATAGAGACAAAACCTTGCGCATGCACGAGAAAATAGCCTCTGCAAAATCTTAGCTTAATAGGTAATCATCTTCTGCCCCCGGCAGAGCGATGAAAATCATATTTAAGTAGTCAAAAACGTATTTTTAAACCCTAGCCTAGAGTCATAAAATTTTGCGTGTGTTATTTCATGCCTAAGCAACGATATAAATGCTATGGGAAATATATAAATGCATTATTTAAGACAAAGAGCCGATCTGAAAATATGTATATTATCCTCGAGGAGGATACAGCCCTGTACACCGAACTCCGTAGCCTGCTAGGGGATAGGGTGTGTAGTTTTAGGAGACTTCAACTGTCGCGGCATAGAGTGGGAAGACAGGAATGCTGATGCTGAAGGAGGAGGCTAGTTGACCTTGCTGATGAGAACTTCCTCACTCAGTGGGTCAATGAGCCTACACGAGGCGAAAGTGTTCTAGACTTAGTATTCACGACCGAAAACAACATCGTCACTGGCCTCACCGTTGACGAATCGTTGGGCGGGAGTGATCACGGTCTGATTAGGTTTCGTGTCTGCGTCCCTCGGGTGAAGCGTAGTAACTCGAGAGGCAGTAAGCTCGATCTACGGCGGGCGGACTTTGTTAACCTCAGGGATAGCGTAGGTGAGATGGGGTTAGAGGTCGGCGGCGATGTTGAGGGAGTGTGGAGTGCATTCCGGGACGAGTTTATGGTGCTGCAGTCTGCTGCCATATCCTCAAAGCCGGTCACCTCTGCTTCAAAGCAGCCTAAGTGGTTCAGTCGTGACATCGCTTCGGCTATCCGAAATAGGAAAGTAGCGTATAGGAGGGCGAAGGCCAATCGTTCCCATGAGAACACTGAGGCGTATGTCCGCCTATGTAGGGAAGTGAAGGCGAAGGTTAGGCTAGCGAAACGTAACGAAGAACTACGGGTGGCAAGCCTCTGCAAGGGGAACCCTAAGGAGTTCTTCAGTTATGTTAATAGTAGCAGCGGCGTTCTGCGGACCTCCGACGCGGACATCGCTAATGTGCTTGATGAGTATTTTGCGGGAGTGTTCACAAAGGAGGACACCCGCGTCATCCCCGAGCCAGGCGTCAGGCACGAAGGTGCTGGCGTGGATAGTGTTCGGTGTACCGCGACAGTCGTTGCCGATAGAATAGACAAACTGAGCGCGTTTAAGGCTCCTGGGCCAGACCAGTTCCTCCCCAGTGTGTTGCGGGAGGTGCGCGACCAGGTGGCTCCCCACCTGGCTAGTCTTCAACAAATCGTTGGAGACGGGCCAGGTGTCTGGTGACTGGAGGGAAGTCAATGTGACCCCTATCTTTAAGAAAGGGGATCACGAAAGTCCAGGGAACTATCGTTCCATTAGTCTCACTTCAGTTGTAGGTAAATTATTAGAGGAAATAATAGCGGATAGGATCGTTGACCATTTGGATTCCGACAAGCTGCTTGGGGACTCCCAACATGGGTTAGACGGCATAGGTCGTGTCTCACCAACTTGCTCGAGTTTTTCCGTCATGTTGGGTGAGTATGATAAGAGTAGGGCGATTGATATACTTTATCTCGACTTTCAGAAAGCCTTTGATAAGGTACCTCACCGCCGGCTAATGGCCAAAGTGCGCGCGCTAAGTAGTGGTGGGGAAGTAGGTAGGTGGATTGAAAACTGGCTGAAGAATAGGTGGCAGAGGGTTGTAATTAAAGGGGCTAGTTCGGGTTGGGCCTCGGTCACTAGCGGGGTTCCTCAGGGTTCCGTTTTGGGGCCACTGATGTTTATCATTTACATAAATGATATTGACGGTGGCATCGTCAGTAGGATCGCCAAATTCGCTGATGACACGAAGCTTGGGGCCAATGTTGGGACGCCAGAGGCGATCGAGGAACTGCGTGCGGACCTAGATAGGACAGGAGAGTGGTCCGAAAAATGGCAAATGCCGTTTAACTTGGGTAATTGCAAGGTGATGCACATTGGCTACGCGAATCCCAAGTCGGACTACTCCATGTTGGGGAAAAGAAAGCCCAGAAGTTGGGTTATATCAGGAGGCAATTTCGATTCCGGAACAAGGAGATTGTGCTCTGGCTGTACAATTCTCTGGTTCGGCCGCACCTGGAGTATGCTGTGCAGTTCTGGTCGCCCACCCTCAAGAAAGATATTGAGAGGCTGGAGCGAGTCCAGGCGAGGGCCACAAAGTTAATCCCTTCCTTTCGGCATATGGGCCACAATCGACGGTTACGCGCCCTGAATTTGTTTTCGCCGGAAACTCGGAGGCTGCGCGGTCAACTCATCGAGGTTTTCAAGTTCTTACGCGGGTTCAACAATGTCGATTTTAGAAGCATGTTTAGTTTAAATGATAACCCAACTCGCAACAATGGTTGGAAGTTGGATTTGAAACGGTTTAGGACTAGTGTGTGTGGGAATTATCTTACGTATAAGATCTGTGACACGTGGAACAGGCTACCTTCAGAAGTTGTGGACAGTTCTTCTGTGGATCTGTTGAAGAAAAAGTTAGACCGAATCTTGCACACTATTTGAGGGTGTATAAAATTTTCCCTGGCACCCGTTGCCATTGGTACCTCCTCGGTATGGGCCGCAAGGCCATTTGAGGTACTACTTTTCCTTGTAACTATATATATATATATATATATATATATATATACACACACGCAAAGAACCACAGGGAAAAGGAAACACGAAGTCCGAGCGCTTTCGTGATATATTCACATCTTCAGGGACAAGAAAGAACTAGACAGAATTTACAAAGTAAATGAGTTAAATACACAAGCGAAAAAATTCTCCAATATACACCTCAATCTAAAAACAATAAAACAATCTAAATCTTTCCCAATAGATAACTTAATCTAAAGGCTACTAAATTATCGAATACATAAAAGAAACTACATAAAGGAAATTAGACAATTAACATGTACACAAAAAATGATAACAGTTATTTGAAATAGTATTTAATTAGAAGAAGTAATTAAGTAGTAAGAATGCAGTAGTCTAAGGAAACAAAAGACATGGCGCATTGGCGCAGTCGTCGGCACGTGCTACTTCCAGAATATTCCGTTACCTATTGGGGAAGCGAAAAATTCCCCAATAGGCAACTCAGTCTAAAAACAATCTAAAAATTTTCCCAATAGATAACTTGCTCTAAAGTCTACTAAACTATCGAGTACATAAAGACTATATGAAAGAAATAATACAGTTAAAATGTACACATAAAAATGATAGCAATTATTAAAATAATATTTATTTAATTAAAGCAAACAATTAAGTGGCAAGAATGCGGTCAAAATAATCCACCAGGACCACCACCTTTCTAACAATGTATGAGTCTAATTTGTAAAGCCCAGAGCTAAAATTAAGAACCAAATCTGTATTATTCTTGATCACACTCGATTCAAGTATATTTCTACTAACAATAAATTTACTAAAACTTAATTTGGAGGCATTTTTCCAGTCAATGGGATGATTAGTATCTCTTACGTGAATGAAAATGGCGTTAGATTCCTGGCCAGTTCTTATATTATATTTATGCTGCTTAATACGTAACTCTAGCGTCTTGCCAGTTTGACCAATGTAAAATTTATTACATATTATGGAAAACTGATGAGTGGGTAGTTGGGAGGTAACGAAAATGGTTCACTGAGTAGGTAGGTAGTTAATCTAACAATTATTAAATTCCTTTTATGTCAATAACTGGGTGGATGAAACCAATTGGTTGCTCACCAGAGTTATTCTCCACACTAGTATTTATATACTGTGTGACAAGAGCGTGCTCGGTAATAGATATACATTACCGCTCAACCAACCGAGGAAAAAACCAACAACGCTGGTGGAAAAAGCCCCGCGAAGAGGAGAACAAAGGAGAACGAAAACGAGGAACGGGGCGACAGGACGCAACAGGGGGAAGGGACGAGAACAGACACCGAAGAAAGATCCCCACCAGCAAGGACGCTCTCGACAATTAAACAGGAAGGAGAAAAGAGACTCTCTAATAACTAGCAGTAAGTGACTAATTGTGTTTTTTAACCCAGGTTTACATAGATTCATTAAATTAAGCTGGGTCAGACAACTTAGGCCTACATTGTGGCCTAAGACCCAGCATCAACTCATAGCTTAACAAAGGTGAAGGTAGATTGCCCTAACCTAATTTGGTGAGGAATCCTACTGTGGACCTCAACTTATCTGCCCGCTCTGGACCATTTCCGGAATCTCTAGGCTGACCCCTCTAGGCTGACCCCTCTAGGCTAGACTTGATCTACTCTATAGTTAGACTGGAGATATAAGGGGTGGGTTAATTGTGAACCAATTCATACAGAGCATTTTTCGCATTGGTGGTCCGTGTGTGGGGAATTTACAAACTTTAACCTTACTTAACAAAAAAAATTGCAGAATTAGGCTAAATGGTCTAGCCTAAGCCTAACCTAATCAAGCCTAATTAGGTCTACAACCTAGGGCCTAACTAGGAAACATTTACATTTAAGGAGTCTCATTCTCTTATAAGCTTAGACCTGAGTGACATAAGTACTTGGGGGGGATTAAACCAAATTTGAACTTGACTGTTTTGTCTGTGCTCTCTCTTCTCTGGTAATTTCTTCTTGTCCTCTATTTCATTACGATCCCCAGTTAAACAATTTTGACTTAGACATGGACAGTGCGGAATTGAAAAAGTTAAAAAGAAAAGGGGGGCAAAGTTGGGAGCTGTTACAAAGGCTGTGAACACTTTTAACAATATTACACAACCAGGTAAGGAAAATTTAGAGAGTGTAATTCTTAAATTGGAAACTAAAAAGAAGGAAATAATAGCCATTAATGAGAGTATTTCAGAGTTAGTTGAATCCGAAATGGCTGAAGAACAATTGATAGACCTTTACGCTGATGATGATGATCAGGTAATCTCAATTGAACAGCAAATAAGGAGACTACGGTCTCGTTTGACTGACTTAACACCAAAAAAACCTAATTCTGATTTTAATCAAAGTAGAGCTAACCTTCAACAAAATTTAAGTGGCATGCTAAATCCTGAGTCACAAGAATTGAGGGCTCAGTTACCCATTTTGCTAGTACCAACATTTGAAGGGGACACGGTACAATTCCCATCTTTCATTGACAAATTTGAGAATTTAATAGGTAATAAACCTTATATTTCAACTGTTGAAAAGTTTAGTTACTTAACTAGTTCCCTTAAAGGCCCAGCCTATAACCTGATAGCCTATTTACCAGCCGTAGGGAATTCATATGAAGTAGCTATTGATCTCTTAAAACGTAATTACATTAATAAAGATGAGATTGTATATGAATTATCTCAACAAATTTTTGAATTTGCACCCATAAAAGATAACCATAGTGATATGGAAAATTTTTATACAAAATTAGAAGCTATTATAGGACAACTGGTTAGCAATGAGATAGATATTAAAGCTTCATCTTGGATTATACAAGGCATAGTACTTAGGTGCCTTCCTTTGAGGGTTAAAGATATTTTAATTCTAAAGACGGGAGAAAATTATCCTAATCTGGAAGATATAAGAAAACACTTCCCCAATATCCTAACTAATTACAAATTGAGAGATTTCCAACACATAAGACCCAGACTATGGATAAACCAAAGACTGTTCCCAGAGACCAACTAGCTACAGCCAAACAGACAAAACTTGATACTGTAGAATCAAATGTGACCAACTATAATACACGAACACCTACATTACAGAACTTTAATGTAACTGCTGCCTCAACTTACACACCACATTGCAAATTTTGTGCAAGTAATGAACACAGTAGTACTGGGTGTGACAAATATTCAGACTTTAACCAAGAGCTAAAAGATGTGAACAGTTGAACCTGTGTAAAAAGTGTACTGGCCAGGGACATTATAAGAAAGACTGTAAATCTAGGTTAAGATTCAAGTGTAAGTTTTGTAAAAGTTTACGACATGTCTCATCAATGTGTGATTCACCAGTGTCCAAACAATAGTACTCAAACTCAAAAGATACCTCACCCAAACAAAGGTAACAAAGAAAATGCCACTTTCATGGGACATTCTGTTTGTTCAAACAATGTAACAAGAAACACTGAGATTCTTTTACCAACTATTACTTTGGACTTAGTGAATAGTGAGGGTAGCACCACTCCAGTGAGATGTCTTATAGACTGTTGTTCTCAACAAACATTTGTTTCACAAAATGTAGTTAATAAATTGGGTTTGACACCAAGCCCGAATGAACAAAACCTCAGCATTGCATCCTTTGTTAAGGATAATTCGGACAAAAATAGCTATAAGACAATTGACCTGGAACTACATTTAGAAAGTAAATTAGAGAAAATTGAAGCAGTTATTATTTCTAAAGTAGGACAAAACAAACTGGTTATACCCAAACTAGAACAAACCATAAATCATTTGGGAAAACACTACAAAATAGCTGATAGACATATCACTAACAACACAGTAGCTAACATTGAAATGCTAATAGGGCAGATTATATTAATCTTATTCATAAGGGCATAGTAGAGATAGGTAATGGTATAGCTATTCAGACTCCATCAGGGATAGCCCCTTTGGGTGACCTATCAAAATACAACCTAGACCTAAACCAAAACAGTCATGACCAACAAATACTATGTGCCTCAACTCAGTCCTACATAACACCTGTAAGAATAGCAACACTTTGAATAATATTATCTCAACTGAGAACATTAATTCATCATTATCAAATGAAACTTTGGATGAGGCAATTCAAACTTTATGGTTGCTAGAATCTGTGGGTATACATGACACAAACCAAACTTCAGAAGATCAGTTAATGGTAGAAAGATTTGAAGACACCATTCAGTGCAAAGACAATAGTTATTTTGTTGAGTTACCTTGGAAAATAAATTGTCCAACTTTAAGAGACAATCTCAAAGTAGCTAAAGGACATTTATATAAAGTAATGAAAAACTCAAACAAGATAATAATATTCCATCATATAATGATGTCTTCAAAGAACAGCTACAGAAAGGCTTCATTGAAGAAGTAACAAATAACCCTTTTAAAAAAGATGGTTGTCATTATTTAACCCACAGGGGGGTTTATCGACAAGATGCCCCAAAACAAAACTCAGAGTAGTATATAACTGTAGCCTCAAAGACAGTGATAAACACAGTTTGAATGATTGCCTGATTGAGGGTCCTAATCTCATTTCTGACCTTGTGAAGATCTTACTGAGGTTCAGGTTAGATAAATATGCCGTACAAAGTGACATTTCAAAGGCATTTTTGAGAATAAATCTTAAAAATGAATATGATAAGAACCAACTTGAGGTTCTTATGGTTCAAGGATCCATTTGATTTGAATAAAGGGTTCATAACCTATAGATTTAATGTTGTGTTGTTTGGAGCCAATTGCTCACCTAGCCTATTAGCATTGACAATTAGACATCATTTAAACCAGTTTAATAACTCTTTAACATTGAACTTCCTTAAGGAACATTTTTACGTAGACAATCTAATAGGCTCAACAACAACAAAATCTGAATTATCTGAAGTCTATGAACACTCTCAAAACATTATGCAACAAGGTAACTTTGAACTTAGAGAGTGGATTTCAAATGATGAGGATTTAAACAAAGAGATTTTAAAGGATAATAATGGTCTTACTGAGCCATCAGACAGAGTTAAAACTTTAGGTATGAACTGGTATTTGGATGCAACTTCTAACAGTCATGATTCAATCTGTACTAAAGGTTTTAAACTTGATGGGAAGCAATACTAAAAGACAAATATTATCAGAGGCTTCCAAAATTTTTGATCCTATGGGTCTATTCCTGCCTTCAACAATAAAATCAAAGATTCTCCCAAGAAATTTGGAGGACAAATGTTGGGTGGGATGATCCAATAACAAATGAAAATTAAAAATCTTGGAAGAAGTTAGCTGCTGATTTAACAAAAGTGCAGAACATTAAAATTCAAAGGTGCTGTGGGTTTAGGGATAAGCCCCAGAGACTTCATGTGTTTGCTGATGCAAGCACACAAGCTTATGGATGCTGTGCGTATCTTGTAAGTCCTACAGAAAGTCATCTAATTTATGCAAAAGGGAAAGTTGCACCTCTCAAACCTACCCGAACCATACCTCAATTGGAACTATTGGCTGCTGCATTAGCCATTAAAACCATTTCATTGCTTAAGGATGCTTACCATGATGTGAACATAACTCATATCCACATCTGGCTTGACAGTCAGATTTGTCTTGCCTGGATACGGAATGATAGCATTAATAGTAAGAATATCTTTGTAAGAAATAGGCTAAAAGAAATAGCTGAAGCTAATGAAAGCCTACAAGTAAACTTTCACTATGTTCCAACTAAACAAATCCAGCAGACTTTCTGACCAGAGGTTTATCCTACAAGTTGTTGAAGTCAAACAAAACTTGGTTTATGGGACCTAAGTGGCTCTGTAATACAGACCAATGGCCTGTGGAACAAGTTAACTTGACATTAAATTTAATCTTTTCAAATGAAAAGGTTGAACCAATCACTAATTATGAATTTATTCTGATTTCAACAAACTTGTCAGGGTTACAGCCTACTGTTGAGGTTTGCTCACAACTGTTTAACTACAATTAACAAACAGCTAAATAAAAACAATCATAATTATACAGAAGTTGCAACCAAATACTGGATAGGCCATGCACAACAAAAAGAGTACAATAAAGAGTTAGAATTCTTAACTAATGGGAAACAAACAAAAGAACCTGTACCATCAGTAGTTGTGGATCTAAACTTGTTCAGAGATGAGGAAGGTCTTCTAAGGTGTAAAGGGAGATTAGACAAATCAAAACTGTCATACAAAAGCAAACATCCAATCCTTTTACCTAGATTTAGCTATTTGACAACATTAATCATCAGAAAAACACACAATGATGTATATCATATGGGGGTACCACAGACACTAACTACATTAAGAAAAACTTATTGGATACCTAAGGGAAGGATCACTGTTAAAACAGTCCTGAGTGAGTGTGTCACATGTAGGCGTATTCATGCTAGGCCCTATAGGAAACCAAATCCTCCTGCTTTGCCAGAGGAGAGAGTTACTCTCAACAGACCCTTTGAGACTGTAGGCATTGACTCTACAGGAGCATTGACTGTAGGGGTGGGTGACACTGAACAAAAAATGTACATTGTACTGTTTACATGTGCTGCCTCACGAGCTGTTTATCTGGATGTTGTGGAGGACCTTACAGCAGAATCTTTTGTTGCTGTCTTTAAGAGATTCTGTGCACGACATTCAGTACCCAAGACAGTTTGGACTGACAATGCTACATATTTCAAGGCTGGTGAACAAGTCATCCACGACTTGTTAAGCGATGAAATTACACAATTATATATACAAAATTCAAACATAAAGTGGAAGTATATTCCGGTTGCCTCTCACTGGTATGGTTCTATCTGGGAGAGGAATATACAAACAGTAAAGAATTGCTTGAAGAAAGCAATTGGCAAAAAACAGATACACTTATTTGGGTTGCTCACTCTCCTGGCTGAGATTGAGAACATCATTAACAATAGACCACTCACTTATGTGAGTGACAACATTAATGACCCGGAACCATTAACTCCAAATCATTGATTCGGGGAGAACAAGTTAGTCTCCTGCCGGACTACAATATAGACTCTTCAGAAGACCCAAACTGGACTCAACGACATGATGAGCTCCAGACTAAGTTACAACATTTAACTAGAGTTAAAGCTCATTTCATTAAACAGTGGAAAACTGAGTACTTGATGGGTCTAAGGGAGAGACATAAACAAATGACTAAGAAGGATTGGTCTGACACAATTAAGGTAGGGGACCTTGTTCTCATACATGACAGTACTCCAAGACAATACTGGCCTCTGGCTAGAGTTTCAGAACTCAGACCAGGGGCAGACGGGGTAACAAGAGTGGTCAAATTAAGGACTTCAACGGGTGACACAACAAGAGACATTTCTCTTTTGTACCCTTTAGAGCAGTGGTTCTTAACCGGGGGGGCGCGCCCCCCTAGGGGGCGTCGGTAATTTCAAGGGGGGGCGCGATCCCTTGGGGAAAAACACTAATTGTATTTGTTATTCTCTTAACGAGAGCATGGGCTAATATTGAGAAGTTTATGAAAAAATGCAAAAGTATCCCCCTCCAAGGGGGGCGTGGAGGGAAGGACCAATTCCTAGAGGGGGCATGGTAGTAAAAAGGTTAAGAACCACTGCTTTAGAGTCTGGACCCAAAACAATGGACTTTGGAGAACCTTCTCCACTGACAGTAACAACTGGAGACACTGAACTTCCAGTAACTATTCCTTTGACAGTAGGAGTGGTAACGCATCCTACTACAACATTGACAGACACAAGACCTCAGCGACAAACAGCATTAAAGGCGCGACTATTTTTACAACAAACAATAGATGCTGGGGAATTGTAATTATATCTTCTAACTTTCATTTTTTCTTTTCTTATGGTAAAGACCATAGACAGTTTCATCCTATGGATGTATATTTTCTCTTCTAATTAAATGCTACACCTTCTCCATGAGAAGGTGAGGATAGGCAAAAAATGCTCTGTATGAATTGGTCCACAATTAACCCACCCCTTATATCTCCAGTCTAACTATAGAGTAGATCAAGTCTAGCCTAGAGGGGTCAGCCTAGAGATTCCGGAAATGGTCCAGAGCGGGCAGATAAATTGAGGTCCACAGTAGGATTCCTCACCAAAATTAGGTTAGGGCAATCTACCTTCACCTTTGTTAAGCTATGAGTTGATGCTGGGTCTTAGGCCACAATGTAGGCCTAACTTGTCTGACCCAGCTTAATTTAATGTGATTAAATTGCTGGGTTAAAAACTCAATTAGTCACTTACTGTTAGTTATTGGAGTCTCTGTTCTCCGGTTGTGTAATTGTCGAGAGCGTACTTGCTGGCGGGGATCTTTTTCGTTGTCTCTTCTCCCTTCCCCGTTGCGTCCTCTCGCCCCATTGTTCGTTTTCGTACTCGTTTGTTCTCCTCTTCGCGGGGCTTTTTCCACCAGCGTTGTCTTGGTTTTTTCCTCGGTTGGTTGAGCGGTAATGTATCTCCATTACCGAGCACGCTCTTGTCACACAGTATATAAATACTAGTGTGGAGAATAACTCTGGTGAGCAACCAATTGGTTTCATCCACCCAGTTATTGACATAAAAGGAATTTAATAATTGTTAGATTAACTACCTACCTACTCAGTGAACCATTTTCGTTACCTCCCAACTACCCACTCATCAGTTTTCCATATACTGGAGGCCCCGGGAGATAAAAATTTTGGTGTCATTGTCACCAATTTTTATGTCTGAGTGTAGACTAGCTAACTATTTAACTGTAAATGCCTGTTAATCTGATTAACAGTGCCTATCCTCACCTTCTCATGGAGAAGGTGTAGCATTTAATTAGAAGAGAAAATATACATCCATAGGATGAAACTGTCTATGGTCTTTACCATAAGAAAAGAAAAAATGAAAGTTAGAAGATAAAATTACAATTCCCCAGCATCTATTTTTTGTTGTAAAAATAGTCGCGCCTTTAATGCTGTTTGTCGCTGAGGTCTTGTGTCTGTCAATGTTGTAGTAGGATGCGTTACCACTCCTACTGTCAAAGGAATAGTTACTGGAAGTTCAGTGTCTCCAGTTGTTACTGTCAGTGGAGAAGGTTCTCCAAAGTCCATTGTTTTGGGTCCAGACTCTAAAGGGTACAAAAGAGAAATGTCTCTTGTTGTGTCACCCGTGAAGTCCTTAATTTGACCACTCTTGTTACCCCGTTTGCCCCTGGTCTGAGTTCTGAAACTCTAGCCAGAGGCCAGTATTGTCTTGGAGTACTGTCATGTATGAGAACAAGGTCCCCTACCTTAATTGTGTCAGACCAATCCTTCTTAGTCATTGTTTATGTCTCTCCCTTAGACCCATCAAGTACTCAGTTTTCCACTGTTTAATGAAATGACCTTTAACTCTAGTTAAATGTTGTAACTTAGTCTGGAGTTCATTATGTCGTTGAGTCCAGTTTGGGTCTTCTGAAGAGTCTATATTGTAGTCCGGCAGGAGACTAACTTGTTCTCCCCGAATCAAATGATTTGGAGTTAATGGTTCCGGGTCATTAATGTTGTCACTCACATAAGTGAGTGGTCTATTGTTAATGATGTTCTCAATCTCAGCCAGGAGAGTGAGTAACCCAAATAAGTGTATCTGTTTTTTGCCAATTGCTTTCTTCAAGCAATTCTTTACTGTTTGTATATTCCTCTCCCAGATAGAACCATACCAATGAGAGGCAACCGGAATATACTTCCACTTTATGTTTGAATTTTGTATATATAATTGTGTGATTTCATTGCTTAACAAGTCGTGGATGACTGTTCACCAGCTTGAAATATGTAGCATTGTCAGTCCAAACTGTCTTTGGTACTGAATGTCGTGCACAGAATCTCTTAAAGACAGCAACAAAAGATTCTGCTGTAAGGTCCTCCACAACATCCAAATAAACAGCTCGAGAGGCAGCACATGTAAACAGTACAATGTACATTTTTTGTTCAGTGTCACCCACCCCTACAGTCAATGCTCCTGTATAGTCAATGCCTACAGTCTCAAAGGGTCTGTTGAGAGTAACTCTCTCCTCTGGCAAAGCAGGAGGATTTGGTTTCCTATAGGGCCTAGCATGAATACGCTTACATGTGACACACTCACTCAGGACTGTTTTAACAGTGATCCTTCCCTTGGGTATCCAATAAGTTTTTCTTAATGTAGTTAATGTCTGTGGTACCCCCATATGATATACATCATTATGTGTTTTTCTGATGATTAATGTTGTCAAATAGCTAAATCTAGGTAAAAGGATTGGATGTTTGCTTTTGTATGACAGTTTTGATTTGTCTAATCTCCCTTTACACCTTAGAAGGCCTTCCTCATCTCTGAAGAAGTTTAGATCCACAAACTGATGGTACAGGTTCTTTTGTTTGTTTCCCATTAGTTAAGAATTCTAACTCTTTATTGTACTCTTTTGTTGTGCATGGCCTATCCAGTATTTGGTTGCAACTTCTGTATAATTATGATTGTTTTTATTTAGCTGTTTGTTAATTGTGGTTAAACAGTTGTGAGCAAACCTCAAACAGTAGGCTGTAACCCTGACAAGTTTGTTGAAATCAGAATAAATTTCATAATTAGTGATTGGTTCAACCTTTTCATTTGAAAAGATTAAATTTAATGTCAAGTTAACTTGTTCCACAGGCCATTGGTCTGTATTACAGAGCCACTTAGGTCCATAAACCAAGTTTTGTTTGACTTCAACAACTTGTAGGATAAACCTCTGGTCAGAAAGTCTGCTGGATTTTGTTTAGTTGGAACATAGTGAAAGTTTACTTGTAGGCTTTCATTAGCTTCAGCTATTTCTTTTAGCCTATTTCTTACAAAGATATTCTTACTATTAATGCTATCATTCCGTATCCAGGCAAGACAAATCTGACTGTCAAGCCAGATGTGGATATGAGTTAAGTACACATCATGGTAAGCATCCTTAAGCAATGAAATGGTTTAATGGCTAATGTAGCAGCCAATAGTTCCAATTGAGGTATGGTTCGGGTAGGTTTGAGAGGTGCAACTTTCCCTTTTGCATAAATTAGATGACTTTCTGTAGGGCTTACAAGATACGCACAGCACCCATAAGCTTGTGTGCTTGCATCAGCAAACACATGAAGTCTCTGGGGCTTATCCCTAAACCCACAGCACCTTTGAATTTTAATGTTCTGCACTTTTGTTAAATCAGCAGCTAACTTCTTCCAAGATTTTTGATTTTCATTTGTTATTGGATCATCCCACCCAACATTTGTCCTCCAAATTTCTTGGAGGAGAATCTTTGATTTTATTGTCGAAGGCAGGAATAGACCCATAGGATCAAAAATTTTGGAAGCCTCTGATAATATTTGTCTTTTAGTATTTGCTTCCTCATCAAGTTTAAAACCTTTAGTACAGATTGAATCATGACTGTTAGAAGTTGCATCCAAATACCAGTTCATAACTAAAGTTTTAATTCTGTCTGATGGCTCAGTAAGACCATTATTATCCTTTAAAATCTCTTTGTTTAAATCCTCATCATTTGAAATCCACTCTCTAAGTTCAAAGTTACCTTGTTGCATAATGTTTTGAGAGTGTTCATAGACTTCAGATAATTCAGATTTTGTTGTTGTTGAGCCTATTAGATTGTCTACGTAAAAATGTTCCTTAAGGAAGTTCAATGTTAAAGAGTTATTAAACTGGTTTAAATGATGTCTAATTGTCAATGCTAATAGGCTAGGTGAGCAATTGGCTCCAAACAACACAACATTAAATCTATAGGTTATGAACCCTTTATTCAAATCAAATGGATCCTTGAACCATAAGAACCTAAGTTGGTTCTTATCATATTCATTTTTAAGATTTATTCTCAAAAATGCCTTTGAAATGTCACTTTGTACGGCATATTTGTCTAACCTGAACCTCAGTAAGATCTTCACAAGGTCAGAAATGAGATTAGGACCCTCAATCAGGCAATCATTCAAACTGTGTTTATCACTGTCTTTGAGGCTACAGTTATATACTACTCTGAGTTTTGTTGTTGGGGCATCTTGTCGATAAACCCCCCTGTGGGTTAAATAATGACAACCATCTTTTTTAAAAGGGTTATTTGTTACTTCTTCAATGAAGCCTTTCTGTAGCTGTTCTTTGAAGACATCATTATATGATGGAATATTATTATCTTGTTTGAGTTTTTTCATTACTTTATATAAATGTCCTTTAGCTACTTTGAGATTGTCTCTTAAAGTTGGACAATTTATTTTCCAAGGTAACTCAACAAAATAACTATTGTCTTTGCACTGAATGGTGTCTTCAAATCTTTCTACCATTAACTGATCTTCTGAAGTTTGGTTTGTGTCATGTATACCCACAGATTCTAGCAACCATAAAGTTTGAATTGCCTCATCCAAAGTTTCATTTGATAATGATGAATTAATGTTCTCAGTTGAGATAATATTATTCAAAGTGTTGCTATTCTTACAGGTGTTATGTAGGACTGAGTTGAGGCACATAGTATTTGTTGGTCATGAACTGTTTTGGTTTAGGTCTAGGTTGTATTTTGATAGGTCACCCAAAGGGGCTATCCCTGATGGAGTCTGAATAGCTATACCATTACCTATCTCTACTATGCCCTTATGAATAAGATTAATATAATCTGCCCCTATTAGCATTTCAATGTTAGCTACTGTGTTGTTAGTGATATGTCTATCAGCTATTTTGTAGTGTTTTCCCAAATGATTTATGGTTTGTTCTAGTTTGGGTATAACCAGTTTGTTTTGTCCTACTTTAGAAATAATAACTGCTTCAATTTTCTCTAATTTACTTTCTAAATGTAGTTCCAGGTCAATTGACTTATAGCTATTTTTGTCCGAGTTATCCTTAACAAAGGATGCAATGCTGAGGTTTTGTTCATTCGGGCTTGGTGTCAAACCCAATTTATTAACTACATTTTGTGAAACAAATGTTTGTTGAGAACAACAGTCTATAAGACATCTCACTGGAGTGGTGCTACCCTCACTATTCACTAAGTCCAAAGTAATAGTTGGTAAAAGAATCTCAGTGTTTCTTGTTACATTGTTTGAACAAACAGAATGTCCCATGAAAGTGGCATTTTCTTTGTTACCTTTGTTTGGGGGAGGTATCTTTTGAGTTTGAGTACTATTGTTTGGACACTTTGGTGAATCACACATTGATGAGACATGTCGTAAACTTTTACAAAACTTACACTTGAATCTTAACCTAGATTTACAGTCTTTCTTATAATGTCCCTGGCCAGTACACTTTTTACACAGGTTCAACTGTTCACATCTTTTAGCTCTTTGGTTAAAGTCTGAATATTTGTCACACCCAGTACTACTGTGTTCATTACTTGCACAAAATTTGCAATGTGGTGTGTAAGTTGAGGCAGCAGTTACATTAAAGTTCTGTAATGTAGGTGTTCGTGTATTATAGTTGGTCACATTTGATTCTACAGTATCAAGTTTTGTCTGTTTGGCTGTAGCTAGTTGGTCTCTGGGAACAGTCTTTGGTTTATCCATAGTCTGGGTCTTATTTGTTGGAAAATCTCTCAATTTGTAATTAGTTAGGATATTGGGGAAGTGTTTTCTTATATCTTCCAGATAGGATAATTTTCTCCCGTCTTTAGAATTAAAATATCTTTAACCCTCAAAGGAAGGCACCTAAGTACTATGCCTTGTATAATCCAAGATGAAGCTTTAATATCTATCTCATTGCTAACCAGTTGTCCTATAATAGCTTCTAATTTTGTATAAAAATTTTCCATATCACTATGGTTATCTTTTATGGGTGCAAATTCAAAAATTTGTTGAGATAATTCATATACAATCTCATCTTTATTAATGTAATTACGTTTTAAGAGATCAATAGCTACTTCATATGAATTCCCTACGGCTGGTAAATAGGCTATCAGGTTATAGGCTGGGCCTTTAAGGGAACTAGTTAAGTAACTAAACTTTTCAACAGTTGAAATATAAGGTTTATTACCTATTAAATTCTCAAATTTGTCAATGAAAGATGGGAATTGTACCGTGTCCCCTTCAAATGTTGGTACTAGCAAAATGGGTAACTGAGCCCTCAATTCTTGTGACTCAGGATTTAGCATGCCACTTAAATTTTGTTGAAGGTTAGCTCTACTTTGATTAAAATCAGAATTAGGTTTTTTTGGTGTTAAGTCAGTCAAACGAGACCGTAGTCTCCTTATTTGCTGTTCAATTGAGATTACCTGATCATCATCATCAGCGTAAAGGTCTATCAATTGTTCTTCAGCCATTTCGGATTCAACTAACTCTGAAATACTCTCATTAATGGCTATTATTTCCTTCTTTTTAGTTTCCAATTTAAGAATTACACTCTCTAAATTTTCCTTACCTGGTTGTGTAATATTGTTAAAAGTGTTCACAGCCTTTGTAACAGCTCCCAACTTTGCCCCCCTTTTCTTTTTTAACTTTTTCAATTCCGCACTGTCCATGTCTAAGTCAAAATTGTTTAACTGGGGATCGTAATGAAATAGAGGACAAGAAGAAATTACCAGAGAAGAGAGAGCACAGACAAAACAGTCAAGTTCAAATTTGGTTTAATCCCCCCCAAGTACTTATGTCACTCAGGTCTAAGCTTATAAGAGAATGAGACTCCTTAAATGTAAATGTTTCCTAGTTAGGCCCTAGGTTGTAGACCTAATTAGGCTTGATTAGGTTAGACTTAGGCTTAGGCTAGACCATTTAGCCTAATTCTGCAATTTTTTGTTAAGTAAGGTTAGGGTTTGTAAATTCCCCACACGGGCCATCAATGCGAAAAATGCTCTGTATGAATTGGTCCACAATTAACCCACCCCTTATATCTCCAGTCTAACTATAGAGTAGATCAAGTCTAGCCTAGAGGGGTCAGCCTATAGATTCCGGAAATGGTCCAGAGCGGCAGATAAATTGAGGTCCACAGTAGGATTCCTCACCAAAATTAGGTTAGGCAATCTACCTTCACCTTTGTAAGCTATGAGTTGATGTTGGGTCTTAGGCACAATGTAGGCCTAACTTGTCTGACCCAGCTTAATTTAATGTGATTAAATTGCTGGGTTAAAACTCAATTAGTCACTTACTGTTAGTTATTGGAGTCTCTGTTCTCCGGTTGTGTAATTGTCGAGAGCGTACTTGCTGGCGGGATCTTTTTCGTTGTCTCTTCTCCCTTCCCCGTTGCGTCTCTCGCCCCGTTGTTTCGTTTTCGTACTCCTTTGTTCTCCTCTTCGCGGGGCTTTTTCCACCAGCGTTGTCTTGGTTTTTTCCTCGGTTGGTTGAGCGTAATGTATATCTATTACGAGCACGCTCTTGTCACACAGTATAAAATACTAGTGTGGAGAATAACTCTGGTGAGCAAACCAATTGGTTTCATCCCCCAGTTATTGACATAAAAGGAATTTAATAATTGTTAGATTAACTACCTACCTACTCAGTGAACCATTTTCGTTACCTCCAACTCCCACTCATCAGTTTTCCATAGGCACTGTTAATCACATTAACAGGCATTTACAGTCAAATAGTTAGCTAGTCTACACTCAGACATAAAAATTGTGACAATGACTCCAAAATTTTATCTCCCGGGGCCCCCAGTATATGGAAAACTGATGAGTGGGTAGTTGGGAGGTAACGAAATGGTTCACTGAGTAGGTAGGTAGTTATCTAACAATTATTAAATTCCTTTTATGTCAATAACTGGGTGGATGAAACCAATTGGTTGCTCACCAGAGTTATTCTCCACACTAGTATTTATATACTGTGTGACAAGAGCGTGCTCGGTATAGATATACATTACCACTCAACCAACCGAGGAAAACCAACAACGCTGGTGGAAAAAGCCCGCGAAGAGGAGAACAAAGGAGAACGAAAACGAGGAACGGGGCGACAGGACGCAACAGGGGGAAGGGACGAGAACAGACACCCGAAGAAAGATCCCCACCAGCAAGGACGCTCTCGACAATTAAACAGGAAGGAGAAAAGAGACTCTCTAATAACTAGCAGTAAGTGACTAATTGTGTTTTTTTAACCCAGGTTTACATAGATTCATTAAATTAAGCTGGGTCAGACAACTTAGGCCTACATTGTGGCCTAAGACCCAGCATCAACTCATAGCTTAACAAAGGTGAAGGTAGATTGCCCTAACCTAATTTGGTGAGGAATCCTACTGTGGACCTCAATTTATCTGCCCGCTCTGGACCATTTCCGAATCCTCTAGGCTGACCCCTCTAGGCTAGACTTGATCTACTCTATAGTTAGACTGGAGATATAAGGGGTGGGTTAATTGTGGACCAATTCATACAGAGCATTTTTCGCAATATTGTGCATGGAATTTTATATACACAACCCTGTTCACTTAAAGGGGAGTTTTTAATCAATGAATTCTTAATTACATCTAAATTTCTGAACGCGATATTTACGTTAAAAGTCCTCAGCAGTTTCGCAGATCAAGGAAATTTTCTTTAAATGGTAATGCTAAGACGTTTTTTGTGGTATAAGGAGTCTTGTCTTTTACCTCATAGAAGGTTTTCTTTGCCATTTTTAAAGATTTATCCATGCAGTTCTTTGAATATTTTAAATGAAACAATTTTATACAAATCCGTAAGCATCTTAGGAACAAAGTAGAAAAAACGGTTCGTTTTGCGTTAATGTGGCGAGCCGAATAATAATGTATATAGAAACAATTATATTAGCGGGTTTTCTGTAAATATTGTACTTTAGCTTTTTTCCGGACCTATATATTAAAACATCTAAAAAATTTCTATTTCAACTGTAAAATTGATAGAGGGAGTTAAATTATTAAGCTTGGGTAAGAATTCATTGAGATTTAAAGTTTCTGGCCAAAGACAAAAAACATCATCTTCATATCTAAACCACGAAACGTAATTTGGCAGAATCTTCATTAATAATTTACTTTCAAAAAACTCCATATATAAGTTATTTAAAATGGGAGAGAGGGAGTTTCCCATTGCCATACCAAATTTCTGCCTAAAATATTCATTATTAAACATTATTAAATCTCAGATTTTCCATTATCATTTTTATTGCAATCGTAAGTAATAACTGTTGTTCTAATTTAATTATTTAATCATACGATAATTATATAAGTTTTAGCATCACGACTAACACATAAAAAGATGTTCTATGTTTATTTAAATTTAAATTATACTGTTCTTATGTTCAAATGTTCTCACCATAAACGTAAGTCATAATATTTACTTATGATGCTCTTAACCTACAATTTAGTTAACTTTATTTTAATTCGTTACCAGTGTGAATGCCAAATAAGGGTATCACTTACTCAGTCACAAAATGTACTGCAGTAAAACTGAGTTCATGATATTAACATCAGTGACATAATTCTTGATCGTCGATAATTATATATAATTGAAGGAAAGTAATGAAACTATTTCAAATTATTTTAGCCCCCCTTTTAATTTACTTTAAAGAAAACGATTAAATTAATGAAAACTGAGGATTTGCAAGCAGATACTTTAAAATGTGTGTATGTAGTATGTACTGCAACAGTTCAAGGACCTTAAAATGAAAGTTGTAAGGTAGAGAATTATTTGGAATTCCTTTTATTTTGAAATTATCCTCTCTCTCTCTCTCTCTCTCTCTCTCTCTCTCTCTCTCTCTGAAATAAGGGAAATTTCGGATAATTGCATAACACAATAGTTTGGGGCCTCCATCAAATGAAAAGGTTTATTGGCAGACTATAGTCCATATGACAGATATTATTAATACAATGACAATTCATATCAAAAGAACAATTAGAATTAACAAGTTAATATAAAATTTAAAATGTTGCACACATACTTCACTATAATATATATATATATATATATATATATATATATATCAGGTCATCCCATAAGTAATGTCGTTTTTTACGATAGATTAAGTTTAAACTAGTCCTACTCGGTTTAAGCATAATTTTTCCGGAGGTTAAATCTAAGAGGAGATCTATCGTGTTTCGCTGCATACGTTACAGACCTTGACCAGTGAAGACGTGTGATTTGCTTTATGTGAACCCCTCATAAACATGGCGGTATCAGAAGAGCATATCAGGCATATAATGCTTTACGAGTTCAAAAAAGGGAACAGTGCTACTGAAGGAATGGTGACTGCTGTTTGACAGATGCAGCACGCTCAGGACGCCCTGCTGAGTTTGATGATGACCTGCTGTTAGCCGCACTTGAAGAAGACTGTTCAACAACTGTCGAAGAATTGGCCCAGAAACTCAATTCATCCCCGTCCACCATCCATCGACATTTGCAACAACTCGGGAAAGAGCCTAAGTTAGGAAAATGGGTGCCACATGAATTGTCGGTCGACAATCTGAGGGTGCGGGTAGACATTAGCACAGCTCTTCATTCCCGTGAACTCCAAGATCCGTTTTTGCACCGTTTAGTGACTGATGATGAAAAGTGGATACTGTACCAGAATGTTAAGTGCCGTCGACAGTGGGTTTGTGCCGGAGAACCAGCGACACCACAGCCAAAACCAAATCTTCACCCTCGGAAGGTGTTGCTTAGTGTTTGGTGGGATAAAGGTGGTGTAATACACTTTGAAACCTTACCACACAACCAAACAATCACCGCTCAAGTCCACTGTCAACAACTGGATTGATTGAACACTGCACTAAAAGAAAAGAGACCTTCTTTGGTTAATCGGAAAGGAATCATGTTCCACCACGACAACGCACGTCCTCATACCGCTCGGATCATTTCTGCAAAAATTGAGGAGCTTGGGTGGGAAAAACTTCCACATCTTCCATATTCTCCAGACCTTGCGCCTTCAGATTATCATCTCTTCGGGAGTCTGCAAAACTATCTTGACGAGAAACGGTATACTTCTTTAGATGACCTGCACACCAGTCTTTGTACGTTTTTTGCCTCAAAACCGCCTGAATTTTATAAACATGGCATTGAAAAGTTTGTCGGACGTTGGCAGAGTGTCAAATGATTCCGATGGAAAATATATACTAGATTAAAAAGTTTCAGTTGAGTTTTTTTTTGTCCTTCAAATTCCGATCTAAGAAACGACATTACTTATGGGATGACCTGATATATATATATATATATATTGGTTTGTTAGTTGTATCGTTTGACCTTCATGAATATTGTACTTGTTTATGTGATTTCTCTCCTGCCAATAAACTTTATCATATATTTATTATATAATGCAAACACACAAGGAAAAGGAAAAATGATTACAAGGTCTATCGTGTATTCAACAGTACACCTCGTCGTCAGGGAATGAAAGGGAAAGGTTATATATATATATATATATATATATATATATATATATATATATATATATATATATATATATATATATATATATATATATATATACAGGGCGTCCCAAAAAAATGTATACACACTTTAAATAATTATAAAGGCAGTGTTTATTAAAATACATTTCATTTTCAAAATGTAATAGAATCTACAGACATTATTTAATTGTTTTGTCAACGCCTGTTTTCAAACTGACGTCCGTTCTGGTCCAGGCACTGCTGATAACGCGAAGCAATGGAATCGCAAACATCACGAAACATTTCGTTTGGTATTTGTGTGCATTCTCGTTCAATGGCTGCTCTCAATTCAGCGACTGTTGCAGGTTTTATAGCGTAGACTTTGTCTTTTAAGTATCCCCATAAAAAAAAAGTCTAGTGGTGTGAGGTCTAGTGAACACGGAGGGTATTCTACGAAACCCCTTCGTCCAATCCACATCCACATCGTGCCAAGTACCACTCGCAATACTCCACTCTTCGGTCCGGATCATCTTCATTAATAGCATGGACTAATCTTGGAATGTAACTTTTCCATTGACAGCGCTTCAAAATGCGTTGGACAGACGATTCTGAAATTCCTACCTCACGACTCGCTTGCCGCACAGATTTTCTTGGACTTTGGTGATATGTTTCCAGTACTCTTTCTTGCTTTGTGGGGCTTGTCGATGTCCGTGGTCTTCCGGAACGCTTCTTGTGGACATTCTGAACAGTTCCATCGGCTTCAAACTTATCTCTAATTCGAGTGATGGTAAGTCGCGTTGGTGGATCTGTTTGAAACTCCCTCCTAAACTGTCTTTGCACTTCAACTGCGTTTTCACACTTCCAGTAGCATTTTAGAATGAATTTCCTTTGTTCAAAGCTTAGTCTGACTGCCATTATTAATTCTAATGGGTTTAACTTGGAAAGAAAGAAACATCAATTGAGCTATCAGCTGTTAAAGTGTGTATACATTTTTTGGGACGCCCTGTATATATGACCAGTTTTGAAACTGGCATATATATAACCAGTTTTGAAACTGGCATATATATAACCAGTTTTGAAATTGGCATATTTGGGCTTCTTCCCTTTTGCTTTCATTCCCTGACGAGGTGTACTGTTGAATACAGGAAAGGACTTGTAATCATTTTTCCCTTCCCTTGTGTGTTTGCATTATATAATAAATATAGGATAGAGTTTATTGGCAGGAGAGAAATCCCATAAACAAGTATAATATATATATATATAACCAGTGCAGTTCCTGCACGACTGTAACTCTTGTTTTGTAACTTGTTTATATATATATATAATATATATATATATATATATATATATATATATACCTGCTTAACCTTGTTGCTGTTTCGTGCGTTGGTCTCTCTTCACACGGAGGTCAAACTGGTGGCCCCACCTCTAGGTCTGGCTTGGTGGAGGAGCAGTTGCTGTCTTGCCTTCTCTACCGTACATAACCAGGTACACCAGGGTCATCTGGTACCGTCCTGAGCCAGGCATCTAGTCTTCTCTTGAAGACTTCAACTTTGACCCCTGTAACATTTCTGAGGTCATTTGGAAGCTAGTTGAAAAGTCTTGGCCTTCTGACAACCAAGCTATTTTCGTTCAGTGTTGAGGAGGTCCCTTGTCGGCCCTTTAATTTGGGAACACTACACATTCTGCCTTTCCTATTTTCCAGTGTGGTTGGAATGGTAATTGGGTTTAGTTTTGGGTTTGGTACCAGTTTTTCGATCATTTTCCATATGTAGATTATCGTGTTCCTCTCTCTCCTTTCCAGGGAGTACAGATTTAGTTTACGTAGTCTTTCCCAGTAGTTGAGTTCTTTGCAGCCATTAATCTTGGCTGTGAAATGTCTTTGCGTTTCTGTTTCTTCTAAATTTTAGTTTCTTCCTTTTTATATGGGGACGTCAAAACTGAGCAGTATTCAAGTTTTGGTATAATCAGTATTTTTAGCAGGGGAATCATTACTGTCCTGTCCCTTCTTTTGAATGTTCTTAGTAGGGTACCTGTCCCCCGACTCTTTTTGCTTTATTTATCGCTATCTGATTTTGTGTTTCGAATTTGGCATCATCGGTCAGTGTTACCCCCAGATTGATCGCTTTCGTGCTTCTCTGAGTTTCCTGTCTATCTGGAGCATAATATGCAGTCTATTTAAGTTCCTCTTTTCTACCATATCTCAAGAGCTGAAATTTCTCGGTGTTAATTGACATGATGTTGTCTTCTGACCATTTGTATATTTTGTTCGTGTCCCTCTGTAAGGCCTCCACTTCATTTACATTGCTGACTTTTCTGCCGATCTTTGTATCATCTGCAAAGGATGTTACTATACGGTTGCTGTTTACTCCGCTGTCTATGTCTGTTAGTATGATAATGAACAGGAGTGGGGCCAGTACTGTCCCTTGTGGTACTGAGCTGCGTACTTCTGATTCTGATGATGATGATACACCTTGAATTTTGACGACCTGTAGACGTTCTCTGAAGAAGTTGTAGATCCATTTTCCCACTTTGCCTGTTATTCCCATATATTTCATTTTATGTGCTCTTATACCGTGATCACATTTGTCGAAAGCTTTAGCAAAATCTGTGTATATGACATCGTAGTTGTAATTGCCTTCCAGTGCATCTAGGATATTGTTGTAGTGTTCTATTAGTTGTGATAGGCATGATCTACCTGATCGGAATCCATGCTGATTTTAGTTGAATCTTTCCAGTGTCTCCAAGAAATCATAAATTTTCTCTCTAACTATTCTTTCAAATACTTTGGTGAGGTGGGACGTCAATGACACTGGTCTATAGTTCTTTGCTTTGCTTGAGATCTATCCCCTCCTTTATATATAAAGGAGGATCCCAGTGTCTAGGGATCTTCTCCATATCCAGTATAAAGGTGTAACTATTTCATTTTTATAGTTTTTAATCAATAATGCGTTCCAATTGTCCGAACCTGCAGCTGAATATGGTTTCATTTGTCCTATAGCTCTCGCTACATCTTCTGGGGTAAAATCAAAGTCTGTTATACACTCTCCTTGCAATTTCTCTTCAAAGAATGCATCTATGTCAGGTATCGCTTTGTCTCTTCCTTTAGGGCCCAATAGCGGCGCGCGTTTTTGTTTTCCTTTTCGCACAGCTATAAAAGTATTTTGGATTTTCCTTTATTGCTTCTACCGCCTTTTCCTCTTCCCTCTCTGTATGGTCCTTAATCAGGGCTTGTATTTCCCTATCGATACCCTCCAGTTTTTCTTGTATTACTTCCCTGGCATTATCTCCGCAGTTGGCTAACTTCACCTCCACTCTCTTTCTTTTGCGGAATATTCTTCTCTTTTGCCTCTCTAGCCAGCTCCTCTTTCCTTTTAGCTGTGATTTCGAAGCATATTTTTCTAAAATTCTCAGCGTTTTTTCTTCCAAGGTTGTTAGCATTTCTTCAGTTGTTTTATTCTCTAAAACTGTTCTCCACTCTATTTGGGCCATGTGCGATCTGATTGCTTCCCAATTTACAGTCTTGGAGTTTAAGTTAAAGGCCCCAAATTTGCTTCTTTCCTCAATATATATGTGTATTGTCTTTTAACGTTGTCGTCATATTTGTTGATATCTCGATTAAGTTGTGGTCTGAGATAATGGTTGGGGTTATTTTTATATCAACAATCAAGTTCGTGTTATTCGTGAATACCAGATCCAGGCAGTTATTTTTTCTGGTATTTTCTGTTATCTCCTGTGTCAACATAAACTCATTTGTGAGAGCCATTTTTTGCTTGCTCCTGGTCTTCTCTTGTGACCCCCTTGTCCTGGTGTATATATATATATTCCTATTCACCTTTTTGTATTTTATAAATGGGAAGTTAAAGTCTCCGCAGATCATTATTATATTGGGGGATGGAGGGTTTAAGGCCTTTATTAACTTTCTGATGTCATCAATGGCCTCCGAGAATTTTTCGGTCGGAGTGCTTGGAGGTCTATAGATGACTATTAGTATCACGTTTAGTTTTTCTGTTTTCACTGCTAGGAGTTCCACAAAGCTGTTTGATTTACTTATTATCGTCAATACAATGTTCGCAGTATTCAGTTTCCTTGGCAATCCTTAATATGAGTTTCTGTGAGGCATGCGATGTCTGCCCTTGTTTCGTCCATTATAATATATATATATATATATGGCTGACCAGCCATGCGTGGCTGGCTCCGAGGGCAGGAGAAGATCAGAGAGCAATTCCCTCCTTCACCAAGTCCCGCAAATGGGGCGGGATGCTGCAGAGGGGTCGACCGCAGGTCGATCCTGAACCGTCGTTGAAACTCAACAAAAGTAACAAAAGTAATATATATATATACAGGGTGGGCCGAAAGTCTGAATCCATAGGAAAATATTTATTTTAATACATAAATTACAACAAATGGTAAATACTTAAAATGAATATCAACTTTAACTCGTAAATGCGTATCCGTGATACTGTACAGTAGTTCGTACTCCAGTATAAATACTCAAATACTTTTTTTATTTCAGCCCAGAAATGGCTTCGAATCTAACAACAGAAGACCGGGTAGAACTTGTGCTCATGTACGCAAGACAGGGCGCTACACACAGAGAAGTTGCTACCGAATTCAATAGAAATCATCCTGATAAGCATCCAGTAACACATGCGACTGTTGGCAAGTTGTTTAAACGTTTTAAAGAAACAGGAAGTGTACATGATCGACGGCGTTCTGGTCGTCCAAAAACTGCAACTGATGAAAATACCTCTGCAATGGTATGTGAAACTTTAACGAATAGTCCAGTAAAGTCAACAAGAAGATTATCAAATGAAACACGCATCTCGAGAACGTCAATTCGAAGAATTATTAAAAATCATAAATTCCATCCCTAAGTGTCTCGATGTCAGAGGCCGCCAATTTGAGCATTTGTTATAATTTGTTGTTTATACTGGAGTACGAACCACTGTACAGTATCACGGATACGCATTTACGAGTTAAAGTTAATATTCATTTTAAGTATTTACCATTTGTTGTAATTTATGTATTAAAATAAATATTTTCCTATGGATCCAGACTTTCGGCCCACCCTGTATATATATATATATATATATATATATATATATATATATATATATATACAGTATAATATATATAGTGGTGGGCACCGTTAACCAAAAAGTTAGCTTCGATAACGATAATCCGTTAACCCCAATTTTTAACTCCGATAACGATAATCCGATAATTTTACTACAAAGTTAACGGAAGTTAACGATAATCCGTTAACGATAAGTATTTCTTTACTAACATTTAAAAAAATCAAGGAAAAAAGCTTTAAAACCCATAGAAAATGTTTATTTATGCAAAATCCAACAATAAATAGGTATTTAACTATTTTTATCAAGTTTTGCAACTTTTTTGCTTAATAACTTTTTTTTTATTTTTAATAAAAAATGTACTGATTACATGTTTTGAAACCCTTGTAACCACCAGTGTTGGGCACTAAAGCGTTAATCCGATAACAGTTAATTAACGAAGTTAACTTTTTTTAACGGACTATTAACGGAAGTTAATTTCCATTTATCGTTATCGGACCAGTTAACTTCCGATAACTCGATATTTAGTCTGTTAAAGTCCGTTAACACGTTAACTGCGAGGAGTCATTCACGGAAGATCACCGCTCCGCGAATGAATTCAAACCGCCATAACTTCAGTCTGCTTCCAGATCTCGCAAGGGGAGGTTGTGCGCTTTTTATTGAAGGTAAGAAGGTTCTTTTAACGTTAGTAAAAGTCCTATAATATTATATATATATTAATACGTATGGAGATACGTATGGTAAAATGTACGGTTGAGAAAAATTAATTTATAGTAATGACTAATGAATAAGTATTTTTACACTGCGTTAGTAAATCTCTAAAAAAGTATATATAGTATGTAAAATTTGAATAATAGTTTTTATTCACTGATTGTAATATTGTCGTCGAATTAAATAACAATTGCGTATATTACATAGACAAAATATTTTATAGACAAAATAATTCCTGGACAAAGTATTTTTATTTTATAGACTAAATAATTCATAGATAAAATATTTTATAGATAAAATAATTACATAGAGAAAAATTACTTCTATTGAAAATTCACAGAAAAAGGTTAAGCAAAATAAAATATTTTATATAACGTAATATTTTATATTATATATTATAATATTATTATAATTAATATTTTGAATTAATTTTGCTATTTTGTTTGAATTAATATTTTATTAGTTTAGTTACATATTTTATACGATGATATTTTACTTTTTTTAGGTTCTTCTGTATTATCGTAAACTAGACAGCGTTCAGTTCTCTCTTACCAAGCATTCTCTACAACTTTTAAACTTCAACCATGGAGCACCAAGAAGAAGTTCTCGACATTGAGATCGCCTCTGTCTCAGGTACTTCTGAGTCTCAGTCTGACCAGAACTTGATAAAAATACAGTTAAATACCTATTTATTGTTGGATTTTGCATAAATAAACATTTTCTATGGGTTTTAAAGCTTTTTTCCTTGATTTTTTTAAATGTTAGTAAAGAAATAGTTATCGTTAACGGATTATCGTTAACTTCCGTTAACTTTGTAGTAAAATTATCGGATTATCGTTATCGGAGTTAAAAATTGGGGTTAACGGATTATCGTTATCGAAGTTAACTTTTTGGTTAACGGTGCCCACCACTGGTAACCACAAACCATTAACTAAATTTTAATTTACCAGAGAATTATTATGGCGGGAACTGAAAGGTAAAATTAAATTTTAGGCACATTTATTAAAGACTATGACACAATGTGCTGGTTGCCCTTCAGAAAGACCAACTTCTCAAAGTTAGGCCCAACTGCCAGTCTTGACCTCTTGGGCCTCCCCAACCTCCCCTTGCGAGATCTGGAAGCAGACTGAAGTTATGGCGGTTTAAATTCATTCGCAGAGCGGTGATCTTCCGTGAATGACTCCTCGCAGTTAACGTGTTAACGGACTTTAACAGACTAAATATCGAGATATCGGAAGTTAACTGGTCCGATAACGATAAATGGAAATTAACTTCCGTTAATAGTCCGTTAAAAAAGTTAACTTCGTTAATTAACTGACTGTTATCGGATTAACGCTTTAGTGCCCAACACTGTATATATATATATTATATATATATATATATATATATATATATATTTAGGGTGATTCTTATTTTTTGAAATGGGGCGGGATGCTGCAGAGGGGTCGACCGCAGGTCGATCCTGAACCGTCGTTCAAACTCAACAAAAGTAACAAAATTAATGAAAATGAAAATGAAAAGGTTTATTGGCAGACTATAGTCCATATGACAAATATTAATACAATGACAGTTCATACACTAAGGATAAAAATAAATACAATTGATTAGAAATAATACTGCACTGTCGAAGTTAAGTGGAGCTACAGACAGACGTTTTCGTACCAAAAAGTCCATAGCTTAGAGGATAAATGGCAGGACTCATGGATAGCTTGGATGATCGGGTTGGTTGATTTTTTTAATTCTTTGCATTAGACTGTGTTGAGCACGTCTTGTTACCTCCGGGAAGCTCGGAACATTGCGGGTTGCAAACATTTGCGAAGCTGAGCATCTCGGGGGTAATTTATGTAAGAGTCTAAACGACCTGTTGTACAGCAAATTTAGGGTTCTGCCAGAACCTTTTTTATAATTCACCCAGAGTTGCTGACCGTATATATTACTGCAGAAAGTACGAAAGAGTGTGTCTTTAGCTTCACTTGTACAGAAACGAAGTTCCTTATGGCATATTCGCTTTAGCACACAGGCTTCGAGATCGTTTTCTTATATCCGAGTCATCACTCAAGGAGCTGGTAATAGTTTGACCCAAATACTTAAACTCTTGTACTTCCTCAATTACTTCACCATTCATTTTAAACCTTATATCAGCTGGCTGATAACAGCTTTTAGGATGAAATTGCATAACCTTAGTTTTTGTCACATTAAAAAGAATATCATGTTTCTGCGAATACACTTCGCAGACTTTTAGTAGCCGATCCAGACCTTTAACAGAGGGACTTATTAACACCATATCATCGGCATAAACTAAGTTATTTATCCTTATGTTATCTATACAACATCCTACTGTTGCCTCATTAAGTGAAGCAATTAATCCGTCAATATACACATTAAACAGCATAGGGGAGAGGAAGGAGCCTTGTCTCACCCCACAAGAGGAGCCAAAACACTCGGATAGTACATTGCCCCACCGAACAGTGAAAAATTGGTGGGAATACCAAAATTTCAATAAATTTAATATGTACATGGGAACCTTCCTGTCTTCTAGTTTTGCAAATAAAATATTGTGGTTCACCCTATCATATGCCTTACTTATATCAAGGAAACAGCTATAAATGGTTGAATTACTGTCAATCAGTGATGTAGGTCTCGAGATCGGTCTCGGTCTCGAGACCGATCTCGAGACCCAATTTGCAGATCTCGATCTCGGTCTCGGTCTCCGCTATTTAGATCTCGGTCTCGATCTCGGTATCGACAGACGCGGTCTCGGTTTTTATCCCGAGACCTTTCGAGACATCTCGAGACCGTAATGAAAAATATATGTTATTGGCATACTCATGATGGTGGCTTGGTTGAACAGACACAATTCAGAATGTTTATGAAAGTTTGTAAAAGTAAGGGACTCTAGGTATTCACTAATCAGTCACCCTGTTTTGAGTTGCCACGTTTGTCTTGCGGGGGTGTGTGGATCTGGATTTTTTTAGGTTAGCGCTACAAAAAAATTTGTCCCCCTCCCGCCCGCCCCCGTCAGATTAATTTTATTGAAAATGGAAACACTAAATAGAGAATTATATATATTATATATATAAGTATATATTATAAGGCCACTTAGTGTTGCCAAACGGCGTGTCAACCTCTGTGGCGTGATAAAAACGATTATCCTTCCATCCACTATGTATTTGAAAAAATAAAATGCTTCACACAAAAATAATGCAAGAAATACAGCATAAAGAAAACAGTACCGATAAATTCAATAAAGCATAGAATAACTCGACAACCCTTCACATCACTTATATTTACACGTACCGATTCGTAGAACAAACCGCAATTGCCAATTGTAAATGTTAAAAATGACGTCATCAATGATGTCACGGCGGACCTTTTATCACGCCACACCTCCCCTTAAGCTGAATTTATTTTGTTTCCTAATCAGTTTTTGGCACGTGCTGTTAGTGACAGTGTGTAGTTTAGTTTTGTATTCCATTTTATTAACTGTGTAGTGTATTCAGTTTGACTTATAGATTTGTAAATAATCATACTAAAATATGTCTGATCGGTCAGCCGTTATAATTTTTGGCTATAAAAATCACAAAGACAATGTTGGAAAAGGTGATGGTCACAAAAACAAACACATGACATTTTTCAAATTTTGTGGCATTTCCATAACTGATATTAGTGGAACGATTTCAGCGTTCACCCACCATCTTCAACGTAAACATCAAAGAGGTTAGTTTTTCCAATCCTAAAAACTGAAATATAGTTTTACTTGCCTACTGTGTATATGCTGAAAAATATAGATTATAGGTGTAGTAGCATCTCCTATGAACACAAAATTGCGTAAAAAATAATAACAATGATTTTCTTTCCTGAGCCATTTAATTTATTTTCATTTAATCAAGATTTAATTTAATTTTTTTAAATTTAATTTAATTTAATTTAATTTAATCACGAAGCAACTTAGCCAAATTCACTCACGCTTCTTTGGAAGTGAATGTAGGCCTATGTATTTGGGCATGTGTAATTAATACGGTGTATATATATGATAGATTGGTTGTTTATAAATATGCTAGAATAGGTTCACCCCTATAAATCATTATTCTAGCCTAAAAAAACGACTTACGAACGTCCTTTTGGAACCAATTATGTTTGTAAGTAACCTAGGGACTTACTGTATAAAGTTAATTGGCCCTCAGGCCCGTTATTTAACATTATTCATACAGGCTACTTCATAGTTCATACGTTCTTAGGTATGAGGAGTATCTGAAAAGTCGGACCAGTACTGCAGTGGGGACAAATCAAACAACAATTACAGACTTTGTGTCAGATTCGACCACAACTCATGATGGTGGCTTGAAGTTATTTCATTCCGACCATCCAAGACAGAAGGCCATTAACGATGCAATAGTAAAGCATCTCATTGTTGGATGTACTTTGCCCATTTCCCTGGTTGAGCAGACACACTTCAGAGAGTTTATGAAAGTTTGTGAAAGTAGGTGAGTAGTGAGTACCGAGACTGAGTACATTTCGATTTTTGTTGTAATGAGAAATACTGAATTATATATCGTAAGACTCATCTGTGTTATTGTTATTTCAAATGAGTGTATTTACATTTATTAAATATTTTAACTTTAAAGACTGTATGTGGAAAAAATTGTTTAAAACTTTTTTACTGCTTTATCCATCTGGGAAAAAGGAGTTGTTAAAAATGCTTGAGCTGCAAGTAGCTGTTCCCCTTACAATGGACATATGGTCAGACAGAAGGATGCGATCCTTTCTTAGACAACTGCTCTGCAATAAAGTTTTGGCACCAGAAAAGGGATAAATTCCCATCACTGACCAATATTGCCATGACTGTTTTAACAGGGCCTGCCTCTAGTGCTCCAATTGAGCGTGTGTTTAGCCATGGAGGCATAATAATGAGGGCCCACAGAAGTCGAACTTCAGCAGATCTTCTGAGCATGCTGATGTTCCTTAAGTGTAATGAGCACCTATCATGCTTTAAATAAATGCACAAGTCAAACTGGGTAGTGGGTACGTTCATTAAACCTTCTGTAACAGATATAAAAGAAGTAAATAAAAAAAAAGTAAGTATATATATAATATATATATATATATTATATACATATTCATTTGTTAATTTATAGGCTACACTTTTTGCATTCAACACACTACATCTGAGAAAGTAGTTATTAGTTTATTAATATACTTAACATAGTCTAATTTCCATAGTAGTGCAAAACAAATTGAAAGGGCATGAGCTTGGTCTCGATCTCGATCTCGGTCTCGAATTTTAAGGGTCTCGATCTCGGAAGGTAGATCTCGATCTCGAACCTTTGATCTCGGTCTCGATCTTGGTCTCACAGGATCAGGTCTCGGTCTCGGTCTCAGTCTCAGTCTCGGACTTGGTGGTCTCGACTACATCACTGCTGTCAATGTATTTAGATATTGTTTCTTTAAGTACATAGATACACAGGTCAGTTGAGTGGGACCTTTTAAAGCCAAACTGATTAGGAGATGTCCATAGGAAATCATTTAATCGGAGTAACAAGAGTTTTTCTAGTAGTTTCGAGAAGCAGGAAGCGACAGCAATAGGCCTGTAATTATTGCTGGACAGAATGTCTCCATACTTATTTTTGACCAGGGGCAAGATATATACCCTCATGAACTCTGCAGGGATATAGCTATGAGCAAGCATGGCTGATAGGAGCAATGATATATGCAGACGTAATACGTCATTTGCATATTTTAAGTGCTCATTCGATAAGTCATCTACCCCTGACGCAGAACCAGTCTTTCTCTTTAACTCTTTAATTAACCTCTTTACTTCAGAAAATGATATCAAAATATTTTCCCTTGTCCCTCCCACAATCGTTTCGCTGCAATCTATCTTAAGATTATCCCTACTCACACTATTAAGGATGTTAAAGTAGTGGTTTTTCCACAGCTTTGCAATTTCATCGTCCCCCGACACCCCATCGATTGTCGGAGGGAGGACATTTTTGACACCCGTTTGATTCTTAACAAATTTCCAAAATTTTTTATTATCGTTATTTATGCGAGCTTCACAGGCTTTTGATGCTCGAATAGACTCTTCTTCCTGTTTACATCGCCTTATGGCCGCCTTATACTGACCCCGACTTCTACACATATTTATGTATACTGGTCCTAATCTGGGTCTACCATGAAAGCACCACAAATCGTAGGCGTCTTTCGATTCCCTCTTCAGGGGGGCAATAAAATCATTCCATCCAGGAATAACCTTAGTATGATAGTTGTAAGATTTAATCAAGGGGCTTCCTGCTTCTCTTAACAGGGATATTATCTTACTATAATACCTATCTATGAGTTTACAGTGAGAATCATTTGAGCAAGGATTATTACAGCCAAGGTGCAAATATATATTATATATATATATATTTAGGGTGATTCTTATTTTTTGAAATTGCAAATTTCACCGTCTCATCCCCTCAATATATTCCATTTGACAAAAAACAAAATATGCAAAATCTCAAGTAATTATAAATATTCTTATTGGTGCCGCACAAGGACTCAAATTTAGTTAATTATTGAAACAAATACACGAAATTTTTATTAGCGGTCCATTATAAAGGCAAATAACAGCAGTTAAAGAACAGCATAAACTAAAATAGACATTGACTACTGATTAATTACAAACTGAATTGAACTAAACATTTTAGGACTGAAAGCATAGTAGATTTGGCTTAGTAGGGATGGCTGCTTATGAGGCACCCTTAAATATTAATTCATTTTAATAAAACTTCTTTGGTACACGTTTTATATTAATAGGAAAAAAATTCGGGGGGGTGAGACCCCCAAATTTTGGTTGACTGAGTGGTTCTTATATGTATAGGAAAAATTAAATATATATAAAATTTCGGGGTTTCACCCCCCATTTTTTCCTATTAATATAAAACGTGTATAACTATACCTAGTTACTATTAAATATTAATACAATTAATACACCTACTTTGAAACATTTCCAAAATTGGATTAATTAATATATATGGTTAGGCTACTACCGTATAGCCATATAATGTTTTACTATGTTTCAGAAAACATGTTAATATAGCTACGGTAGCAGTCTTATTACCTATCCTATACCAGATTATAATTATTATATTTTTAATAATGGACCCGACCCAGACCAGGGTCATATACTGAAAGACCCGACAGGACCTGAAAGTGAATTTTCGGGTCCGACCCGGACCCGGACCAGAACCCGAAAGTAAATTAGAAAAATGACCCGGACCCGGACCCGGACCCGAAAGTAAATTAGAAAAATGACCCAGACCCGGACCCGACCCGAAAGTGATAGACCCGCACAGCCCTGATATATATATATATATATATATATAACTCCGGACCAAAAAAAATGCGCTCCGCTCATGACTTTGATAATACCTTTAAGTTATACACCTTTATGAGGAATATAAGGAATATAGAGTATCTGTGACGTCATTATGATAAAAAGACATATGTGTGTGCCAGTTATGAAAAAGAAAAATATAGCAAAAACTTCATTAAGTAGTGAAAAGTTAATGCATAGCGACATACCAAAATGCAACCCTACACTAACACACTCACCGTAAATTTGACCGATCGCTTTAGGCAACTTTTATGATACATTTCAGACTTTCTTCGCCAAATTCGTGGATCCCTGTCACCAAATGACAAAATTTCGATTCATCTGAAAAAAAACACTTTTTACCTCTCTTTTGCAGTCCGTGCTACTCTTTCTTTGCACCAGGAGAATCGTCTTCTCTTTTGCTTCGCATTTAACATCGGCTTAATTTTCGGTTTTCGTGACCGAAATCCCATTTCATAAAGGCGGCGAGTGTGTTGGTGTGGGGTTGCGTGAATGCGAATGGTGTGGGGGTCACTCGCTTTTGTAAATAGAACTGTCAATAGTTACGCTTATCGAGAAATCTTGGAATTCTTCATGTTGTAGTAGGGCGGGTCGTACTCATGTTACAACATGAATCTGAAGGAAATCCTACCATCAGGGGTGTCTAAATTATGTGTTTTTACATGGGAAATTCAAATATGAGCTTATGTTTTGGATAGGATAACTCTAACCTACATCATTTTGTATTTCTAAATTGCCAATTTTACCCTTTTGAACCCCTTTATAATATATTAAAAGATATAAGGTAAATCATTTATATTGACAAGGCCAAATCAACTTTACATATATTTATTAATAGGTGAACTGCATGTATATCACTGGATATAATTACAAAGATCATTCTCCTGACATCTTGAACTTTGCCAGGTTGCACAAATCCTGCTTTGACTCAGACTTGGACATCAGCTTCCTGCTGGTCTCCTGAGCCCTGATCCCTCCATCCCTCTTTTCCTGTGAGAAGTACTTAGCAGAAGCCTCAGTCACCATTTTAACAACCCTCTCAATGCTTTGTGTGTGGCAAGGCCAGTTGCGCACCTCCATGGGGGTGTTGATGAAGTTTTTCACCTCTGAGGTGCTTAGAGAGCAGGTGAGAGGTGGCTCTGACACACCTTCTGACCAGCTGATCAAGTCACCGATGCTGGAAGCATCACAATTGATGTCAGGTGTCCTTCTGCTCCTAACAGAGGAGTCCCCCAGCTGAGTGTCCGGGTCCCCCTCTCCCCTGATGGCCAGGATTCTCTCCACCCCTTCAATCCTCTCCTGATCCTCAGAGCAGAGTAGTGTTTGGAAGATGACTTCACTGTGGGCATACCAAGCAGATCTTCTCACAGTTGGCATCACAATATCCAGCACCTCCTTTCTCTGGGACTTGAGGCAGTCCAGCTGAAAGAGGATGTGCCTAGGCCCTTCGATCCAGGAGTGCTTGACCTTCACGTTGAACCAACATGGGTAATACACTCCAATGATGAATTCCACAATGAATTGCAGAATCTTCAGGTTCTTTCCTTTAAGTCCGTGCTTTGACACCCAGAGCCTGAGAAGTCTGTTCGCTGTGGTGAGCCAGCGGCTGTGGTTTACTGGTCCTATCTCTAACAGAGCCAGCCCTGCAGGAAGTACTCCATCCCTGACTGCACAGACAATTTTATAGCCATAGTATTGATCAGTTGAGAGATCTTGAATGACTTTGTCAGGAAGCTTGATCAGTGAAGGGCCAACAGAGATTCGGGTGAAGTTTGGATTGATATCAAAGTCTGTAGCAGAATCAAGGAGCTTTCCTATTGGCCTGGATAATTTTTTGTCTGACAGAGTAGGGCCATCAAGGTCAACAATGAGATGGCGCAGGGGAAGTTCAACAGTGTGCAGGTTGCACACCAACCAGACCAGCTTTCTCCCCAGGTGCAGCTCCAGCTTCCGCATTACTCCAGCTTTCACACCAGTGTTGACATTTGTTGAGTCTCCTCCAATGGCCAACAAGGTCTTATCATAACCCCTCTCTTTCAGCCAGGCAAACAGGACCTTAGCAATCTTCTCCGCATGTGACTCCTCTTTAGTTGCTTTCTCTGGGGTAAAGTGGAACAGATAGTAGCTGCCAGGCTCACTAACAACACTATAGTGTTCTTCCTTGATCTTTGCGGGAAAAGATTGGTCACTGCCCTCAGCTTCCATCATCACATTGGTCAGGTCAATCCGCCCATCAAAGAGGATGCAAGAGATCCCCCTCCTCCCTGCACTTCTTCTCGAACTGTTCCCCCAGCTCTCTCATCAACTTCTCCTGTGCTCTCTTGACCTTGCTCTTATCAATCACCAAACTGTATGATAATTACAATTAAGTGGAATGGCACACCTTTTTATTTGAGTATTTAAATATTATTATTATTATATGAATTACATTATATGTGTTTATATGAATTAGTTAGAACAAAGCTCTATGAGAGATAACGTGAGCAGCCATGATAGAAAACGTGAGAAGACATATTCTGGGGTAACTACAATAGTAAAATAATCAACAATTTAATAATAATCAACTGCAAAATGATGTAGGTTAGGGTTATCAGAATTAAATATTTTCTTCAGAATTGTGTTCTATACACCAAAATATGTCATTTGAACACCCCTCTCCATTGATTTAAAAAAAATGCATAGTATGACCCGCCCTAAATTGTTGTAGTCTGCGGAACATTTGTATGGAGACGAACCATTTATTTTTCAACATGACCTGGCTCCAGCTCATACGACTCGCGCAACATCCGCGTGGTTTGATGTTCATGAAGTTGAAGTACTACCATGGCCAGTCAATTCACCCGATCTTAATCCGCTGAAAAATCTTTGGAATATCGCTAAGCGGAAGGTCCAAAAGCGTAAACCAGGAACACTTAACGAATTGAAGAAGCGTTTGATGACAACCTGGCAATCGATAACTACGGAAGAATGCGAGAGACTCGTCGACCCGATGCCACGTCGATTGGAGGCCTTAATTAGGGCTAAGGTTGGACCAACTAAATACTAAGACGCAGAGTTGAAAAGTCTTTGATAAAAAGGTTTAATATAAACATAAGTAATTTATTCTATTTCTTTGTAACACCTGACAACATATTCTAATATTTTGGTATGTCGCTATGCATTAACTTTTCACTATTTAATAAAGTTTTTTATATATTTTAATTTTTTTTTCAAAATTGGCACAAAGAGGTGCCTTTTTATCATTTGACGTTACAAATACTCGATATTTCTCATAAAGGTGTATAACTTAAAGATATTATCAAGGTCATGACCGCATTTGAGACTATTCTATTTTTTGGTCCTGAGTTATATATAGGTAAGGCTGGTGATCTGGTATATCCCAGCTCGGTCAAACATTCTGTCAGAATATTTCGAACTACTTGGTTCGATGGATTGTCATTTACCATTACTTATTCGGACTATAGTGGATTTAATTTTCCCAGAAGAGTTCCTTGTTCCATGCACGGTCTGTGTTTAACATATATATATATATATATATTATATATATATATACATACACCCATCAGATTCTCCGTAAAGAAAGGCTTATTTTCGTTATGTAGTGTTCGTATATAGTGGAGTGACTGTAGTCGCGTCTAAATTTTTTTTTTAATATACGTTTCCTTTTGTTTTTTTTTTTTTATTGTCTTTCTGATTTTAGTCAGTTTTAATTTTCTTCAGTTTTAAAGTTTGAAATGGAATTCCACCATTTTTTTTATTTTTTCAATCTTTTTTTTTTTCCTGATAAAAAAAATTGATGTTTAAACATTTTTTTCAGAAATGAATTTTGATTAAGAGCAATTCTGTTTTTAATATTTGTTAGTTTCTACAAATCGAAAAGTGGTAATCTCAGTGTAATTCTTAAATTAGTCCATTCCCATTATCACTGTAGGACTTCCACTAAGTTAGATTTTTCACGTAAAATGTCCCTCATGATTGCAATTGTTAGTTTTTTTTGTTTTTTTTTGTTTTTACCTTTTTCCAAATCAGGAATTTGTTTTCAAAATCGAAATTCTCAGTTCGAACATTTTCTATTTTGGACCGCAAATGGGAATGAAAATGGGGCCTCACAACGATAACTTGTCGCAAAAGGCACCAGCACTTTCTTTGCCTCTTCAGCAAGCAAAAGATACTCCCCTTCCACTTTTGCCCAAAATGTCTAGTTTTTTTTCTCCGCAAACTCAAACTTCAGAATAAGATGTTGCCGCATTTTCAGGAATTCTGTTTTCATTTCGGGTGAGTTACTGCTTTTCAGGGCGTAATAAGTGAATGGCCTCTTTTTTTAGATAGCATGGCTGCGTATTAAATATGCTTCTGTACCACATCGACTACGGGAAGTCATAGACAACAACGGTGGTTGGACAAGATATTAAATTTATTGTGTTTATGTATAAAATATCTCTCAAATACAAATGGTAATTATGAATGTGTAACACCTTTGCAAAATTGTCAAATATCATCGTTTAAATGGCTCTATGTTTACTCATATGAATCACTGTAATAGTTTTATTTTCTGTAATTCTCTCCTTTGAAGTGAGAGACCGCCAACAATCACAGCTACAGTGGTTCAACACTTAAGTTGTAAGATTGAACTTATTAATACAAAACAATTCTATGCATTTATGATGCTGCCTTAATAAAAAACATTCTTCGTTTCTAAATAATATTTCTCTCAGTGACTCTTTATTATTATATCAGTGTTGCTGATCTAGAAATAGCATTTGCTCCGAATATAACAATGCCATACCACTAGTATCCATTCAGCTGTCGTCAATTTGCCAATTGAAAGATATTCTAAGCAGTGACGTATGAAACCTACAGATACCCATCAATCTGGTATTAATGTTATAATGTTATTAAAATTTAATATGCATCAAAACATTGTTTTTTTTCATTCATAAACCGCCTATATATGTATTTTTATATATATTTCAGGTTTTTGCTCTGTCTTTGTTATAACAAAATAATATCTAAATCTATGTTCAATATTAAATGTAAATAAATAAATAAATAAATGAATCAGTAAATAAATACAGGTGGGATGGGTGGTGCAAGTCGTGGAATTTTCTCAGGGCGCATGCCTACCAACGGCTCTGTTTTTATACATTGAAAACTTCATTTCGTTCAGGCTTGCCAATACCATGAACACTGTCATCACGTCCGAAGGTCTTTTAAGTTTTTAAAAGGCCATTTTCTATTCACCTCATTGACATCCCCCTTGTTAATATATAATATATATGCATATAACTGCAATGACCGCGCAGTATATAAATGAATAGAAACGACATAAGTGTTAAGGAACGTTTCTGCACACGAGGAGGAGAGATAACGAATAATGAAAAATGTGCATCTCGTGTGCAGAAACGTTCCTTAACACTTATGTCGTTTCTATTCATATATATATATATATATATATATATATATATATATATATATATATATATCCCCTTCTTCAATTTATATTTAATTATTCATTCATGTTTCCTTAGTAATATGTAAACCAGAGTGATGAATGGAAATAATTATGTTCTAAAGACATTTAGCAATGAGTCAACCAACCAGTCACCGCTAAACTCCAGATTCATTCATAAAAGGTTACAACCGTTTGTAGTACACACAACAAATATACTGTATGCCAGGTGTCACAATCTGTTCTCAAGAGTGTCCTACGAATAATGAGCGCAACTGTACAGGGTGTTCGAAAAGTCCCGTTACCCCCTACAAAATGTATATATTGTAATACCAATTTTATTTTTGTGTGATTAATTGAATTTATATGCGATTCGTTAACATTTTATTCTTTTCCAGGTATTAGAGTTGTGTGAACAATGGCAGACCAGTCCAATTACACTCTGGAGGAAAGGATAGTGATGAGCACATGACTCATGAAAGGTCACATACTGGCAAAACGATGCAGGATATCCAGAATGATTTCAACACAAGATTTAATAAGGCTGCGCCACCAAACAAGACGGTATTACGCTGGGAAATAAAGTTGTTTGAAACTGGCTCCATCAAGGACAGACCCTGGTCGGGAAGACCAACAACGCGAGCAGAACAATGTGAAGGTGTGATTGCATCAGTGGCTCGTTCACTGAAAAGTCACTTCGGAAACGATCACAAGAACTTGCAGTCCCATGTCCACAATGAAAACAATGACAAAAGATCTCGGCATGAAACCATACCGCCCGTCATTTGTTAATGAATTAAGCGATACAGACATGCAGAAACGATATAAAGCCTGTGAACAGTTTTTGACCTTTTTCAAACAATTCCTGCACGTAATTGTTGCTAGTGACTCGTTTCTTAAATTACACCTACCACATATAAATACAGTTAATCACACAAAAATAAAATTGGTATTACAATATGTACATTTTGTAAGGGGTGACGAGACTTTTCGAGCACCCTGTACATATTAAATTTATTGAACTTTTGGTATTCCCACCAACCTTTTACGTTAGGTGGGCCAGTGTACTACCGCGTCGTGAATACACTTCTTCATTATTATAATTCATTATTTACTTTACTTTCTACTCTTTATTCAATTTCTCTTCTACCATTATTCATTCTCTTTACACGCTTTTCACTCGCTTTCGCTGTACTGTATATAAATGCATGGTAGCGGGGTCGAGGTGGGAAACCGTTATGCAAGGGAGACCGGGATTAATTCATACACTTATTTAACATTTTTACTGACTATTATTTATGCCGAAATGACTTAGTTAAACGGGGTAATGCGAGGGGGGATTTAATTATAATACTTAAGACGAGAGAGACACAAAAAATAGTTTAAATTCACAATTACATTTTAACACGAAAAGACGCCTTCGTAAACGCGAGGCGGGCCGATGACTAAAAGGCATGTCTACCAAGCCTCCGGTTGGTCCCACTCCTGGTTGCCAACCAGTATTTTATTATAATTTAAATAAACAAACCAATATTTATCTTAATTTTACATTTATTAATTATTCTTATCTTCTTTATTAATTTCTTATGACCAAAACATTCTAATTTTTAATTAGACATTACTACACTCGCATCACCCCCTTGAAAATAAGTTTTACACTAGGAAAACTTATTAATATAACAAATTTATTTATTTATTCAACAAAGTTATTTATTTTGCAATTTTTTCCTTCAACAAAATTCAAGTTAGAGATAGACAAGAAATCATTAGAATGACAAATTCCACACATCAGATATTTTGTATCATTTTATAAAAATCGAAAAAAAACTTTTTCACAACATTTGCATAAAATAACATTTCACACTAATAATCAAATTTACAACCTGTAACGAATCTATAACGTACCAAAAAATAATGGACAATTTTCTTAACATTGGTTACACAAATTTCAAGTTCACAATCTATTCCAGCGATTCCTCAAAGACCGCTTTACATTTGTAACAATTATTTATACAGTTACATAGTTATACAGTTACTATCAGGGCAACCTAGAAAAAATAAGAAAACGTTTATATAAAATACTGACCAGAGCGCAAATACTATTTCACGAAAAACACAACAAATATGGGCAATAATCGCACCTTTCATTTATAATTTCATAACATAATAATCAGTACATTAATAGCTAGACGTTGTTTAAATCACAATCCGCACGCTGACAATGGACTTCTTCAATTTTCAATCGCAGCTCCTGCTCACTTCGCTAGAATGCAAGGGATTGCATCATCATGCAACAGGTCAGCACGCTTTAGGTTGGTTCCGCTCTCTCTCCAAATGGCGAAAAAAAAAAACAAGAGAGACGTCCAATTCTAAAAGGATCAGGGGGGGTGGGGGAGATATACTGAAAAGAGAACTACGCACCGGAATTGGACGGAATTTGCAATTCTAGAAGTCGATGAATCAACTCGCCTGTCTTATCTCAACTTTTGTCGGTGAACGCTGCTCTTCCTACGTCCAGCTGAAAGACTCTCTACTGGCAATAATCAAACGACCACTTCGCCGTAGGCAGTTTCGCAACAAACCTACTGTATGTCTGTATGGACAGTAAAGCCTTAGACACTCGTTCAAGCTCTCGGGCTTGCCTACCGAGTGCTAAAACACATATTTAGCAAAGCATCGAGCAGCGTGACCAGCTACTGCCAGAAAAATACCAGTAGACCATCGAAACTGTCCTGTGCCAAGTCCTACACATTTGGTTTCTTTTATCTCTTCTCCTCTCTTCTCTTCCGAAACTGTCCTGCGCCAAGTCCCTGCGCATTTCGGTTTCTCTTCTCTTCTCTACTCATCTCTTCTCTCTCTCTCTCATTGGTGATCGATCACTTATCGGTCGACTAAACTCAATGAATGGAATTTGGATCCACTTAGCTGCCTCCAAATCGAGCCTCTTGAAATTTTGAAAAAAAAGTTATTCGAAACGTTTATACTGCTACTGATCATCATTTCATATTTAATTTACAGAATTTTCTCGACAGTTCACTTCGAAACAATAACTACAAATTTGCTCTGGCCAAATTCACGGAAAAACGATTACAATTTTTTTTTTTTTTTCAGAATTCACAAAATTTTAATCACAGCCTAGCTACTAATAAGGTCACTTATGGCAGTTACATCGGAGAAGATAAAAAATTCATGAAACGCAACGGAACAAAACTGTACAATAGAAATATAAAAGCGCCCATACACAGTAACGTTATTATAATTTAAAATATTATTATTGAAACAACCTCAGAAATCACATCGATACATTCAAATACAAAAGACAAAAATGAGCCCCAGAAACTTCATGTAATCAATTCTCTGAAAATCACAAACCCGCTTACACTTTGGGGGAAGCTCACATAGACGCCACAAAAACGACTGGCCATCTAAAAGGCTCCATCTCCGGGTGAACACTCGAGCCAATGTTTCAATTGCATGAGTAAACCCGACCGAAGTTTTAAACAATAACAATTTTCCAAACAGATATTAAATAAAAAAATTTAAATATTAATACCGAAAATTAATTTAAAACATTAATTCCAACTTGAAAAGCTAAATTTCATAGGAAGCAAACTTGCAATTCACAAATTACATCTGAGAGACAACTCTCTCCTTCAACACAAACCCCAGTATGGTTTGTAAATTACAAAAATCCCAGTAATTTATCGTTTCCAAGTGAAACTACAAATTTTCATAGTTATTCTAAATAAGAACAGATATTATGAACCCAAAAATACACGCAACCTACTATGTAAACAAAACAAAAATTAAAACAAATCATTGTATAATGAAGTGTTCGCTTTGTGTTGTAAGCGAGCCTCTATAAAAATATTCCTAACCGAACCGAATTTAACTGCAGTACATCGGGAAAAATTTTGTGTAATATTTTCTATGCAAACGCGCAAACAAAAAAGACATTTTTCATTTTTAATACCCAAAATAAAACGTTAAACAAAAAAAACACCCTAACACAATAAAATTTAATTTCAGAATAAAAAAAAATTTAAACAGCCCTAACCATACAAAATCACGCGGAATTGTCTTGAAAATGAAAAAGAAAAAAAGATAGCAACAAAAACAGCCCACCTACAAAATTAATGAGTGTTAATAAGTATATAAATCTATATAATTATATATATAATTAATATATAAGTATAAGTTAATATATAAGTATATAATTAATAGTATATAAAAAAATTTTAAAAAAATTTAATTTATCGAAAAGTTTACGAAACAATTTCTCTATTTCAATTAAACAAATTTGGCTTATTTTCAAGTCTCACACAATTCATATACGGCAAGCATAATAAATTTAAACAGTCCGAATTAACCCAGTATGAATTAGTATCTTTAAGATTATTTTTCGACGTTCACTTTAAAATTAACTTAACCTATAAAGCGAAGCGATACTTAAAATTATACCCCAACTTTCGGCCTTGCCCTAAAAGCCTGTAATTAAACAATAAAATAAGCCTACCATTATATACATCCAGTCAAAGAATAACCTCAAAAACTACCTAATAAATTCTGAAAAATTTTGTTACTCATTGAATAATACATACATATTTTCATTACCTAGAAATGCGTTACAAATTTATGCACAACCTTTTTAAAATCTTACCGTATAAAAATGCATGCCACAATCTATTTAAACACTAAAATAATTTTATTCGTATAAATTAAGTGTAAATTTTTTTTTTTTTTGTTCTTAATCATTATTATTATTTTCATCACAATTATTACTAATTCAGAAAATGTAAACACCAAAAAAACTGTAAACACTAAAAGGTAGGCTGTAAGACAGAAGTAAAAGTTGAACGAAAAGATATGAAAATAAATGAGTCACCGGGCCGCATTTTTCAATTTTGAAATGTCTCCCTGACCGAACGAAAACGAAAGAAACAGCGCGAAGAAAAAACAAACGACTCTCAAATTAAATTTCAGACTCAAATTGAGTCGCGACAGACTCCGACTCCATAGAAGAGCAAATGTGAGTCGGTTTGAAAACAATCGAGATTCCAACGAAAAGGAAAAAAACAAAATTTATCCGCGCGCGAAAATTACAAAGACACACTTAGAATTTCGAAAGTGAGACGCCATTACGCCATTTTGAATTACATTTACAATGAATTTTTAAGGAATGGAAAACGAAATTTACTTGCAAATGGGGTACACGTTGCATCCTGCTATTTAAATAATTGAAACGAAACATAATATTCATTAATGCTATAAGCTATAATATCGGTAGCAACAATTTTAACCGAAATATTAGGCCGTAGGAAAGCCCGTAGTAAATATAATTTTAGGGCCACCGCTTGCCACCAAAAAATGTCGTGATTAACTTCTTCATTATTATAATTCATTATTTACTTTACTTTCTACTCTTTATTCAATTTCTCTTCTACCACTATTCATTCTCTTTACACGCTTTTCACTCGCTTTCGCTGTACTGTATATAAATGCATGGTAGCGGGGTCGAGGTGGAAAACCGTTATGCAAGGGAGACCGGGATTAATTCATACACTTATTTAACATTTTTACTGACTTCTCATTTATGCCGAAATGACTTAGTTAAACGGGGTAATGCGAGGGGGTATTTAAGTATAATACTTAAGACGAGATAGACACAAAAAATAGTTTAAATTCACAATTACATTCTAACATGAAAAGACGCCTTCGTAAACTCGAGGCGGGCCGATGACTAAAGGGCATGTCTACCAAGCCTCCGTTGGTCCCACTCCTGGTTGCCAACCAGCATTTTATTATAATTTAACCCTTTAAGGACGAGTCCGCAGCATATGCGTCACTCATGTTACCAGAACGTATAGGTTTTATTGTCATTCAAAACTAAATATTTTAGTAACTAGTCACTGAAATGATACACATTTTGGGTTCATTTCCCGACAACTAAATGACATCTATATCTAAACATGTAGAAACATTTATAGAAACGAGGCATTGTAGTACAATTTATATTATTATTTCTGGTGGACCTTAAGGTACCATCCATCGTTAAAGGGTTAAATAAACAAACCAATATTTATCTTAATTTTATATTTATTAATTATTCTTATCTTCTTTATTAATTTCTTATAACCAAAACATTTAATTTTTAATTAGACATTACTACACTCGAATGTTTTGGTTCCTTTTGCGGGGTGAGGCAAGGCTCTTTGCTTTTTCTTCTGTTGTTTATGTGTATATTGATGGATTAATTGCTTCACTTAATGAGGCAACAGCTGGATGTTGTATAGATAACACAAGGATAAGTAACTTAGTTTATGCCGATGATATTGTGTTAATAAGTCCCTCTGTTAAAGATCTCGATCGGCTGCTAAAAGTCTGCGAATTATATTCGCAGAAACATATATTGTTTAATGTTACAAAAACTAAGGTTATGCAATTTCATCCTAAAAGCTCTAATCAGCCAGCTGATATTAGGTTCAAAATAAGAGATTAAGTAATTGAGGAAGTACAAGAATTTAAGTATTTGGGTCAAACTATCACCAGCTCCTTGAGTGATGACTCATATATAAGAAAACAATATCGAACCCTTTGTGCTAAAGCGAATATAACTATAAGGAACTTCCGGTTCTGTACAAGTAAAGCTAAAAATACTCTCTTTCGTACTTTCTGCAGTAATATATACGGACAGCAACTCTGGGTGAATTATAAAAGAGGTTCTGGCAGAACCCTAAATAAATTTGCTGTATAACATATCTTTTAGATTCCTACATAAATTACCCCCGAGATGCTCAGCTTTGCAAATGTTTGTTACTCGCAATGTCCCGAGCTTCCCGGAGGTAACAAGACGCGCTCAATAATCTGATGCAAAGAATTAAGGTCATATGGTCTGCCAACAAACTTTTTTATTTTCATTGAAAAAAAATTAAAAATTATATATATATATTTTCAGCGTCTGATTAGTTTCCGAATTCAAAACTGAATTTTTTTTTAGTTTTTTTCGGTGACTAAAAAATTTGGAAGCTTAATTGGTTAAGTCTCATATTCTGAAAGGAAAAGACTTCGGAGGGAACCACCACCATGTTTGGGAGTGTTTTTTCATGTATGCTATTGAAAAAATTATTCTTTTATACAGATTTACGATGATTAATTCCCACTCAATGTTATTCCAATTCCCATCCACGGTCTACAAGTGGGAATGATCGAAGTGAGAATTCTAGATTTGGAAAAAAAGATTTTCCCGATTTGGGAAGGTAAAAAAAAAAAGAAGAGACCGGACGCAACTGGGATAGGGAGTGATAGTCTCGAGGGGTATTTTCTACGAGAAATCCGACTTGCTGTACAGTGGGAAACCCTACAGCGGTAATGGAAATGGATCGATTTGAGAATTTACCCCTTTTAGCTTCTCACTTTCCGATTCTTCACTTTTGGGCCGAAAATTTAAATTGGAAACAAATTTGGGAAAAAACCATTTGGTGAAATGCGGAATCCATTTTTATATATTCACACTAAAAAAACCGCGCCCATGTCGGCAATAAATCATCTTTTATAGTCTCAATATTGTAAGATAGTGAAGATAGAGCACGAGTCGTTCTGGAAAACTTGGGTATTGAGTAACTACGATCGTGTGATTGTAGCTCCTATTAAATTCCTTCTGCCTTTGATTCCTGCACTTTTCCATGAAGAAACAGACTTTATTCCGGTGTACATAAATCAAAAACGTAGAATCGTTGGCAGAACAATTCCTATACCAAAATGATGTATAAAAATAAACTAATTTTATTCATTTGAATAGAATTAAGAAGCGTGAGGTAGATAATGGGACCATTAATGCATGAGAATAGTTCCCCTTTCCATATCTACGATTACTCATCTATTGTGTAATAATTAGGGCAGTCAAAAGTTGACCGAAAAAATTAAGAAAGTTGACCTTACGAATTGAAAAAATTGACTTATAAAGTTGCCTTTACTTTCAATAATAAAAACGATACTTTAATTACTTATTCTTGCTCTTCTACATCAGTTGACCGATTGTGGTAAATTATGAAGTATTTGCCGACATTTTCTGGCAAAAAATTGCGATCCTTACTTAATAATTTATTAAGCATGGAGAAAGATCTCTCTACAGCGGCAGTTGTTGGTTGACATTGCAAAAGCTGACCATAAACTGTTGGTGAGATTTCAGGTCTACTGAGGTTAATTATTTCACAAATACCATTTGTCTTGAGTCTTGTTTCAATGTATTGTTTGACTGAACACATATCTTCGCCACAACCACATCCAAAACCAGAACGGACATAACTGAATAAGACAAATACGAGCAGCGAAGTTGCCAGTTAACCAAAAAGATGCCAATTTTTAGTTATTTTAATTATTTATTCCAAAAAATTGACTTTATTTACCTCATTGCTATTTTTTGACCTAACAGGTAAAAGTTGACTTTTGGTTGACCTATTAACTTTGGTAATATACCCCCTACAGGTGTTTTTATTGCATTTTCAGTCGTTTCAGCGAAAAGTGCCCCGTAGGAAACAATTTGACTTTATTGACTTTTGACCGCCCTAGTAATAATCGAAGTAAATTTTGTATATATAATATATATATATATATATATATATATATATATATATATATTAGTGATGTAGCGGATGTCATTTTTTTCACATCCGCGGATGCGGATGCGGATGAGGATGTTTGATTTCAACATCCGCGGATGCGGATGTCTACATTTTCGTTATTTTTTAGGATATATTCGAGATTTGTTGTGTTTAACGTATATAATAAGTTATTATATAGAGAGAGCTGTAGCTATAATGTAGTATAATTGATTAATTGTACAATAATTGCTGTACTTTTCCCTGAACATATAAAATAATAGCAAGCATCTAACTAATATAGAAATCAATTAGTGAATTCGTCTGCAAATAAATTCGTTATATTTTGTTGAGTTTCAGCCACAATTAGAAACCATAATTGTGTTACCCGACCTCTTTCCCCAACCTCCACCCTTATAGAAAGAGATCTTTAATTAGCTTGATAACTATTTATATTAAGTTTAAAGTTTTATTAGGCATATTTATAAATGAGTAATTAAAATAAAGTAAACTAAGATGTTCATCGTTTAATATTCAAACTTAATTATAGGAAGGTTATGCTTAAGGAACATTAATTTTTCTGCCTTTTCTGCTGCCAGTCTGTTTCTCTTTTCATCATATATTAATCCAGCACTGCTAAATAATCTCTCGCTTGGTACGCTTGTTGGAGGACGTGCTAAATGTTTCCTTGCAAGTTTACTCAAGTATGGATAGATATTCTGCGTATTTTTCCACCAACTATAGGATTGTCACATGCAGCCAGGCGTTTTTCTTGGTGATAGCTCTCGATCATTTTTACTACATCTTTTGACATCGCGTAGGTCTCGTCATCGCTGCTTGACTCAAAAAACTGAGAGGAGATTCTGTGATAGATTTGCTTGTTGAAGGTGTTGGTTCTGTCACTGAAACTTTTATTCTTTTGGTGGGTGGCGAAGCGACAGATTCAAGAGATTGAAGCTCTCAACTGCTTTGCCAAGTGATGATTTAACTCGTTCTAATGTACTAGGTGAAAATAACTTAGCTTTGTAACGTGGATCTAAGTAGGTTGCAAGAGAGTAACTTCATACAAGAACAGCCTCTCGTCTTGTCGCTTGCCTCACTTTTGCGCACAATGAACTAGTTCTAATTTATAGTAGAATTTGATAAATTCCGCTTATTAATGACGCTTTATCTCAACGGTCCACATCCGCACGACATCCGCAGTCCAAAGTGCGGATGCAGATGCGGATGCGGATGCGAGAAAATATGCGGATGTTCCGCGGATGCGGATGCGGATGTGACCTACATCACTATATATATATATATATATATATATATATATTATTATATATATATATATATAAGCTGAAAAAATGGGCATCGAAACATTTTACTTTAAAATTAACTGTTAATGTTTACATTTCACCTTTTAGATGAAGATGACCTTGGTGATCAGGTTTGACCTGCTCTGGTTATTCTCCCAACCGGTTGTCTGGAAGCATTTTCGTCTGTCTCACCCTCGTTTTACTGCATGGAGAAAATGTTATATACGCACATACGTTGTGTATTTATAGTAATATATATATATATCAGGGCTGGGGCCAAATATATATTTATATTTAAAACACGGTCATTTTTCATATTTGTATTTGAGAATCTCGAAGGATGTGTATTTGTATTTTATTTGTATTTGATTGTTGTATTTGCCGTATTTGCTCAAATACAACACCTCAGCGAGTCAGTAGGTCGGGCCAGGAGGATAAGTTGGGACCTGAGAGAGAGAGAACGTAAATATGCAAGTTATAAAAAATTTGCTATTTGGCGTTTTTTTTTTTGTTGTTAATTGTTAACGAAATAGTTTTTAGTAATGCTCACTTTTGTTTACTTTAACTTGAACATTCTCAAAACGGGAAGAAATAATTAATTGATAGAAGTCACAAGTAGCCAATTTGAAACTCGTATTTGCATTTGAACAATTTGTATTTGTATTTGCCAAATAAAAAAACTGCGAGTGTGTATTTGTATTTGACAACTCCAAAATTACCATATTTGTATTTGTAGTTGACAAAGTGTGTTTGACCCCAGACTTGATATACTGTCAGGTCCGTAGCCAGGGGAAAGGCGAGGGTGCCTTCCCCCCACAGAGCAGCGAGTTCCGCCAAAGTAAAGGGTGTCAGGAAATGATTGCCCCCCCCTGTACAGAAGAAACTGAAAGGAATAGAAAAAACAGACAAAACCACGCGAAAGAGCGTTTAATTTTGAATAAAAAACACTTGTTTTAATATCGGGTGTTGCCCCCATTTGCAGCTCTGACGGCCATTAATCGACGGGGGTATGATCCCAGAAGTGTCTCAAAGAGATCGGTATCATGACTCATTTCTTCAAGGACTTTGTTGATCTTTGCAGTCATAATTTCTGTTGAATACCGATTCTGAATGGGTTGTTCCAGCATTAAGGACTCCACCCGATCCTTCATGATGGATCGGACATGTTCACAGACATTAAGCTCGGGAGAATTGCCAGGCCATTCATTATTTCCGAAAAAATCAATGTTATTGTCCTTAAGCAGTTGTTGAGTCGCAAGTGCTTTCATACAGGGGGCTTTGTCGTGAAGAAAGGTTGCCTGTTCAACATCCAAACACACTCGGGTCTTTCAAAAACGGAATTACATGTTGGGCTAAATTACATTTCGAAAATAAGGCCCATCCCAACTGGTTCCTCTTGGTTTGATAACCCAGATGAGCTTCCGAATAGAGACATAATGAAAACACCCACACATGCTGGATTTTTTACTATTTCTCGATACTTCTGGTCGTCTGGACTTCATCAGGAGTTGTTGCCCAAACCCGATCATTCTGAAAATTTGGTTTTCTGGAGACATAAACGAAGAATTCATCGCTGACAACCAAGTGAAGGAAATCGTCTTCCGTCCATTCCTCAAGATAATCACAAAACCATAGCCGATCTTCAATATTAAGATCACTCTTCCGTGGCTTAGCTATTTCATGCCAAGCACTCAAGCCTTGGCGAACTCGAAATTGATGCACAAGTTGCCGATTGACTATCTTACCACGACGGATAAGTATCTCTTTCGCTACCTCAGAGCAGCTCTTCTTTCGGCGCCGTGATGCAGCAAGCACAATGTCTTTCGATTCTTGAGATAATTTCTCCGGTCTTCCTCCTCGAAATTCTGTTTCACAATCTTCAGGATTCTTATTCCAACGTACACTGTATTTTTAGCTGTTAGAAGTGACCATCCATGACAATATAAGGAAAGTGGTCTCTTGGCTATTACCTGCTTCCTAAAAGGATATTATTTATGTACGTAAACTTTAGTAAAATACCTATGAATAACCTGGTAACATTTATTTATTATTTCAACAAATTTACTCATTATGCCTTGAAAACATGATACTTATTAAATAATATAATAATAATGAATAATACCTCATAAATATCAAAGATAGAAATGGTTTCCTTATGTATGGGTCTTTCCTATATATACTCTCCTGTACGAGTTCCGTTGAATGAAACTCGTCAATACTCCATGGAAAATCCTGGATACGGGCCTGACTGTATATATACCACTACAACTTATTACAGATGTATTGCAATTTTTATATAAAATCCAGTGAAATGTTATCAGGTTTATGGTTTTCAGGTTTTTATAAGTTATATTTCAGAAGGTTAAAGAACTCAAGGATTTTATACTCAAGATTTGATACTATGCGCGTGCATTCACTTTTCCAAGTAGTTACACGAACGACTTCTCCTATTCGTGCATGGAGTCGAAATATACTGAGAAAAAAAATGAGCACCAGTGACCTCTCCTTTTACTTTTATTGTTTTTTTATAATTTTGTTCATTTAAAAGTGGTTATTTTTAGGTTGCAACAATCGTGCAATCTTTTCGAATGCAGAAGATACAGTGACCAACCCGTATTACATAAACAAAATCGAATTTCATAATGTCGATGTTCAGCCTTATGCAAGTACATACGTAGATTTTAAACTACATTTCATATTTTCAATGAAACTAACCTACCCTAACACAACCTAACATACCCTACCATAACCTAACCCAACCCAACCCGACCTGACCTGACCTAATTTAAACTAACTTTTCAATATCGACATTATGCATGTCGACATTGTGCAGATCGACTTCGCTGCGCTACCCAACCTGTATCATACTTCCTCTTTGACCTAACGACCTCTCAGGATAGTTTACTAGTAGAGCGCCGTGCTGTTAATCTGAAGGTCCTAGGTTCAAACCCCGGCTCGGAATTCAGATTACAGCTATTAAGGTGTCTCTCTGGGTAGTGATTTGGTTCCCACGTAAAGTTGAACGTCCCTTCTATCATATCAGCTTAGAAGTTAAGAAAGAAGGTCAAAAACCTAAAAGTTGTTATTACTGACTCAATGAAGGATTTGAGTTTTACAGGCATATTGTACCGGAAATGAAGATGGTTTACGCGTGCACGACAAAATTAACTGAAAATGTTAGTTAACATGTATACCACTGCTTATGTATATATATTTTTTCCACTGGAATAAAATTTAATCCTTTTGTTTGCTTTTACCGCTTGCAGTAGGTCATAGAAGCTGGAACTTTACTGTAATAACAGTAATATGAAAAAATAGGAATAAAAATGAAAGTAATTATGACATCTCAGATATCCAAATTAAAAGTTCTGACAAGTAGGTGCTAATTGGGTGTTAACAGTTTACTAGTCTTGAGAATGATATCATTATTATTAATATATAAACGTATATATATACACATCAGTATGTTTATATATTAATAACAATGATATCATTCTCAAGACTAACAAACTGTTAACACCCAACTACCACCTACTTAGCAGGCAGAACTTGTAATTTGGATATCTGAGATTTCACTAACCAAACTTACGTGAAATGAAAAGTTTGTAGTGAATACTCTTATTTTAGTTTCAAGTTAAATGTTAATTTTACCGTCTTGAATTTCGGAATAGCTATAAATTCATTTTAAATTAGTTACCCCTCATAATTCAATTGTGAACCACATTAATACTAATTTTATGTATATTGTATTATTTTATTGTATGTAAACATAATTAATTATATATCACAATTGTCAGTTAATTATTTATATTCAAATATTTATTTTAATCTAATACCATGTCCATTTACAAATAAATATAGAAATCCAAGGGTTATATTTTCCACCTTTGGTACTGTCGCAGTTTCGCCTAACGGACTCAATACGGCTAGTGAGATAATCACTGGTTGGCACTTAACTAGCAGGCAGTGCTTATGGCTACATCATCCAGGTTAACCTATACCGGATAGATGCGCTACGGTCCCAAGCCGTAGCTTGCCTAGGCCGACGACGACGACGTAAACCAACAATTGGTGACTCCGGAGTTGGATTCCCCCCTTTTACCCGAACGACTAGGATTAGACTGTAACGTCGTTCGTGCCCATCACCCCCTTCACCCGAGCGACTAGGACCAGACTGTAACGTCGTTCGTGCCCATCACCCCCTTCACCGAGCGACTAGGATCAGACTGTAATGTCGCTCGTGCCCTCTGCCCCTCACCCCTGCCCGTGCGCTCTGTGCCTGCGCTCGTCTCAACCTCCACTCCTTCGTTGGTAACTTGTCGTCTTGCTTGTACGTCAGCAAGCATAGGAGAAGATGCCTGACGACGCTGGTGCCATCTCCCACTTGAGCGTAAAGCTCCCCGTCTTCTGGCCGGGTGATCCATTTATTTGGTTCCACCAAGTGGAATCACAATTCAACTTGGGAAGGATCACCGCTAGCAGGACAAAATACGATCATGTTTTGTCCTCTCTACCAGCGAGCATCATCTCTGAAGTCCGTGACGTCATCGTGTCTACTTCCACGAGTGAGGACCCATACAACGATCTGAAGTCTGCCATCCTGTGCCGCACCACTGTCTCCGAGCGTGAGAAACTACATCAGTTAATCTCAAAAGAAGAACTTGGAGACCGTAAGCCCACTCAAATGCTGAGGGCTATGCAATGCGCTCTAGGCGAACGCGCACAAACCTTCGATAAGGACATCTTTAGACAGTTGTTCTTGCAGAAACTTCCTCCATCAGCTCAGCGTGTCTTGGCCACTATGGATCCTACTACTCCAGTTGATAAACTAGCAGAAACTGCCGACAAAGTAGTGGAGATTGACACAGCTCCGGTCAACAACGTGAACACACAATCGGAACTGGAGTTGAAAGTGAAAGAGTTAAGTCAACAACTCAACCACGTTTGTTCTCTGCTACAAAATCAACGGCAAAGAAGCCATTCTCGGTCAAGATTTACGAAGAGGCATCGTTCGAGTTCCGGGAAGATCTGCTTCTACCACGCTAAATTTGGAAAGAAGGCTAGGAAGTGCATCTCCCCTTGCAATTTTCGTCGGAAAACCCCAGCAGCGAGTCCTAATGGCGTCTAGTACTCGCACTGCCAACCTGTTATTCATAAAGGACAGGAACTCTGGTGTCAATTTCTTGGTCGATACCGGAGCGTCAGTCAGTGTATTCCCTCAAAAATCTGGTCATACGCACTCGGAATCTCCGCCTCTATACGCTGCTAACGGTTCACGCATACCCACGTACGGTACTCAGTCGCGTGAACTAAACTTGGGCCTTCACCGATCCTTCAAGTGGATTTTCATCTGTGCTCAAGTGCAGCATCCCATAATCGGCGCTGACTTCCTCCAGCATTTCAAACTCCTGGTGGATCTTGACAAGCGACGCTTATGCGACCAGGCCACACTGCTTTCTGTTCTTGCCAAACAGGTTGCCCTTCCGGACGCCTCGAACTCTGCACTTTCCCTCGTTCCCCCTAATTCCATGTACCAGTGCCTTTTCCAGCGATATCCAGGAATTCTTCAACCGATGCAGATGGGTGATACCATTAAGCACACCATTACCCATCACATTACAACAAAAGGTCCCCCTGTGTTTGCAAAACCCAGACGTCTTGCCCCGGACAAACTGAAAGCTGCCAAATCGGAATTCCAGCTTATGATAGATCTTGGGATAATAAGACCTTCCAAAAGCAGTTGGTCCTCTCCCCTACACCTGGTCCAGAAGAAGTCAGGAGACTGGAGACCATGTGGGGATTACCGGTTTTTAAATTCGACAACCATCCCGGACCGATATCCGGTACCAAATGTCCAAGACTTTACTTCTCTTCTCCACGGCAAATCTATCTTCAGTAAAATAGACCTCGTTAAGGCTTTCCACCACATTCCCGTAGAGCCTTCGGATATTCCCAAGACTGCAGTTTGTACACCATTTGGGTTATTCGAATTTGTGAAGATGCCGTTCGGGCTACGGAATGCTGCGCAAACCTTTCAGAGGTTTATAGATGAGGTCACCAGAGGCTTAGACTTTGTTTATGCCTACATCGATGATTTGCTTGTGGCCAGCTCAACGGAAGAGGAACATAAGGAACATCTTTCACTCCTCTTTCAACGCTTAGAACAATACGGTGTTACTATTAATGCATCTAAGTGTGTGTTTGCACAGCCAACCTTGGAATTTCTTGGTCACACGATTTCGCAGCACGGAATTACCCCCCTTCAGGACAAGTGTGAAGTGATAAAAAATTACCCTATGCCAAATAATCAGCGTGAGTTACGTCGGTTTCTAGGTTTGGTAAATTATTACCACAAGTTCATTAAAAACTGTGCCAGTGTTCTTGCTCCTCTACACGCTATGATCACACACAAACGCAAGGTAACGAAATTGGTATGGTGTAGCGATAGTTTACAAGCGTTCGACAATGCCAAAAATGCTATCAATAGTGCATTGTCTTTGTCATTTCCTATCAGTGATGCCCCCTAACTCTGACGGTCGATGCATCAGATGTTGCGATCGGTGGAGTGTTGGAACAAACCATTAACGGTCAACAAGCACCCATCGCGTTTTACTCGAAAAAGCTGCAGCCAGCCCAAACGCGTTATAGTGCTTTCGGACGTGAACTTCTTGCTATTTACTTAAACGTGAAGTATTTTCAACATTTCCTTGAAGGCCGAGAGTTTTGTGTTTTTACCGACCACAAACCTTTGGTCACTGTCTTCAATAAAAACAGCTGTAACCACTCTCCCAGAGTCATCAGGCAACTCGATTATATCTCGCAATTTACCACAGATATCCGCCACATCAAAGGTGTCTTGAACACTCCAGCGGATGCACTCTCAAGAATAGAGATTACTTCTGTTACCCTCAGCTCTACACTGTGGAATGCTATTGCACAGGATCAAGATAAGGATAGGGAACTACAAGACCTGCTCAGAGAAGACTCCACTCACTCACTTTCCCTCAAGAAAATGAGTATGCCAGGATTGTCTGTGCCCCTCTATTGCGACGTATCAACAGCTGCTATTCGCCCTTATGTCCCTCCATGTCACAGACAAGCAGTCTTCACGGATCTTCATAACCCCTCCCATCCTGGTATCCGTGCTTCGCAACACCTGGTTACCTCTCGCTTTGTTTGGCCCTCGATGCGGAAGGATGTCAAACGTTGGACCAAAACGTGCCTTGCCTGCCAGCGTGCCAAAGTCCAAAGGCACACCAGGTCCCCCTTTGACGCATTTCCGCCCCCATCCCAGCGATTTGAGGTAATTCATGTAGACATTGTTGGCCCTCTTCCAGTGATTCAAGGCCAACGTTATCTGCTCACCTGTCTCGACCGCTTTTCCAGATGGCCTGAAGCCATCCCACTTCCTGATATCCAAGCGGACACTGTTGCAAGAGCCTTTCTTCATGGATGGGTATCAAGATTTGGATTGCCGACAAAAGTCATCACTGACCAAGGTCGCCAATTTGAGTCTTCGCTTTGGAAGAAGTTTACCAGCTTGTTGGGTACAGTACATGCGCATACCTGTGCGTATCATCCGCAAGCTAACGGCCTCGTCGAACGCTTCCATCGCCAGCTGAAGTCATCCCTTATGTGTCACGAAGACTCCCATTGGATGGATAAGCTTCCACTCGTGTTGCTTGGTATTCGCTCTGCATTTAAGAGTGATCTGAAGACTACAGCGGCTGAACTAGTCTATGGAACAACACTGCGGCTACCAGGTGGCTACTTCACTGCAGGGGATAAGTCATGTGATCCTACGGAATTCGCTCAAACACTTTCCTCTCACATGCAGTCCATTCAGCCTGTTCCCCCTCGATTGACAAGCCAACAGAACATCTTTGTTTCCCCAGCCCTCCAATCTTGCATCCACGTTTTCGTTCGTGTACCTCTCCCAAAACGGCCTCTCCAATGTCCATATGACGGGCCCTATGAAGTTCTCCGACGTACGCGCAAATCATTTCTCATCCAGCGCGGTTCCAAGGTCGACAAGGTTTCTATCGATCGTCTTAAGCCTGCGTTTTTGGAATCAACCTTAAGCGAGGTACATGTAGCTACCAAAAAGGTCCAGCGGAAATCTGTGTCGTTCGGAACTCTTTGAACTTCCTCTCTGGTGGGGGAGTGTGTAGTGAATACTCTTATTTTAGTTTCAAGTTAAATGTTAATTTTACCGTCTTGAATTTCGGAATAGCTATAAATTCATTTTAAATTAGTTACCCCTCATAATTCAATTGTGAACCACATTAATACTAATTTTATGTATATTGTATTATTTTATTGTATGTAAACATAATTAATTATATATCACAATTGTCAGTTAATTATTTATATTCAAATATTTATTTTAATCTAATACCATGTCCATTTTACAAATAAATAATAGAAATCCAAGGGTTATATTTTCCACCTTTGGTACTGTCGCAGTTTCGCCTAACGGACTCAATACGGCTAGTGAGATAATCACTGGTTGGCACTTAACTAGCGGCAGTGCTTATGGCTACATCATCCAGGTTAACCTATACCGGATAGATGCGCTACGGTCCCAAGCCGTAGCTTGCCTAGGCCGACGACGACGACGTAAACCAACAAGTTGTTTTTCGTGTCGAGAAATCTTGTTGAATTGTTAAAATATTGTAATTATACAGTATATCAGTTATTTTAAACCATATTTATTATCGTAATTTAGCTATGAACACTCCATCCCACAAACGGTACAATGATATACATATTAGCACAGTTGCTTTCTTGTTTAAAACCGGTTTAGTGATGAGTGCACCATTTTTTCGTGTAAGTCAAATTAAAAAAAAAAAAAAAGCGTAAAAATCACTAATGATGAAGTAGATTATATCCAAAATTAAATGTATAAAGTAAATTTAAAAGCTGACAGAGGAAATAATTGCTTTCTATAATCGTTTTTGGCTTCAGTAGTTATATAAACGTTTAGCATTTCCCGGCAATCAAATTTATTTTAATTGTAAATGTCAGGTTGTCTTGTATTATTTCGTTTAAAAATTATCGTAAATGAATTGTTAATAATTGGTAGAGGACCAAATATTGTCTGATGATACAGAACAATTGTATAATCTTAAATAAGGATCAACTTAAAACGGTTCTGTTAACTCTTTACTATCTATAATAGGGTTGTATACATAATATATTACCAAATATGGGGCCCTTTGTCGAGAGCTCTCTGAGTTTATATTTGGGTCGTCCACAACGGTGGCTATGCACGGGCGGCTATAACAAACCCTCCTGGTTGAAGGGGAAATGTGTTGGGGAACCTCCATAAAAACACTTTCCCACGAACGTGTTATGTCTTGCATTTTTCATAGTGTCCCTGGCTTCAACTGCGATAATCTTTGACACGCTCTTTGGAAGCCTCGATGGTTGTGGTCATGTGGCAGTGGTTATCCTCTGTAAAGGAATTATGTTCCTTTGACTCGAGATAAACCCACAACTTCGCTCTTAGCTAATGAGGGTTGAACGCAATGAATAGTGGAATTCGTTGACCTTTTCACTTTTGCAACCTAACCTAACCTGACCTAACCCTTAAAAATATTAAAATGGCACATCGAGAGGATGACACCATTACGATTATTTTACCTTATTTTCAGCACACCTTCTCCTATTGAGTTTGGTTTAGTTGTAGCCGATAATCAGGTTCTGCTTAATAGACGTTTGGGAAATTGGTCCCGGTTTGATGGCACTTAAAAACGTGGGAGATAAAAAATAATAATTCTCCCCACCATCACGGAAGGAAGTGGGGCGTGAATTCCCGAGGGAGTCAATTCAGCCCGAGCAGTCGCGGAATAGTTGGTCGACCCACTCGATACGAAGCGAGGACAACGGGAGTCGAACCCCGAACTTTTACGTTTTGAATCTAATTCTTATAAAGAACTACGCCTATAAAATATCATCACAGCATTTTTTAATGCGAAATATTCACAAGCACATTTCCACGTAGGGACCTACATTTTGGGAAAAAAGTTCGCTGAGAAACGAAATTGGTAAAAATCACAAATTACTAATTGGTAAAATTTATTTTTCTTCGGTTATTTTATTAATTTTGTTGACAGAAATAAAATTTAAAAAACGAAATCCAGCCATTAATAATTATAAAGTAACTGATTATAATCAGTTACTTTATGGGTTTAAAAATTTTACGTTTCTAGGCGAACTTTTTTCCGTAACTGTTTCATGCACAAATATTACTTTATTTGTATGTTACAGTGTTAGAAGACTGTCCCCATCTACAATCATCAGTATATTATATATATATATATATATATATATAATAATATTATATATATATTATATATAGAGAGAGAGAGAGAGAGAGAGAGAGAGACCCACTCTAGTGTAACCCACCCTGAGTTAACTCCCTTTTACCCAACTTGATCAACGCTTACGTTAACCTGGTTAACAAGTTCCAACAGATGAAGAACGTTCGTGTAGAGATCCGAAGGTCGAGAGAGACAGGCTATATAAAAATGGTGAAACAGAAATTGGTCTCACTGCGCGTTCTGTTCTCACTTAGAGTGACCATCCACATCAGGTTTAAAACATAATAATATTAATAATTAAGAGTTTTTTTCCGTGTGATTCGTTTGAGTGATTCTCATTTGTTTATCTGACAACGGGAAAAAGGTCGGTTAGTTTCGTTTGGTTTGTAACAGGTGCCGTATTTAGTATTGGTTTATATAAGGTTGGCTTTTGTTGGTTATGGAGCTGGGCTAGTGATTATATATACTATACAGTATGTATATATATATATATATATATATATATATATATATATATATATATATATATATATAGCTTAGAGATTGAATCTTAGATAGAAAGTAAAAGCTTCAATGCTTCACAAAGCACCATTCTACACACACACAGAGTCAAAGTGCGAGCAGCTTGCAGCACCATTGCTAATATATACCGTATGTGTATATATGTATTGTATATATGTAACCTGAACTCGGTTGTCCCCAAAACTGCAGCGCACGACCTTGAGAAACAACGAGGTTGAGAAAGTTATATCATATGAAAAGACGACGAGAATTGATTATTAAAAACCGGTTTAGGACCGTTGTTCATTATAAGGTGTTGTTACTTGTTCCCAAAGAACAACACACCTTTGCTCCTTTAAATTTAACTACATATTTTATCGCGATATTTCAGGATTGTATTTACTGGATAATAAATTTAATATTGGGTTTTGTTTATTGACAACTATTTTCCTTTAATGTGGAGAGTTTTTTTTTTTTTATTTATTTATTTTCCGCTTAGAATGGAAGGTTACATGTTGGTTACGTTCATTACCGTTCAGGTCAATTCCTTACTGGTCAGGGACACAAAGGGAGAGGGAAAGAAAAAGACGGGGAGAGAGAGAGAGAGAGAGAGAGAGAGAGAGAGAGAGAGAGAGAGAGAGAGAGAGAGAGAGAGAGAGAGAGAGAGAGAGAGAGAGAGAGAGGTTAAATTAACAACTTTGACTACATTTTTTGTAAATATTTCCAGCAAGAAAAATTATTTTTCTTTAAATACCTGAAAAAGTGCAAAAGAGCATTGCAAAATCATCATCATCTTAATCAACAACAACAAATGCAAGAAACACAAATAAATAGGTTATTCATTCAAAAAACTTTTATGAATTTCTATCGCATGAATCCCATCACTAAAAATAAACATATTTTCATTAAAAAAACTAAGTTCGTTGAAGATGATAAACATATTATAATTAGGAAATCGATTTTCAGTTAATTGAAAAGAGGCAATCTTCAGATAATCGTCTTAGTAAATCATTTTTTTGTACAATGAGTGTGTACAGTATTTTCATACTCAATTTAACTTTCTTCATAAGCCTTTTTCTTTCATTCAGTCCCTGAACATTGCTTTTTGTGTCAACAATATTACATTGGTATTCAGCACATTTTACACTTACACACACACAATATATATATATATATATTAGTGGTGGACCGGATGTCAGTTTTTCAACATCTGCTGATGCGGATGCGGATCTTTAATTTCAATATCCGTGGATGCGGATGCGGATATTTAGTTAATCTATCAATATAATATAGAATTATGAATATATGACATAATTTTTCAAATTTCGTGATATTACTATTATGGCAGGCAATGCATAAGAATTAAAATTAATATTAATGTTTTCATTATGATAAAAATAATAACTGTCTCAAGAGTTTCAGCCACAAAAAATTCAATGAAACAAGTTTCATTCAATTTTCTGCGTTACCAGGTATTTATATTTTCAGGTTTATATATTTGTTTGTTCATTAATAATTAATACTTTACATGAAATGTGCATGACTGGGCCTTATAAGCTACTTTATAAGCTAATTTAATTGTAAATTGCATAATCCGCAGTCAGAAGTGCGGATGCGGATGTTAAAAACGATGCGGATGCGGATATTCGGTCCACCACTTTATATATATATATATATATATATACACTAGCGGTCAAAATTATGGTGTTATTAATAAAGTTTAGTGTCGTAAATAAAAATAAACAGTAACAGTGTTTGTCGGATTCACATTTTAATGAAAATTACGTTACATGTTCCCTCCATAATACTACAGGGTGTTCGAAAAGTCCCGTCACCCCCTACAAAAGGAACATATTGTAATACCAATTTTATTTTTGTGATTAATTGTATTTATATGCGGAAGGTGTAATTTAAGAAACGAGTCACTAGCCACAATTACTTTAATTACAGTAAATACAGTTACTAATTACAGTTACTAATCAAGAATATCTGTGCGCGCACCATCATCATCATCATGACGGGGGATATGGTTTCATGCCGAGATCTTTTGTCATGTGATCTTTCATTGTGGACATGGGGACTGCAAGTTCTTGTGATCTTTCCGAAGTGACTTTTTCAGTGAACGAGCCACCGATGCAATCACACCTTCACATTGTTCCGCTCGCGTTGTTGTTCTTTCCGACCAGGGTGTGTCTTTGATGGAGCCAGTTTCAAACAGCTTTTTCTCCCAGCGTAATACCGTCTTGTTTGGTGGTGCAGCTTTATTGAATCTTGTGTTGAAATCATTCTGGATATCATGCATCGTTTTGCCACTATGTAACCTTTTATGAACTCATGTACTCATCGCTGTCCTTTTCTCCAGAGTGTAATTGTTCAAACAACTCTAATACCTGGAAAAGAAAAAACTGTTAATGAATCCCATATAAATTCAATTAATCACACAAAAACAAAATTGGTATTACAATATGTACATTTTGTAGGGAGTGACGGGACTTTTCGAACACTCTGTACAATAACTTGATGAGGCGCAAATGTCTTTTCCTAAAAAAAAAGAATCCTCCTTTCTGCTTTATCGCAGTTTGGCATATTTTGGTTTTTTTTTTTTTTAAATATTTCCAAATACTCTAGTGTCAAATTATAGGTTTATTCTACTCTTCTTGTAGATATTCCCAAAGTCGAGTGTTGTTAGTTGAACCTGGCGATTTTACCTTTCTGTCAAGTTCATCCTACACAATCTCAATTGTGTTTAAATCTGAAGATCGAAGATGTTAGTTCATTATCTTTAATGATCCATCTTCACCTTTTCTGTTTAAATATCTTTGGTTACATAGTGCTGTATGTTTGGGGTCACTATCTTGCTGGAAGATGAAGTTATTCCCAAGCAAAAGATGCCCGGAAGGAATGGCATAATGATGTAGGATACGATGTTACCTCTCTTTGTTGAGGTTTCCTTCAATTTTCACTAGTTCTCCAGTTCCATCACTAGCAAAACAGCCTCATACCTTTACATAGTATCGTCATTATATTTCTCCTCTTTTAATGGTCGTGGACACTCCATTCTGAGAAACGCCAATCCTACGTGCAATATCTCTTTGGGATAGCCCAAAACGATGCAAAATTGCAAATCTCCTTTAACAATGTGTAGGTTCACCACGTGATGTAATGACAACTCGAATGTGTCGGAGCTTTGATCCTGGGTGATGTTGGAGGACAGAGAAGTCTATTCTTCACTCCAACAATACAGCCTCTATCTCTTTCATTGTTCATTGTAGCGATATACGCTTCCGTAAAGCGTGTTCCAGCGCATCCAACAGATTTTCAGTGGGATTGTGATCTGGTGATGTAGCGGTCAGAAGATATACTAAAAGTCTTCATGCTCTTCCAACTAGTGGAACACATATCCAGCACGAAGAACAATAGCAATGACATCCTGTTCTGGGCAGAAACAGAATTATTTCCGGAGAGAGAAACGCCCCTAAATCGTAAATATCGAAGCTCTCTGAGAATTATTCAGGTAGAAATGACTTTCTCATATCCACCGTCTTCAGTCAAGGACGCCCCTCCGATAAACAGGATGACAATTCTACTGTCCATCGTGATGTGCGCATGTTCAATTGGTTCGAAAAGCACGAGACAGGTTTTCAGCACATCCCTTGGTCCCCAACACTCACCAAATCTCAATCCCATAAAAATCTGTGGGATACATTAGAATTTGCTGTGAGGAAGCGAAACCCACTATCATCAACATTCAGAGCGTTGGAGATTGCATTGCTGAAGGAATAAGGTAAAATGTAGTGGTCTATCCTCCAACATCACTTGGAATCGTTGCCCCGATGTATACTAATCGTCAGTAAAACACGATATTACGGTTAGGTTCCCAATGTTCGGCCAGTACGTATATAATATATATATATATATATACTGCAAACCAACAAGAAAAATTCTTATATATATATATGTCGCGTCGGTCTTATGCCCTCTTTTAATTCATTTTCATCGTGTATAAATTGTATGACTTTAAACTTACATTAGTTTCAACGAACGCGTGAACTACTCCTCCCCAATATCGTCACTATATTGAAATAAGTCATAAATTGTTGAAAGTCTTTCCTCCAAAACGTGTTTCGCGCATGTTTCTGTTTGACGTTTCTGGCGTAATTGCCATAACACAGATAAAGTACGATCTTCCACAGCCAGTTTCTCAAACAAAGATTTCCTTTCCACATTTTCCATTCCCGTGATTGCCCAATTTCCTTACTTGGCTCTTCTTATTATGCCAAGGTTAACATACCCAAATAGTTACAGAGCCCGTTACTTCAGGTCACTTGACCCATAACTTAACAATTCAGTTTTCCTTTGTTTTTATGGTCCATAAAGATGATTGGTTAAGCCAATTTCATAGGTCATCTTCATTATTTTGCCTCAACCGGTTTTGTTTACATTCACTAATCTAATGAAATTCAACAAGTTTTTGATAGAGTATTTAATCCTAATTTGAACTCTCGGATGTGGATTAGGTCGAGATGACGTGTACCAAACTGGATTCGGATTTGAAATTATAGAAAGAGAAAAAGGTGTGCACGTGGACATAGGAAATATAAAATGTGTGTGTGTGTGTATGTGTGTGTGTGTGTTCTCAAAGTTTCGTAACTGTTATACTCCGACAATGTACTCTTATGTAAACATATAGAATACAAATAAAAAATTTCAAATTACTTTTTTTTGTTATTTTAATAAATCCAAATAAAATATTGCTTAATACGTCTCTCTCTCTCTCTCTCTCTCTCTAAATTTTTTATTTGTATTATATATGTTTACATAAGAGTACATTGTCGGAGTATAACAGTTACGAAACTTTGAGAACACACACACACACACACACACCACTCGGAAGCTATTCTCTTCATTACACTTTTTCTATTTTCCTGTAAACTAACCACTATTTTCTGTCACCATTGGCTGGCGGAGGAGGGAGAGAGAGCCTTGTCCGTTCTATACTTCACTATTGCTATTATTCCCGCGTAAAAGCTTTACGCATCTACGTGTGTACGTATGATACAAGTTTTCAATATTCTTTTTTTTATTGTTATTTCTAACTTTTCTACTTCCTTCTTGGGCTAACCTAGAGTGGATCTTAGAGTCATCGTAACTCTGTAACTCTTTTTATCTTAATTTTTAATTTCTTTATATCATTCCCCTCTTATTTCCCGCTTGTTTTTAGTATCTCTTTAATCATATCTTATCATTATTTCTTAATTCCCTCCATACCTCTCATTCATCTTTTCTCCGTCTCTCAACTGTCTCTCAGTCTCCCATTAATTAAGTTCAATGTATCCTCATACTCGGTGAGTCGAGAGTTGTCTCGCGAATAATAGTCAAAGGAGGTCACAAAAACCCGCCGTTAAAACTGTTAAAACTCGTATTTTAAAAAGGAACTTTAATAAAATAATAAATGTGCTAACCGCATTTCGAACAGATATTAACACAGGTCAACAAAAAAAAATTTTTTTTTTCGTTACCAAGGAAATTCGTACGAATTTAGGGTATTTTGGGGTTGCTGAATTCCAAAATGAAAGTAGTTTTTCCGATTTGGCTCTAGTTCTTGAGATAATGAATACCCTCAATTAATAGGAAACGTAACCATAACGCGTGCATATGGGAAACTACCGGAACATTCTAGATGGTGAGACCGAATAAAATGCCATTATGTATTTCATGTGTTTACTTTTGTATGATTTGAGACAATTTCAATGCGATTTGTAAGTAGGCTCCGCCTGAACATTAATTTTTTTGCATTTTTACGTGTTTCAATGGGGTACCAATTATCTCATAAATTAGAGCCCATCTAGCAAAACCGATGTCATATTCGGAATCAGCACCACAAAGTTACCCCAAAATCATTCTAATATGATTGGCGATAAAATGAGTGTTGACAGTGTAATGTATTGAAAAGTTTGAGGCTAGATTAAAGTACAGTAAAGTTATGCCAAAACATGTCGGGTTAAAGTGCCCAATGGAATGTCCTGGCCACCAAATGTGTATAGGTCAATAATAAGTATATTTTAAAACTTATTGTTCGGTTCTTTTTTAAATTGGTTATCGAAAGGTCATTCAAATTACAAAAGAGGTAATTTTAACTTAAGTTATTCGTATAAAGAATTTAATAAAATAGAAATAATTTAATACAAATAATTTATTATTTATAATTGACTGTGACTTTTAAATGTTTGTCTCAAGTCAACATTTGAGGCAAGACTATTAAAAAGGTGTAGCGATAAAGGCGTTATTGTCCCTACAAACAAACGCGTAAGTAGCTCGAAGCGGCATTGCATCAAAGGTATGCGGTATGGGTTAATACACCATAAGGTTAAGGCTAATGTACCATAACGAGAGATTTCCCTACGCTTAGCTCATCACGATACAAGAGGAAGTTACGTTTCACTTTGATTTATCTTAATCGTAGTAGTATAGTGGCAAATAAGTTTTGTCCTTAAAATTAGTTTCGTTACTTTGCATAATTCTTCAGGAGAAAAATGTACTTAAAGTTTATTTCTTTCTTGAGGTCATACAAATTACGTGCACACACACACACACACACATATATATATATATATATATATATATATACTGTAACCGCAAAATTATGACTATTTTTATTATTATTATGCAATAAACCTGCAAAAATCTTTTACCATTTTTACCTCTAAATTACTCGTAGTTTATCCTTATAGGCATTGAGTAAAGTAATAATATTTAGGTCTTTGCAACCATTTATTTCAAAACTCTATCGCTTCGAGATTTGTTCCTGTTCTCACCGAGCTAAAAAAAAAAAAAAAAAAAAAAAAAAAAAAAAATCTATACCCAAATTACTTAAAAGGTCACATTTAGTTCTGGTTTACGACTAAACACAATCACAGTCGCGTACCACTGATGACGTAGTGAATTATGTATTGAATGATGATATTTTTTTTTTTAGCTCATTGGGAATGGAAAAGTGTGTGTCGAAACGTTAGACTTGCGTAATAAATGTATATAAAGAGCTTAATAATACTTTCGTTTCTCGACATTTTCTCACTTTGATTAAAATAACCTTTCACCTAGGACCTACTGTAGAATACTCTTATTAAAAAGACAAAATGAGATTCTTCAAAGCTACGAATTTAATCCTTCTGGCCATCTTGATGCTTGGCTACATCCCAGGGAAGAAGGAACAAGCGGAAGCAATACATCTTAAATTGCTCCTGCTCCTGCCGCTGTTATTAATCAAGATAGGATTAGCAGGTAAGCACGGGGAGAGAGAGAGAGAGAGAGAGAGAGAGAGAGAGAGAGAGAGAGAGAGAGAGAGAGATGAAGAGAGAGAGAAGACGAGAGAGAGAGAGAGAGAGAGGAGAGAGAGAGAGAGAGACTGTATAATGAATATAATAACAGTTCCGAGTAACAACATCTTTAAACCTATAATAAATCGAATATATATATTAGTCAAAATCGTTAAAATCTCCAAAACTTAAATGAAAAAGAAAAACGCTAAAAACCGCGAAGTTTTTGGAGGGAGACTACCCTCTTCCTTCAGGCAGTGAATGAAACTAAAAGTGGAAGTGAAAAAAAAATTTAATTTTCTAGCGAACCGTCATGCCTCTGGGAACTCGGAACGATACAAAATATTTCGAAGAACGGGAGAACCTGAAAGACAAAAAAATTATCATAACGTAAAGCTGAAAAGTTCCATTTTCAATATTGAAATTATATTTATTTTTTTACAATAATAATGAGTGATTCTGTGAGTTTTCTTATATCATTACTAATAATATTTAAAAGTAATTGAGTATTATTGATGTCTATATTCTGGTATCAGTTTAAACGATGTTTGTGCAAGGCCGAATTATCTGCCGTGTCCAGATTGTATTTATGTTGATAGATCCGTCTTTTAATCAATAGTTTCACCGATGTAACTCTTAGAACAATCCCTGCATGAGATTCGATAAACTCCAGACCACGAGTGGAACGGGGAATCTGCGAGACCAGGTGAAGTCAGGGTGGGGATAGGGGAAGAACAACATCCCGAAGCGAATGCGCGTTAAACGGGATCACCAGACCATTCCTAAAACTCTTAACGCTAGTAATATTGTTGTAGAATTTCATCTTAGTCGATGTAAGAGAGTTTTTGATAAAAGTGTGTGTGTGTGGGGGGGGGGATAACCCAAGTTTTAAAAAGAATCTTTAACGTAGCAAATTTCAGATTCCAAATAGGAAGGGCTACAAATTCTCAAGGCTCTCGAGAACATGCCCCCTATAAGGATACCTTTTTCTTGTAAATAGACTGAGTGAAGTGAACCAGTTTTTAATGAGGAGCTTTTCTTAACACACTTAAAGCAGGTTTATTATCAAAAGACCTAATAATCTGAATGTACAAGGAAGAGATTTTTTAATTTGGTTCAGTTTCGAGGGTAAACTTGGGGGGGGGGGGGGGGGGACGTTCTTCATAATTACATACATTAAAAACTGTTAACCGCGAAAGATTTCACTCCTTCAACATCAATGATACTTCTAAATAGTATTTAATTTGTCCTTTCACTTTGATTACTAGAAGTTGAAGAGCAAATTAATCCTCAGTGTGATGCGTAATAAATTTATCTTTCCTGACCTTGTCGAGTGAAAGCTTTTTTCATTAATATTTACATATAAATCATAATGAAGATAGATCAGGAATTCAAAGCAATTTTAACAATATAATTAATAAACCTAATTTAACTTTGATATATATTAAATTTACTATGTAAATATACTGTGTGTGTGTGTGTGTGTGTGTGTGTGTGTGTGTGTGTGTGTGGTGTGTGTGTGTATATATTTTTTTTTTATGACAATAGCTTGATTTATCGGATCTTCTCCATTTGGTGCCTACCACTAGAATTAAAATTAATTATTACCATCATGTGTACTTTTTCCGTTGATTTTAAAAATATATAATTTTTTCCGATAAATTAATAATAAAAACGCTACAGCCTTTTAACGTTTGAATTTCGTACATTTAATTTGTCGTTCTTCAAAAATTTGACGATATAATTTGTTGAAAATTGGACGTAGGGTAGAGGGGGTGTATAGGCCATCTTATTCTTAGTTCGCCCAAAGACCTAGGTCCTGGGCTATATACATTCGTGACACTTTTAAAGCATAAAAGGAACAGAATGGAAGACTGGAATATTACAAAAATAATTACAAACTAACGAAAATATCACAACTTAACCTAACCAATCGTCAAGGACGTACAGTTGACCTAACCGGGCATTCAATTAACCTAACCGGGCATTCAGTTGACCTAACTGGGCATTCAGTTGACCTAACCAGATGGTCACTATATATATATATATATATATATATATATATATATATATATATATGCTGTCTGAATTCATTTGAAAGCATTAGGCCAATCACTATTAGTCAATTTGTACTTTTCATTGTATAAAAGTCCACTTTAAAATGCGTTAAAGTTTATTGGCATTTTTTAAGTCAAAAGTAATTTATTAACTTTTAAATAACTTAAATTTTTAATTTTTATGTCAAAATATTAAATTTTAAAATTTTGATTGTTGTTGACAAAAATAAAATAAACATTTTAAATTATTATTATTATCATCATTATTAGTAATTACGATTTTTTTATATATAATTTATACGGAAGGAAAATAAAATTAATAATAAAAAAAGCATTAAAAAATGAATTACTTAAATTTGACCAAAAACAGAGAAAATTAGCTGGTTGCATCAACCAACCAGATCGTTTGCCAACTAACCTGAATAGGTAATCTAACTTTTTAAGTTTTTTATTATAAAAACAAAGATGGTTAATGGTTCGATTAAACACCTGGATTGAATGACAATATTTAAACGTGTATTTGGGGGGGGAGGGGAATAAAGATCGTCTAACGAGTCTCTTCTTAATTAAAAATAAGTGAAATTTTTATATTAATCCATATCATAAATATTCAAAAAATTCCTCATTCACTTCAGAGGACGTTAGTTTTTTTTATTTTTATGCAGCAAGCAGGGGCCAAGGGGGAATGCAATTAATTGTTGTTTTCTCGGCTTTTCGGGCATTATAATAAAGCCTCCTTAAATACCTTTGGTTTTTCCAGATTTTCTTACTTGATAATTAAATTCGTCAATAAATAATAAGAGATTTATTGAAGGAATATATTTAGAATCGTGTTGCTTTTCCCTTTAAAGTATTACGTAAAGCTGACACACGTTCTGGCGTGAGTGAACTTTGCCATTTGCTCTCGAGGACAATGACCGTGGATTCTTTTTACTTTCGCCAACCATCTGTATACACGTCTGACATTATACTAAAGTCATGTAACTAAAATTACTTTGACGCGCGTAAAAATACTTTTTTTTTTCTTTCAACGAATGATTTGTGTACGAAGTGATCTGTGATTAAATGAGATTTGTTTTTTATGAAGAGATATGAAAAGCATTTCCGGACTAATTAATGACTCCGCTTGGAGCAAATTCACGTTTGTCACCCGAAATCAATGACGATTCTTCCCGATTCGCAAACCTGCGTTGGTTTTTGTTTTTTTTTAAATCAGAATAAGAAAAAAGGTTTTCCCGTCCTTGAACTGATGTGACCGATTTAGATCTAACTTTTGCCTTTTCTTTTTATTGATGATTCTGATTTTATTTTCAATAAAACGTTTTATAGCTTCTCATTCGGTATTCGAAGGGTGTTATTGGGTACAAGGGCATGATATAATTAGAATGTGAACGAAGGTATGTGTTCTGAAGGAGCGAGAATATAATGAAATGTTAAAAAGCAGAAATTTTTCCATGTCACGCGCATTTTAATGTTATATGGACACTGACTTATACGCTCTCGGCGTCAGTGACCTCGCTTTTAGGACGTCAGTGGGACACACAAACACCTCTCTCTCTCTCTCTCTCTCTCTCTCTCTCTCTCTCTCTCACTCCAATCACGTACATACTAACTTAAGTGAAAATATAAGTATGGTAAAATGAAAATGTATAGCAAAAGATAATAACATCAAACAGTGACCTAATTCGCATATTTACTACAATGTTATCATCATATGATACAAATAGCGTCTTTCGGTGAAGAAAAATTGAGAAATTGGGGTAAAATGACGATAGAGATTATTAAATTTATCATGTGTGTTCAATCAATGATATCGACATTCGACATTCCATCTGGGCTACTTTGTGGCCACGTCACAACACCGTTCTCCGTTAGATCAGTTGGGTTAAGCGACGTTCGTTTCGTTCGGTAGCTGGATAGATGATCGTATTCTGCGGTCAGATAATGCAGCAGTACCCATAGGAAAAGGTTCAACAACCTATAGAAGGTGAGGACGATAGCCATACGCTACGTTGTAGCACAATGCCTACTGCCCTCACCTACTCAAGAGAGGATGGGCTCAAATCCTGGTGTGATAATTTTGCCTTATGCAAAATCGTGGGCATTCATGCATGATATTCTATTTTATATATATATATATATATATATTTATATATATATATATATATATATATATATATATATATATATATATATATAATATTTAGGAGAAATCCAATGACAAGGAGAAATGTAAATGCCATGAAAAGTCTTCTTTAATGCGCAACGTTTCGAGCAATACGCTCATCTTCAGGCTGTTTAATAACAATGTGAAATTAAAATCAATATTGAATGAAAAACAAAACAGAAAATTTCTATAAACTATTCATACAGACAAATTTTAAAAGACTGAGAAAAGAGGGTTAAATTCTAAGTTATACAGATTTACATATAAAAATTAAGAAGCTATTTTTAAATACATATAGTAAATGTGAAATTAATACACTGGAAAAATTAACAATAGTACACTGGAATAATGAAACTAACTAACCTTTCACTGCAGTTTCCGAGGCTAACTAATTTGAGCAGAGGCAAGACGGGAAAAACAAGAGATGGCGAGGGCGATTGGGGAAGGGGGGATTATAAGGAATTGGGGAAGGAGGAGGGATCATAGCAAATTGAGGGGGACGGCAGATGAGTCAACATTTAGACTGGGGGACAATGTTTTTATGAAAAGCGATTCCAAAATTCTTAGTGAGTTGGGACAAGTATTACAACCAAGAATTTTAAAATTGTCTAAAGTGACATCAGTTTTACATTTTATGCTGTGTTCGCGAATACTCGAAACTTCTTTAGTTTTTAAAATTTTACCTGTTCGGCCACTTATTCCCATATGCGAATAAAATCTAGCCCTGAGAGAGCGAACAGTGCTGCCAATGTAATTCCCAAGGAGACACCTAGGGCAGGTAAATAAATATACAACACCGCTACGCAACGAGTCAGGGGTTCGATCCTTCGCTGAGAAAAAGCTACCTAAAGACGTTTTATTAATAAATATGATGCCTGAAGATGAGCGTATTGCTCGAAACGTTGCGCATTAAAGAAGACTTTTCATGGCATTTACATTTCTCCTTGTCATTGGATTTCTCCTAAATATTAAATTGAAGCTCTGTAGAAGCAACCCGCATGATTATATATATATATATATATATATATATATATATATTATATATATATATATATATTAAATGTTGGAAGGAGGAGCCAAAGCTGCTATACAAGAAAGAGAGAGCCGAAAGCAAGGTCTCTGAGGCTCACGATGCCATTTTTTTTTTTTTTTTTGAAAAGATTGTGTATTGTGTAAAATGGATGTATGTTTAGTGAAGAATAGAGGGAGGAGTGTGTTTGAGAGCATACTAGACTGCTCATAGAGTAGATGAGACACTGTAAAAGATCAGCTAAAGAGGACAGTGACGGGAGAAACAAGAATTCCAACACTCCCTGTCTCCTGCCTAACGTCTCCCCCGGAGTACTTCCCTGGTTGATTGGTATCTACACTCTCGTCTAATAATAATAATAATAATAAACTAAAATTAACCGTTTATATCAACTTAAAAATTAAATTCAGTGTTAATGTACATAATTATTTTACTTTTTTAACTAACAATAAGATGTTGCTAAAACACAAAATTAAACAAACACTAAAATTCGTATATTTTGCTCTAAAGAAACTATCCTATTTTAACCCTTTATTGACGTCCGAGTCGAATAGATACGTTTCAAATACACGCATTCAAACTAAACCCTACAAAAATTCTCGGCATAAAAGAATTAATCAAACTCCTTTCAATTTTCTTCCTCAGCTCCCGTTGTGTTGGGTCTTTTGGCGAAACTTTTGCTCTTGCTGGGGTTGAAGAAGAAGGCAATTGCGCTTCCTCTGCTCCTTTCTAGGGGTGGGGGTCATACGACTACTGAGAGCTATAAGGTACCACCAACGACCTACGGGATAAAAAGTGAGGATAACTTGGGAAGAATCAAACGAAGCGTCGATTTCGTACAAGGAATCGTCGGAGAGGTATGGCAAGGCTAAGTACAAAGCATCTGGGTTTTCGTGTCACCAAGGTACCGTGATTAGTATCTACGGGCACCATAAATATCTGGACATTTCTTAAATCTGTAGTCGACTTGACATTACAAAGTAGGTATACGCAGTCTGTGCGGAGAGTGAGATATCACGAGAATTAAAAGGGTTTCTTTCTTGGCTTTTCATTTTTGGCTCAAAGATTGGTCGAAGAAAACCAAAAGGAGAAATGAGAATTAGAACAAAAATACCTTAATTTTTCATCTCGAATATAAACAAAATCATAATTTAAAAATAAAAACAGCGTAAGAAGAAATTGTTTTAGGCAAAGCTTTATTTCGGTGTATCACACGAGATGAAGCTGACAGGTGATGTAATGAAATAATTACATACAACTTGATTTAAGCTGCTTTTATTTTCTAATAATATTAGAACAGGATTTTTCTTTGTGAAAAAGATCAAATCAAATCGGTATTCTTTATTTATAAAATAGATACTATAATATTAAAAATTTTGTTATATTACGAGTACAATAATACAGGGTGTCCCAGAATTAACTATCTATTTCAATGAAATCGGACAAATTTTTTAAAAACACACTTTTATTTATGTTTATCATGTTTAATATGTGTTAAAAATGTATAAATTTCTAAATTTTTTTCATAATTTTATTTTCATAATTTTTTCATTATCTGGTCCAATGAAAGACCGTCTGAAGTCATAGAATGGCAAAGAGACTCTCCAAAAGTTAACGTGTGGCTTGGAATGACCAAATCCAAAATTTATGGTGCTCCATCTTGTTGAAACACAACATTATCAAGAATGCCATCATCAAGAAGCTGTGGTTCGAGAAACTGCTGAAGCATATCAAGGTAGACGGTACCTGTTACAGTTGCCTCCGCAAAGAAGAATGGGCCATAAATTTTGGATTTGGTCATTCCAAGCCACACGTTAACTTTTGGAGAGTCTCTTTGCCATTCTATGACTTCAGACGGTCTTTCATTGGACCAGATAATGAAAAAATTATGAAAATAAAATTATGAAAAAAATTTAGAAAGTTATACATTTTTAACACATATTAAACATGATAAACATAAATAAAAGTGTGTTTTTAAAAAATTTGTCCGATTTCATTGAAATATATAGTTAATTCTGGGATACCCTGTACAGTGAGCAATTGTCAACTGAATTATTTAATTTTTTAATTTGGCCCTCAATCTTTAGGCTTTACTGGCCTCACAGATTACTCAAAGATAAAACATCACTTCATGGGTAGTTATGATTAAATAATATATAAATTATGAATGAGAAGTATTAGGTAGTTAATTTCAAATATATAAACGAACTAATAGTATATATTTTCTGTATCTTATAAACAAATTCTTTACTACAGACCGATGTTTCTGAAGAAAAACTTTTAGAGACCATTTTCAAGATGGATTCGATGCGGTGCGGCGAGAAACTACTTTGTGAGGTAGCTTCTTCAACATCTTCCCGAAAAGCGAAAGACATCGATGAGGATGAGGATGAGGCGGCCATGCTCTCTCTATTCACGTAAGAATCATTTAAATGGAATAAAAATTCTCTCTCAGTATTTCGCATCAAAATTTAAGTTATAAATTCGTTATTTATTCTATGTATTCATTTTACAATGGAGAAAGGAGTAGCTTAATCTGAGTTGTTTGAAACACGAACGCTAAATGTGCGATACGATGTTCGTAGAATGTTATTGATAGGAAGAAAATTAACCGTAATTACTGTAATATTTTAGTACTTCACTGCTTTATGTCTAAACTGGGTTAATCGACATTGTCTTTAGAATATAAAAAAAAGTTACGATCGGCTAAAAGTTAAATTATTAGTTACAAAAAGTTAAAGGCTATCGAAGACCTGACGGTCCACTTTAGGCTAGGCCAAGAAAGAAAAAGCGGAGAGTGTGTGGTTTTAAATGAATGTAATTGGTTAATAAAAATATACGTAATTTATTTGCCCAAGAAATTTAAATTAGTGATCATACACTGTTCTTCAGTCGAGATTAATTATGTATAATTTCGAAGTTAATTATGTATAATTTATGTATAATTTCAGAGAGACAAATGCTGTAAAAGGGGAAAAATTAGGTCCAGCTCAGCGAGCGTACAAGAATGCCGTTGTCACTGGATTCAAAACATCTGACTGTTCATCTCAATATCCTTCGTGCCCATTTGGAAAGGCATTAATGATGCAGCTAGTTCACTTGGTCATTGGCACAGACATTTCTCAAAATATTCCTCTTTCCAGCACCACTAACACTAATTCAAAAAGAGAATTTTTGTTTGAACCTCTTCAAAATCGACAGAATCACTGAATAAATCGTTTTTAAAGTTAGTTAAGTAAAATTTTATCCAGTTATTATTTTTGTACCGAATGCTTACTAATTCGTATTTCCTTACTGTACCATCGGTGCCAATAGTCGGGATACGTTGGGTCACACTTATACGTACGGCCCAGTGTATCCCGACTAATGGAACTGATGGTACGCGATAGGTTGGCTATATACTTAAGTTTACGCCAAAATTATTAGAAGAACGTAAATAAAAAGAAAACGATATCTTAGGGTCAACATAAATATTTTTAAAATTTTCAGCTACAGTAATTTGAATAATACTGTGTTTAACCACAAATTTATAAGATAGAAGGAAGAGTTTTAAATACTTTTTGTTTATAACATTCAAATTATAATTAAGTGCATAATATACTGTAACTGCCAATGAAAGAAATATATGTACATTTTTTATTATTTTTATAATATATATATATATAGCTTCAAAGAGAAAATGAAGTTAGCTTTTTTAGGGATAATTCAAGTATTATAGAATTGTGCCAGACTGTTTAACATTTTTTATATTTGTAAGTGAATGTAATATGTGAGGGGTTTCTGAGAGTATCTATCTATCTATCTATCTATCTATAGATATAAATTAACACTTTCTATTTCATAATGAAACAAAATGCTCTTAATAATTCGGTGCTTTCCGATGTAGTTTGATACTTTTTATATAATTGTTAATGTGTGTGTTTGCGTAAAATATTCCAAAAAGAAATTAATAAAAGTTATAATTTCTGTGATCTTACGTATTTTCTTCGCATACAAAACAGCTATTGTCATTATTATTATTAATATTACAAGCTGGTCGAGTGGATGAATTGTGGGGGAGGATTAATATGTGAACCACCACTTACTCTGTAATTGCTCGCGTTTAGTATGTAACTCCCGCCATTGGTCTTTCCCTGAATTTGAGCTGGAATGAAATTCGAATTCTGCCTATTTTATAAAGAAGAATACCTATTTAAATATACGCTTTTTTAGCATGTTCATTACGAAAGTAACTGGTTGGTCGAAGTGCAATCTCCGAAAGAAATTTTAAGGGTTTATCACCTTCATGTTCCTCTCCATCGAATGGATTATAAGTGAGTCTTAATTGGACCTTTTTGACTCAATTTGAAGGGAACTGAATTCGAATTTTTCAGAAAACCATTTAAGATATTTTCTGGCAGACTCGCATGTTCTGCCTTCGCACTTGTTTCTCGCGTTACCGCGTTTGCGCGTATGCATTTTCCGTCCATAAGGTAGGAAGCTCGTTAATTTTCAGTCCCGTATCCTGGTGAAATTTATTTTCCCCTAGTATTGTACATCCAGTTTGGATGAATTCTTGATGGTCATTTATTGATGTTAGTATGCCCGTCACTGGTAACTTATTTTTTTACGAAGTCACAACTTGTAACATCGTTGTCCAAAGGGCGAGGCTTCCTTTCATCGAAAGACAGTGTACTTTCCCGAGGAATAATATATGCTATAGGCCTACGTATATGACACTCGCTGTCTTTACCAATTAAACTAAAGTTACTAAACCCTGATTATGGATGGTGGCTTGTATGTTGTCCCGACTTTTTTATCGCATTATTATTTATCGTTCTACGATAGTCGTTCGTACCATCAAAGGGAAAGGATATATATTATTATAACCTTTTTACGGAGCCTGAATCTAGCACGATTGGAAGGCTTTCATTCCTCCATTTCCCCTTGTGATAGGCCCGTTTGTCCGTTCGTTTCCGTCCGTTTTCTCATTGTATCAATTGCTCGGAGACACTAGCACCGGACTACAGTATATTAGTGTTAGAATTCCCAAACATAAGTGAATTTAGTTTACCTACTTGCTTTAAATATGTACAAGTAATTCGTATGAGAGTTATAATATCTGTATCAGTACTGAAAGTTATAATAAAGGTGAAATGGGTAGGGGCATTGAAGAAGGAATGTCTGTACGTTCACTTCCTTTATAGTTGGTAACCACGGAAGTCTGTCTGTCTATTTTTTTTTTAATTCGTGACCGTACAACACCTCTGATTCGTCTGAGGGTCTTTGAAGTGACCTCTCGTGCCAATTTTCCCTGAATGTGCTATGTTTGGGATCTCCTGAGGGGAAGGGCCCCACGTCTTTTTCCCATCCTGCTGCTCTTTCCCTAAATTTCACTTATCTAAGTGACTCATACCCGTCACGCTGTCTCCTATTGGGTACGGGCTCGAATCTCTATTGTTTTTCGAAGGAGATTGGGATTGTCCCCGTTCGAACCTATCGGCTCACCTGTGACTTTCGTACTCTCTATTAGGGCAGCGTTTTCGCTTATACCTATATTCTTCAGCGTACTTGACATTATGGCGAGGCTGTTCATATTTGGCCGCAGTAGTCATGGCAGCCCTTCAACGGATAAGGATATGTCCTTAGAGATGGGCCTATTGATTTCTAATTAACTATTTATATTTATGGGCGTGTCCTTAGAGATGTGCCTATTGTTTTCCAATGAATTACTTAAATTTATGGGACTTAATGGAGCCGATGGGGACTCGCGGTTGGGTGAATAGGGGTTTGGTCTTTGATAAAAAATAAATGGGTTTGATGAAAATTAATATAATTATGAGCTTTTAATGTGGAAAAATTGTTAAGAGAAGTGTTTTGGATTTAGGATTTTCAAGGCCTACTCTACTCTGCACTAGCTATTGTTGCCTACCTGATTTTGGAGTTCATCGACAGACGCCGAATGTTGCAGTCTTCTGGTTCTTGTAGTCACTCCAGAGCCTCGTCCTGGGTTCTGATGACTTTTCTTCTTCATGAACGTGCCTCTCCGGATGAAACAAGGGGTCGGCCGCGTTAAGCTTCGAGATGATGAGCGCAAGATTACAACTCGCACCTCGAAGGATTTTGTTCGTGACTCGCTCTAAGGGAGTAGGTTAATCACCTGACACCACTATTGCAAGTTGGTCGAGTGGATGAATTGGGGGATGGGGCGGTAGTGAATTAATGTTAGTTATTAAACATTAATTAATTGATAGATCGTTACTGATGCTTGTCTTTAGTATATAACCCGCTTCTGGTCTTTCCCTGGTCGAACCTTTCCAGTCTGGTTTCCAGCCCGTAATCTCCCTTGCCCTTTCCCAGACTCCACTTATATAACCCATCCGTGAGTGATGCCCAGAAGGAGCGGAGGAAGGATAGCCTTAAGCAGACTTTCATCGAAGAATGTAAAGAGGGAAAATGGGTACCTTGGGGGGCAGACTCTGAGACCTACTTTATAGTGCGCATATCTATATACACATATACATTTTATAACATTAATGTCATGAGAATTTTTATTAATTAAACGAAATACCTACTTAACACATCCTCTTCGGGACGACAGTACAACCTCATAAAGTTCAATAGTCGGATCACCCGAAGATGAGGGCCCCCATATATTCTTGTTTTTTGCTTTACAGTACCAAATATAATAATAAATTGAATGCCTGGTTAGGTGAACTGTACGCCCTTGACGATTGGTTAGGTTAAGTCGTGATATTTTCGTTAGTTTTAATGAAGATATCATTTGGTAATTGAAGCTGGGGCCCTGATCTTCAGGTGATGCCAATAGTCTTATAAATTTAAAAGTTAATTTTGTCCTTGGACTTTTGAAAGTTTCGTTAAGGGGAAATTTTATTGACGAGACTATTTAGTGTTGCCAACTCTCTGGTTTTCATTTCAGTCTCTAGTTTTAGTTTCAGACTGCAGCTAATAAGCGGTCGTAAATAATGAAATGGCAGACCTTAACTGTTACTGCTGTCGAGCCTAAATCTCTGGATTTTTTTCATAAATTGAAAAGTTGGGAACCCTAATTCTAACCTAATGCAACTTTACTGGGTATAACCCCTGACCTAACGCAACCTAGATCAACCGAACTTACTCTAACTACCAAAACAACTCGTTGATACAGAATATATTTTCAACGAAATGTCGGACGGCTGCTTAGCTTGACATTTAATGGAATTTCACGAGATTTTATTAGAGGAAACCGTTATAGAATATTATCATTAAGGGTTAAACCTTTCCAATATTAATAATGGAATACTAATTCAATCTTAAACACAATAATTACAAGCAGCATTTTAAGTTAATTTTTCATAGAAAATACCCATCGGACATGCAATGCCGTCACAACCTTTTTTTTACCCACCCATATATATATATATATATATATATATATATATATATATATATATATATATATATATATATATATATATATATATACAGTATATTTTTGTCAGATCATGAAGCTCTTTTCTCGACATATAAAATGCCCACTTCGAACATTCACACTTGCCGACTTGAGTATTATTTACTAACTATATTACAAAGCCTTTACGCACCTTATTGGAAGAATTCACTATACGCGTAAAAAAGTAGAGCAATTTCACATATTATACTCGGACGTATCTATAACTAAATATGTAAAATTACATATTTGCAAATCAATTTAACTTCGGGGAAATGGTAAATCAAATGAAGATGTAAAACAATGTAATTTATTTTGAAAGCTAAAAGCCTTTTTCCAACATGTCACAGAAATGATTAACATTTCGTTCAATTCAAGTCAATTTCATGTCAGTCGCGTCCGCCGGAAGTAGTTGTGTGTGTGTGTGTGTGTGTGTGTGTGTTCTAAATTTGATTTTGAATTAATTACTACATATCAGTATTAAATAAAATCAATCATTAATTATAAATATTTTTCAAAATATTCCTCTTCCTCTCATATATATATATATATATATATATACACACACACACACACAGTATATGTTCATCAATGCTGAGCATTCATCATTATTACCGTATGTGATTATATACATATATAAATAAGGATCGTCGTAGCCGCAACGTACAAAATATCGCATATTTAAAATGCCTTTACCGGGTGTAAATTTAGGTATAAATTAATTTGGGTTTCAATATCTCGTTTCATGAGATATATTTTCTCTTCCCTTTTTTACATGTGGCATTAACTGGCACTGGCATTTACATGTGGCCCTTTGCGTTAGTGAGAGTAAACATGTCAAGCTATGTAAACATCCTTCATAGCAAGAAGTTCAATTTGTTTTCTGAATAATTTAGGTTTGACTTGTCGAAACACAACGTAAATATTCTTCCCTTTAACGTGAGTGATACTCTTTGTGGGGAGACGAGATAAAAAAGCTAAAAAAAAACAGTTTTGTTTGTCGTATTTTGCGCTTAATAATAACATTTGCATCAATAGTTCCGATGACGTTTGCTTATTTTTCGTAATAAACATTAATCCTATTTAATATTTACATTATGGACCAACAGATTAATCTTTTTTTTTAACACTGGTTCAAGTAAATAAACTTTATGGCTCTTTCGAGATCCATATTTCATCCTGGTTGTCACGATCAAAATTATGTAAATAAATAAATGAATAACTATGTAAATAAATAAATAATTAATTAAATAAATAAATAAATAAATAAACAAAAAAAATATATACAAATACTGTATATTAAATAATTAATTATAAATAAATAGAGGGATTAAAAGATATTTCGGAATACAAAACCTGAGTGTTTTATTCTGGCTGTATACAGTCGGTTACCAAAATCTGGATAAAATGGGCCCCCACCTCCCGACATTGTATCCCCACTTTGGTAACTCTGTACAAGTAATGTACTCTAATAACTACAGTATAACTAAGACATAAATTATGATGATGTATCGTATATGATTTAATATTAATGTAGCTTTGCGCGATAGTTCAATAACAATAAACACAGGGTGTTTCTAAAGTCGCGCAACCCAGTGTATACAGCAACATTGGGTCGCGCGACTTTAGAAACACCTTGCATAATAAGAAAGTACGATTACTTTTTAAGCGCAATAACCGCATTTATTAAATAAAATAGGAAATGAAAACGCAATAAAATGAGAAATTAGGAGCTTGGGGGATTCGAACCCGCGTCGCGTGGTTTCAGCAGTCAGTGTTCCTAAGTTTATTAAAACCATTAATGCTCTAATTAAATAAACACAAGTAAATATAGTTATAACTTTAAAAGAAAAGATTGATCAAAACACCGTAGACGATAATTAGCCTTTGAAAAACAATCTTTCTCACAAAAGTTTATTTACCGACAGGAATCCACCCGACTTTATCTTTTAACTTCTTGGCATGTCAAAAGCAACTGTGACACAAAGTATATATATATATTATATATATATATATATATATATATATAGTGCAGTGAAGACAATTAGTTATTTTAATAGTTCGTGACGTCACAGAGTTCAGCAGATGGGTATCTTCGAAACTATGACGTCACAGGTCAACAGATGTAAGTCTTTGAAATGAAATGAGCTTGAATATATCTGCTGTAATGGCTTTTAGGCGAAAGAATAATAAATAAAACTCGATTCCGCTGTGTATACACACTATTTACCGAACGAAAGTTACTGAAAATTTTAAAGTTAATTTTTATAATATTTCGTCCGACTGTAAGTGTAACACTGGTAGTTGAAAGTAAAATGAGACTCGCGAACGAAGAAATACGATGCTTCAGGCTAATGTAACACGTCAGTCAAAAAATTGAGCACATTGTCAAAAATAAGTTTGGGCCAAACTAAAGCGAGCACCGAAAGAAGGACCTTCAAGACGCCCTTGACTTCTGAAATTGTCAGTATTACCCTTATTTATATATACAACCTATCACTTGTTCGTGAGGTGGTTGTCAAATATATAAATAAATTAACTCTTTTTAACTAAGTTAAATTATTTATGTTCGCATTTACATTGCAATATATAGTTTATATTTACAGTGTTCATTCCTGGGTGTGATAATTTCTCTCTTTATATATATATATATACACAGGGCGTCCCAAAAAAATGTATACACACTTTAACAGCTGATAGCTCAATTGATGTTTCTTTCTTTCCAAGTTAAACCCATTAGAATTAATAATGGCAGTCAGACTAAGCTTTGAACAAAGGAAATTCATTCTAAAATGCTACTGGAAGTGTGAAAACGCAGTTGAAGTGCAAAGACAGTTTAGGAGGGAGTTTCAAACAGATCCACCAACGCGACTTACCATCACTCGAATTAGAGATAAGTTTGAAGCCGATGGAACTGTTCAGAATGTCCACAAGAAGCGTTCCGGAAGACCACGGACATCGACAAGCCCCACAAAGCAAGAAAGAGTACTGGAAACGTATCACCAAAGTCCAAGAAAATCTGTGCGGCAAGCGAGTCGTGAGGTAGGAATTTCAGAATCGTCTGTCCAACGCATTTTGAAGCGCTGTCAATGGAAAAGTTACATTCCAAGATTAGTCCATGCTATTAATGAAGATGATGATGATGATCCGGACCGAAGAGTGGAGTATTGCGAGTGGTACTTGGCACGATGTGGATGTGGATTGGACGAAGGGGTTTCGTAGAATACCCTCCGCGTTCACCAGACCTAACACCACTAGACTTTTTTTATGGGGATACTTAAAAGACAAAGTCTACTCTATAAAACCTGCAGCAGTCGCTGAATTGAGAGCAGCCATTGAACGAGAATGCACACAAATACCAAACGAAATGTTTCGTGATGTTTGCGATTCCATTGCTTCGCGTTATCAGCAGTGCCTGGACCAGAACGGACGTCAGTTTGAAAACAGGCGTTGACAAAACAATTAAATAATGTCTGTAGATTCTATTACATTTTGAAAATGAAATGTATTTTAATAAACACTGCCTTTATAATTATTTAAAGTGTGTATACATTTTTTTGGGACGCCCTGTATATATAACATATATATATATATATATATATATATATATATATATAAGGACGTTACCAGAGACAACACAGTAACATCCTTTGCGGATGACACAAAGATCAGTAGAAAAATAAGAAACCCAAAAGATATAGGATCTCTACAAACCGACATGAACAGAATCTACAAGTGGACGGAAGACAACAATATGAAGTTTAACACTGAGAAATTTCAGCTGTTACGGTACGGAAAAAGAGAAGACCTAAAATCGACGCAATATTATACCCCAAATGGACAGGAAATTCAGAGAAATTCTAGAGCAAAAGATTTAGGGGTTGTAATGAGTTATGATGCGAAATTTGAAACACAAAATAAGATAGCAGTAAACAGAGCAAAGAGAGTAACTGGGCAGATACTGAGAACCTCTAAACGAAGGGATAGGAATATAATGATTCCTCTACTGAAAACACTGATCCTACCCAAATTGGAATAGTGCTCGGTCCCAACATGCCCATATAAAAAAGAAGACATTAGACAACTAGACGGGATTCAGAGAAGCTTCACAGCCAAGATCAAGGGGTGCAAAGAAATAAATTACTGGGAAAGGTTACGCGAATTAAACCTATATTTACTGGAAAGGAGAAGAGAGAGATACACCATTATTTACACTTGGAAAATAATGGAGAAACTAGTTCCCTAATCTTACTCTGAACCTCGTAACTCCCAAACAACGGTGGAAAGTAGAAAAGGAAGACTGTGTCGTGTTCCCAAATTAAAGGCTAGACAGGGAACATCCTTAACCCTGAAAGAAAATAGTTTTGTTGTGAGAGGACCAATACTGTTTAATGAGCTGCCCAAAGACCTAAGGAACACGAGTGGTGTTGCAGTAGACATCTTCAAAAGAAGATTAGACGCCTGGCTCAGAACAATCCCCGATGAGCCGGGCGTACCTGGCGATGTGAGGTAGAGAGTACAAGAAACCAACTCACTACTTCACCAGGCCAACTCGAGAGGAGGGGCGACAAGTTTGACCTTCGTGAAATGAGGAATCATCGCACGGAACATTTGAAAGGTTAAAAGGAAAGGTATAACATATATATATATATATATATATATATATATATATAATGAAAATAATCACGAAGGAAAAAGGAAACAATGGTGCTAAAGCGCTTTCGTCTAATGACATCCTCAGGAACACTGAAATAGATAGATATATATATATATATATATATATATATATATATATATATATGGGCTACGTCGTGGCCAATGTCGTAGCACCGCTTCTCGGAAATCAGCGAAGTTAAGCGACATTGGGTCTGGGTAGTAGTTGGATGGGAGACCATCCTCCGCGCCCAGATTATGTAGCGACCCGTGGTTCGGATCCCACATAAAGCTGTAGGTCCCCTCCGTCATATGACCTTAGATGTTGCGAAGGAGGTTAAACAATCCCCAATAAAAAAAATAAAAAATATATATATATATGCAAAAAACTTCACTTTTTTCTACGTGAAGGTCAAAATATGATAATAAAAACCCACTCTAATAGACAGAGTTTATTTCCACAACAGTTCGATGCCCAACCCGAAGAGGATGCCAGTGGACATCGAAACTGTTGTGGAAATAAACTCTGTCTATTAGAGTGGGTTTTTATAGTTTTATATATATATATATATATATATATATATATATATATATATATATATGGTATTATAGACTCATACAGTTAGAGTTTAATAGTTAATTTCGTAACCTATAAGAGTTTATACAGTGACCTCATTCAGTGTCGTAAAATATAAAACAAACTTTATATGAAAATGAAAAGGTTTATTGACAGACTGTAGCCCATATGACAAATATTATTAATACAATGACAGTTCACATACTAAGGATAGACATATATACAGTTGATTAGAAATAATACAATGTTGAAGTTGAGTGGAGCTCCAGACAGACGTTTTCGTACCAAGAATTCCATACTTAGGCCTTAGAGGATAAACGGCAGGACTCATGGATAACTTGGATAATCGGGTTGATTGATTTTTTAATTCTTTGCATCAGACTGTATTTAGCACGTCTTGTTACCTCGGAGGTAATATACATACATACATACATACATACATACATACATACATATATATATATATAATATATATATTAATATATATATATATATATATATATATGGGAATGAACTCAGAATGGTTCCCTGACTGTGCCTTGTTTATCATATATATATATATATATATATATATATATATATATATATATATATATATTATATATATATATATATATATATGTTTATAAAGTCCCTATCTATTTCAGTGAAAACGTAGCAAAAAGGGTAAAATTCAATAACAGTATAATAGAAGGCATATATTTAATGAATACTTAAGCATATGATTCTACATGAGCACCATCAGTATCTCTACAGAGTTCGAATCTGTCAGCAGCATTGCGGACACATTTTGGAGTATGACAGGGGTTATTTTTGTAACTGCTGTTACGATACGAGCACGTAAATCTTGCAGATCTGTAACCCTCGTTTCATAGACGTTTGATCTGATAAAGCCCCATGCAAAGAAATCCAAGGGCGTTAGGTCAGGAGATCGAGCCTCCCAGGGCCTGTTGCCTTCAAATCCGATCCACCGATTTGGAAATCGTTCATTTAGGTACTCCCGAACAATGTTTGCGTAATGACAAGGTGCCCCATCTTGTTGAAAGAAGACGGTGTTTAAAATGCCATCTGAATGAAGCTGGGGTTCCGGGAATTGCTGAAGCATGTCCAGATAAATAAGCCCTGTAACTGTAGCTTCAGCAAAGAAAAAGGGCCCATAAATCTTAGATTTGGTCATACCCAACCAGCCAGTAACTTTAGGAGAATCTCGTTCCCATTGATAGAAATCAACTGGCTTTTCGTTCGTCCATATGCGGCAGTTATGGCGATTAACCTTTCGACACGTGTGGAAAGTTGCTTCTTCACCGAAGAGAATGTGGTCCATTAAATTTTCTTTCTGAATGTGTTCAACAAGATCGGCACACATTGCACTTCGCTTTGGATAATCCTGTTCATATAAGTCATGAAGCACCTGAATGTGATAACTTCTCTTCTTCAACGTCGATTTCAAAATTTTGTGGACAGTTGATTTGGGTATCCCGAGTCTACGTGATGTGGTGCGAATTGACACGCTTGGATTTTCATCGCTAACATTACGCACCGCATTTACAGCACGCTCAGAGACACTCGGACGTCCAGATCTTGACTCATCATGAACAGATCACGTTCTTTTAAATTTATTAATCAAATCACGAATTGTCTTGTCTGTAGGACCTGGCTTGTTAAATGTTCTTTCAAACCTCTCTCTAATTTCTTTGTATTTCTTTCCTTTAATCCGAAGTGTCATCACCATCACCGTTCTTGTACATTCATTTTCATAGGGTTCTGCAACAAAAATTAAATAAAAACCATTAATTCAACGAAATAGATAGGGACTTTATAAACACCCTGTACAGTATATATATATATATTTTTTTTGAAGAAATTAAAAGTTTGTTATGCAATCATTCATAAAGCAATACATTACAAATCCTTTGAAGGTAATTAGATATTAATGATGAAAAAAATTCTGAACTATGGAATTATTTTGTGTAACGAAACATATTTGGTTACGAATTAAAATATGAACAAAGAGAAAGAAGCCTACAAATAATTAATGATCGTTCACCAAAGAATTTTAGACAGTTTATGAACGTTATAATAAAATGTAAAATTTGATCCGACATTGTGCGTCAATTTGATACGACATTGGGCGTCTTTCGAGTTTGGGGGTCTTTCGAGTTTTGATATTAAATTATTATTTGTTCAAGCCCAGCTCTCTCTTTCTGTCCATCTTACACACACACACACACACACACACACACAATAATATAACCATTTATGGTTATACAGTATATAAAGCAACATTTTTAGAAACTCTTCACAGATCTTTAAAGTTGCAACTTTTACTGGTTTATGCATCCCGTTATCCTTGGACAGGATTAAAAAGTTAAAGTGTTTAACTGGAAAAGGAAATACATTGCCAAATTATTTAATATACAATAACTAAATTACGTTTAATGTTAAACAATTTTCTAATTTTTTTAGTAATTTTTAAACTTAAAAAGGAAAATAAATATATACGCATCGCTTTAGAGAGATAAAATTAACTCTTTTCACTAATATTTAACGCTATATTAAAACATAATTTACTTTCAAACGTTTTAAAGAACAGCTTAAAAATCATTATATACTTAATATGTTTGGCACTGTGCCTCGTGAGGAATTCGTATAATATTTCAAAGAAAAATAAAGTCTTCGCTATTTATATCTACATTTTTTTCAAACAAATTAATCAGGATACAAAGTTTTTCATTTGGTTCTCATCAACCAGTAAATAATTTATTACATTACATTACCACAGCACTTACTTCCCCATGGTGCCCTGATTTGGATCTTCGCGAGAACCAGGTTGCGGCGCAAAAGAACCAGGCTGTAGCCGTCGCCTCCTATATATATTCAGCTTTTACATTCGGACAGGGAGATAGAAGCTTCCCCGCCGGTCGTTAAACAGTCGTACACCTTTCTCTATCTCTTTATTATGATAGATAGAAGTTGACTGGATAGAAAGAGTTCGCAGTGACCTCTTTACAATTTAGTAGAGTGATCTAATAAGTGGCAAGTGAAATTTAACGTACATAAATGTAAAGTCACGCATATAGGTTATCAAAACAGTAAATTTAATAATTATATTATTGAAATAGTTCGTTAAACGAAGCGTTTGGGAAAAAAGATTCAGGTGTCAGTGTTACGTGGGATTTAAAGTTCCCAAAACAATGCTCAGTCGCGAGAAGTAAAACTCATTGAATATCGGGTTTTATTTCTCGTAATTTTTAATATAAATTCTAAAGACTATTGACTATTATAATAAGATAGTCGAGAAGCAGAATAAATAGCCTTCCCCCGCGGGGTTCGTGACGAGTACTTCGGTAAATATATATACGGCTTATTATGGGTATTAACTTAACTAGGGTCCTCTTTAGGTGATAGACCTTGATGTAATTATTAATAATTTAAGTAATTAATGTTTACTTGAGGGGGGGGGGGTCGTCACCATTTGATCTTTCGATCAAAACGAGGAAAAGAATAAACTGCGCAATTTTTTCCTTTAATTAAATAAAGCAAAATAAATGTCACGTTTAATAGCGTTATAAAGCTTCAATTAAAATGAGAAATTATGTTTGAATTGTTGAAATTAACATTGATTACAAAAGCACAAAATAATGCATCGTATTTAAATGACATTTGAATAATGACATGAATTACGTGATAACGCGGATGAATTTAGAATCTTTAGGGGTGAAAAGGAATGACACAAATAGGCCCAGGCGAAGGGCCTGTTGAAACACGAGTGTCAAGGTGCGACTGTCAGCAGAGGTTGAAGAGGGAACCTTGAGACTGGTGAGGTATTGGGACAGGGGGACAGTAGTATAGCCGAAAAAGGGTAGAGTGCAAGAATGTTGCAAGTGATTACGTAATGTTGCAAAGGGGGGTTGCAAAAAAAAAAGTAAAAAAAAGAAAAAAAAAGGAAAAAAAGAAAAAAAAATTACCCCAAAGGGCCCTTTGTTGCCGGTTGCAAGGGGCATGCAACTTGGAAGTGCAGTTCTCCCCCAAGCTATTCCCCCCAAAGGGCCAGAAAGAAGAGAAAGGAGAGAAAGGAGGAGGAGAGGTGTTCACCTGGCAGGAGCCAAGTGCATATTAAGACTTCAGCCGAGTAGGCGTTGTTTTATAGGCTCCTAATCAGCCAGTTGGCTGAGCCAAGGGGGAGGGGTACACCTGAAGGAGAGAAAGAGACACCTGAAGGAGAGAGAGAGAGTAGTGGCCTTTGATTGCAAGGCATGCAACTTGGAGGCGGAGTTCTCCCCCAAGTTATTTTCGTTTACCTAACCTAAGAGGCCTCTAAGGGGTTTTCCCAAAGGGCCAGAAAGAGAAGGACCAGAGGTCCTTGCTCGGCTGGGAGCCGAGCTGGAATGACTCCGTCAGTCGTCTCTCGGTCTTTTATAAACCTCTATTCTGGCTGAGTTGCCAGATAGCGCCATGTATTCAGTTGCTGAGTTGCCACATCACGCCATGTATTCAGGTGCTGTGTTGCCAGATCGCACCATGTATGCAGTTGCTGAGTTGCCAGATCACGCCATGTATTCAGTTGCTGAGTTGCCAGATCGCACCATGTATTCCAGATAGCGCCATGTGTTCCAGAAAACCATATATTAATCATCCATTGTGTAACACAATTGAATCCAATTAAATTCTGTTTATTAAATAAATAATTTTTACACACTTATTTTTTATTATAAATATTTGAACAACGAAACAATATGAAAATTTACGAAACAATTCAATTAAAAGTTGAAATTATCCAAAATACAATCCGCTATAACGGGGTCGGACGACATGAGAGATCTTCCTTCCAGACCGCTCTTGATGTATATATATATATATATATATATATATATATATATATATATATATATAATAAACGAATAAACAACTCGTACACACACACACACACACACACACGAAGAACACCTGATGGTTGAGAGACCTTCCCCCCAATCCCTGATAAGTCTCCCTTCACTCCATACGAAATGAAAATTTATGAAACACACGCTTGTCATTCGCCCCCAATCCCCTGCGAAGAAAATTGAAAAAACGAAATTTAAAGAAATTAATCAATTTAAATTTGCCAAAACACAATCCGCTATAACGCGGTCGGTTTCGAAGAACACCTGATGGTTGAGAGACCTTCCCCCCATTCCCTGATAAGTCTCCCTTCACTTCAAATGAAGAGAAATTTATGAAACACACGCTTGTCTGTGCACAAAGCATATAAAACACCATAATATATTTATATAGTTAATCAATCGAGCCCCATCTATATATATATATATATACTCGTACATTCCCAAGCTGTGTTTGTATATGAACAAAACACACACACACACACACACACACACACCCTGGAAACCAATGCATTTTTTCATCTCTCCTGGGGATCTTCTGAATGGATTATCGACCCACAGTTTAATGTGGAAACGAATGCTCTTTTTAAAATATAATTAGAGGATATATATATGGAAGGGCTGTAGTATCTCGTTTCGCCGAAATAAAATCAAAACAAACGATCGTGTTCGCATCAATTCGAATCGTCCCTAGAGACCTTTTTCGGGCCGAGGGATTATCCTTCTACAAGCTATTCGAGCAGAAACCACCACTTACTTCAAATATTAATATTTTCATTATTATTATTTCTACAATGAAAATATTTACGCGTAATTTGTATGGTATCATATTCTTAGCTAACTTCTCTGTTATTGAAAGAAATACACACAATTATATTAAATAACAATCCGCGAAAGAAATAAGGTAGGCATACCTGAATTTACTAATAACTATATATATATATATATATATATATATATATATATATATATATATATATATATATATAGAGAGACGAGAGTTTTGTTCAAATAAAGGAATCCAAATAATATTTCCATTTACTCAGTTTTCCAATGAGTTATTAGTAATATAACAGAATTAACAAAGTTACCCAATAAATAAATCGTTAGACTGAAAATTATCATATTCACAAATCTACACACACACACTCTGTATATATTACGAAAATCAGGAAAAATGCCAAACGTGTATTAATTTAAATGATCCTAAACGTATATTATAAGAAATTAATTACTATTTTCACCTTTTAAGAGAGTCATTTATTATAAGAATTTAATTACTCAATATAAGAAATTAAACGCGCGCGTAATATATATAACTCAAAACACACGTGCCTGCGTTGAAACCTTTGAAAGGTGTGGGCGTTCACAGAGGAATTTTTGCTGGAACTTCCTCTCTCTCTCTCTCTCGTATCCCTTCACTCCAAATCTTAGCTTTCACACAAGCACACACACACACACCTGTATATATATATCATGAAAATCAGGAAAATAACAAACGTGTATTAATTTAAATGAAACTAACATACGAGCCTCATTCCCCAACCCGGCTATATATATATATATATATATATATATATATATAATAAACGAATAAACTCGTGCACACACACACACACACACACACACACACACTTCCCGGAAACCAATGCATTTTTTCATCTCTCCGTGGAGCAGAAAAAATATTACGCGCTTTTCATCTTAAAGTGAATTAAAGCAATTTTATGAAAAAGAATATGAATTTCAGAACTAAGTTAACATTTATACAAGGCTAGAAGCTTTATCAACTCCTAATTTATTTCTCAATGATAACCTATATTTTTAATATAATTAATTAATTTTCTTTTTATCATAACTCAGCCGAGCAACGATGTTAAGCAACGTTGGAATCCAAAGGATACTTCCCTTACACTTTCCTCACCAGCGAGACTTTAAACTACGTAGGCCCACCACCCCCCAAACATTATTTTGACTGTATGGATGAACGTGAAGACTTTGATCGATACTACGACAGTTTTAATGAAAGTAACCCTTATAATATAGCTGATGAATGTGAGCGTTATTGCGTGAATGATGTGCGCGTGCTTAGAGTATGTGTCCAGGCCTTTAGAAGGATGTACATAACCCGTTTCAAATGCGATCCACTGCAAGTCGCAACCGCCATCGCATCATTATGTTTTACGGTGTTCAAGAATAACTTCATGCCTAAAGACACCTTAGCCATTATTCACCGAAACAACCCCGCAGTTACGGACACAAGGCTATTTACTAATAAAATAAATGTATATCTTGATAAATTTAATGTTAATGAAGTCGCCTTGGCAATTTCCAGTTCCGAGAAAAAGACTCTCAAAGCCATTTCTCTCTTTGTGCATATATATTATTAAAAATGTTAATTGTTCTAAGACTATTTATAAAAGAAAATGGGATTTTGGCACAACTTGCATAATTATGTATTCTACAACTTGCTTATTGTAATTTTAAATATGTTATGAACGTTATACGCGTCACTATTAAATGTCATTTATATATTTTTTTTTTACTTTCGATTTGATTTTGGATTATGTGTTTCAGCTTTGTAATTTTAATTTTTATTATTGAACAGTTTTAATTTTGTACTTTAGATCTAGCTATCCACGTTTATATTTTTTGTCATTTATACATTTTTATCAGGCATTGAAATGCGATAGTCCCCCGAAACAGCGGATGCTGCCAAATATAATAACTTTTCTGCGCTACGTCATCGTCTTTATCCTAAATATAAAGTTTAATACAGTTCTTAGTACCTCTGTCGTTCAATTATTAATCTTATATGTTATAATGTTTCAGAACAATCATATGATCCCTTTCCAGATAAAAGCCTAGTCCAAACGTATTTGGTTTTAGAATTTATAAATCTTAAAAAGATATAGGAAAACACAAAGGAGAAAATGAATTCCTAACTGACGCATTTACATGCACAAATATACGTAATAATAATAATAATAATATCGCTAACAATAGACATATATCTGCTCTTATTTAGCTATTTGTTATTTGTAGTTAAACAGCAGTGAACATTCCTCAAACAGTAGGCTGTAGACCTGACATACTATGCACGAGAATTTTGTCAAATTTCCAGATTCCAGACAGTTCATAATACAGCTCAGTCCAGACCTCATTTTTTATGGTGACTGTCACTGGGACACATTTTCCAGATTGCTAGGAACAAATGAATAAAATGCCATGACTACAATCTTGTAGCTCACCAACCTTTTTCCTGAGCTTTAATTCTGAAAATATTTTTTTTCATCAATACTATATATTTGGTCCTTAGTTATAAAGAACACATCATTTGATGTTTAAAGACTCCCAAGTTCCAGGAAAATTGAGATGGTCATTTCACTCAAAAATCTGACAAGATAATTGATCACACAGTTTCCAAATTAGTTGGTAAATTTATGAAAAAAGTGTGTGGAAACCATTCATGTGCAAAAGTCTTAGTTTGATAAAATATGGTAAATGTGGTACACAGTAGCTCTTTAGTTAATTTCAAGAAAAATTTAGACACTTTCATGAGTGAAAGAGATAGTTTGTAGATTGTATATCGTGTATATCCTTAGTTTCAGTTTTGTAGGCTCTTTTGGTGGAAGTAAATAGTTGTATATTAATTAGCTAGTTTGAGATTGACATTTTACAAAATTTTATTATTATTAAAATGTAGCTGATGACTTGGATTACCTCAATAGGCCCAAGTGCCTTCATGTTTCCAAATGTAATGTAACGTAATAACTTAGCTAAGAATACGGTATACACTATTCACATTCAGCAAACTATCTCTTTCATTCATGGAAGTGTCTAAATTTTTCTTAAAATTAACTAATGAGCTACTGTTTACCACATCATATGGCAAGTCATTCCAAAAATCTACTACTCTATGAGTAAAGAAGTATTTTTGTAGATCAAGTCAACAAGTCTGTTTTCTAATTTTCTTATTATGCCCACAAGTTATCCCATCAGTATCTAGTGAGAAAAAGTTATGTACATCTAAAGTGTCCAAACCTGAAAACATTTTAAACATCTGTATCATATCTCTCTTCATGTCTCTCAAAACTAAACATGCCTAGTTCCTTTAATCTTTTCCAGTATCCCTAACTACTGTCATCAAATGAATTAGCCACAGCCTACTAAGGGCCTATTTCTTTTTACAACATTGAATTGTAATTTTACTTCCATTTTATTACTTGGTAAGTTAATTCACAAATGTTAAATTATCTAAATAAGTTTTACTCATAAAAAAAAGATACCTAGATTATTACTACATTTGCAGTACAAAACCTTAAATTTAAGTAGCGTATTACTTCCCTTAATACAAGTGTACAGTACTTAGCTATATACAATAATGAATTCCTGAGTTTTTAAGCATGTGAATTATTGGCTATAAGTTCATATTCTTTTTTAATATGTGTTGTTTTATGTAAATTCGTATGTAAACTTATATACAGCTAATAACTCTTATGTTTAGACACTGACTCAGGAATTTATTATTGTACTCAGGCTTTAAGTCTGATTGTCTTCAACACTCCATGGCCTCACAGCCATAAATTGACAATTTATTATTCAGCTTGATACAGGTCTGTAGTTACTTAGGCTTTTTTAAATACTCCTCAATTTTAGATAAACAATCATTTGATAACTTGTACTGTCTCCCCATTTTCTCAGCAACTGTAGGTGGTTCAATTGAACACAAAACATGTTGGAATGGAATCCAGCAAACATCCTCTTGTTCAGGCCATTTAAAAGGATTCTTTTTCATGAAATTTACTAATAGATCCTTCTCAGTATCACACACTTAAACTATGTTTCCAACAAACCAGTCACCTTCATAGAAACAGGCCACATATGTACCAGGTTTATATTGGTAAGCCACATTTTCTTGGACCAAAAATTAATTACTTTAGATGTCACAAATACAATTTTAAGGTATGTATATAGTATAAGGGTTTTATCAGCTATCATGTATTTATTTTGAAGTTGTAGCAAAGTTTGTTTAACCAGCTATTTTTATTTTTCTTGCTCTACTTTGCCCACAACAACAACCTTAAGGGTTTCAAATGTTCAATCAAGAGTTAAAGTTACATTTGCAGTTTTAAAACAGGTTTGTAATGGGTTTTTATTGATAAATGATGAAATAGAGAAATCTTCATTTCCTTGGTGGTTCCTTATTCTTTACATTCAAGGCCTATCCTAACTAAAAACATTGTAAATTTTTAATTCAACCTGCGTCACAGGTTGATGTCTTAGTGACAGAATGGGGTTATCTGGCAAACTTTTTTCCTGAAACTGTACTGTGCATGTTTAAAACTAACATTTATTTCAGAAGTTTTGCGCAATGATTCCTCATTTCATGAAAGTAATATAAGTTACTCATTACTAAAACACTTGGTTTTGAATAATAAATATTACACCTTTTGGTTTAAAGAGAAAATATTTGTGAACAAAAAGGGTTAAGAACTACATGTTTAAGTTTAAACGTTATTGTAACCCCTCCTGGAAATCTCTTCAGAGATAATTATGTGACTCTTACATGGTAAATTGGTGTCAATTGTTACTCCAATGAATTTTTTTTAACTTCTATTATGATAATAGACTTAACAATTCAGTTAATCCAAATATATATATATATATATATATATAAATTTATGAAACTGAAAACTTTTAGTATTTCTTATATAATTTAAATTGCTGACAATTAGAAAAAAGAAAGAAATCAATAGTTTAACCAGAAACTAAATAAAATAAGCATTTAACTTGACTTTGTGCATATAACTAAACAAATATTTAAAATAAAATCCCTTCAATGTACAGTACAGCACTGAATAGAAAAATAAGCGAACCTACAAAATATGATCTTGATACAACATTAAATTTGATTAATATTCGTCTTTTAACCCTCTCACGCGGCTAAATCAGTACAATATATTGATTTGCCATTGAAAACTGACTAAGAAAATATATATCTTATGTTGTGCAAATTTGTTGAAATGTACTTTTTTTTAATAAAATATATTTCCTGTTTTGGCTATAATGTACTTTTTTCATAAAATATTTTTCCTGGTTGGGCTATTTTCACTACTCTGCGATTTAATTAGCTGGTTGGGTTTGTTCTGGCTATTTTTCAAATTGGATTCAGTTTAGTGGTGTTTGTGATAGAATTATGACGTGCCACTCGTGTGATTTTGATCTGAGTCATGTGTCCTAGATGAAGACAAAGGATTGGATGTTTTTATCAATTACGGCTTATTCTCTCATCCTTAACTTGTCCAAATGTGACAGTGAGTGCCTAACACGAAAAGATCAGAAGATATTTAGGTGAAATAACCAATATCAGCCTGTTAGGTTAATTGAATGCCTGGTTAGGTCAACTATACACCCTTGATGAGCCAATAAAACATGTCTAGGGCCTACATTTCTAAGTTTAAACAATATAACTGAATGCTCAGAGTGTGAAAAAGTCATATATATATATATATATATATATATATATATATATATATATATATATGTGGGAAGGGTTCACGTTCCTCTTCACCACACCATTGCCTGCTCCAACAAAACATCATTACCAAATATCTCTTTCGGGCATTATTTTATCTAGTTTATTCTCAAAAGTCTCCAAAGTACGGGAACTCACAACTTCTTCATCTGAGCTATTCCAGAATTTTACTATTCTGTTTGAAAACTATGTTGTACTAACTACGATTTACATCTTTGTTGAAAAAGCTTAAGGTCAGTGTCTCTTGGCCTATTATTGCGATCTTTTGTAAAAGTTTCCGCATTAGGTTCAATCTAACATTATCCTTATTTCTAATTTCAATACAGTGAGTTGTAGGCTTAAGAGCATGATTCACATTGACACCCAAATCTCGCTCCTTCTTTTCTTCATTTATCCAACTTCCAACCAAGTTATACTCAAATTCTGGATTGTTATGATCAGGGTTGTTTGGCTTAAACCATGGTTTAAGTCATTTTAAAAAAACAAAAAAAGCCATTGGCTTTTATAAAAACCATTGGTATTTGGCTTTTTCAAAAAAGGTTTTTACCAGCCCTTGCCACGACCAACATGCATAACTTTACACTTTTCCACATTAAATTTCATCACCCATCTATCTGTCCAAGCATCTACTTCATCAATAGCCTTTTGCTTTCTCATGACATCTGTTAAAGATCTTACGTTTTGGCCCAATTTTGTATCATCTAAAAATAGTGAGGTTTTCCTATTTAGATCCACATTCCAAGTCATTAATATAAACAATAAAAAGTAGAGGTCCAAGTACTGGCTATCTTCAAACTTTTTCACACTCTGAGCATTCAGTTATATTGTTTAAACTTAGAAATGTAAGCCTTAGACATGTTTTATTGGCTCATCAAGGGTGTATAGTTGACCTAACCAGGCATTCAATTAACCTAACAGGCTGATATTGGTTATTTCACCTAAATATCTTCTGATCTTTTCGTGTTAGGCACTCACTATCACATTTCGGACAAGTTAAGGATGAGAGAATAAAGCCGTAAATGATAAAAACATCCAATCCTTTGTCTTCATCTAGGACACATGACGACTCAGATCAAAATCACACGAGTGGCATGTCATAATTCTATCACAAACACCACTAAACTGAATCCAATTTGAAAAATAGCCAGAACAAAACCCAACCAGCTAATTAAATCGCAGAGTAGTGAAAAATAGCCCAACCAGGAAAAATATTTTATGAAAAAAGTACATTGTAGCCAAAACAGGAAATATATTTTATTAAAAAAAGTACATTTCAACAAATTTGCACAACATAAGATATATATTTTCTTAGTCAGTTTTCAATGGCAAATCAATATATTGTACTGATTTAGCCATGCGTGAGAGGGTTAAAAGACGAATATTAATCAAATTTAATGTTGTATCAAGATCATATTTTGTAGGTTCGCTTATTTTTCTATTCAGTGCTGTACTGTACATTGAAGGGATTTTATTTTAAATATTTGTTTAGTTATATGCACAAAGTCAAGTTAAATGCTTATTTTATTTAGTTTCTGGTTAAACTATTGATTTCTTTCTTTTTTCTAATTGTCAGCAATTTAAATTATATAAGAAATACTAAAAGTTTTCAGTTTCATAAATTTATATATATATATATATATATATTTGGATTAACTGAATTGTTAAGTCTATTATCATAATAGAAGTTAAAAAAAATTATTGGAGTAACAATTGACACCAATTTACCATGTAAGAGTCACATAATTATCTCTGAAGAGATTTCCAGGAGGGATTACAATAACGTTTAAACTTAAACATGTAGTTCTTAACCCTTTTTGTTCACAAATATTTTCTCTTTAAACCAAAAGGTGTAATATTTATTATTCAAAACCAAGTGTTTTAGTAATGAGTAACTTATATTACTTTCATGAAATGAGGAATCATTGCGCAAAACTTCTGAAATAAATGTTAGTTTTAAACATGCACAGTACAGTTTCAGGAAAAAAGTTTGCCAGATAACCCCATTCTGTCACTAAGACATCAACCTGTGACGCAGGTTGAATTAAAAATTTACAATGTTTTTAGTTAGGATAGGCCTTGAATGTAAAGAATAAGGAACCACCAAGTAATGAAGATTTCTCTATTTCATCATTTATCAATAAAAACCCATTACAAACCTGTTTTAAAACTGCAAATGTAACTTTAACTCTTGATTGAACATTTGAAACCCTTAAGGTTGTTGTTGTGGGCAAAGTAGAGCAAGAAAAATAAAAATAGCTGGTTAAACAAACTTTGCTACAACTTCAAAATAAATACATGATAGCTGATAAAACCCTTATACTATATACATACCTTAAAATTGTATTTGTGACATCTAAAGTAATTAATTTTTGGTCCAAGAAAATGTGGCTTACCAATATAAACCAGGTACATATGTGGCCTGTTTCTATGAAGGTGACTGGTTTGTTGGAAACATAGTTTAAGTGTGTGATACTGGGAAGGATCTATTAGTAAATTTCATGAAAAAGAATCCTTTTAAATGGCCTGAACAAGAGGATGTTTGCTGGATTCCATTCCAACATGTTTTGTGTTCAATTGAACCACCTAACAGTTGCTGAGAAAATGGGGAGACAGTACAAGTTATCAAATGATTGTTTATCTAAAATTGAGGAGTATTTAAAAAAGCCTAAGTAACTACAGACCTGTATCAAGCTGAATAATAAATTGTCAATTTATGGCTGTGAGGCCATGGAGTGTTGAAGACAATCAGACTTAAAGCCTGAGTACAATAATAAATTCCTGAGTCAGTGTCTAAACATAAGAGTTATTAGCTGTATATAAGTTTACATACGAATTTACATAAAACAACACATATTAAAAAAGAATATGAACTTATAGCCAATAATTCACATGCTTAAAAACTCAGGAATTCATTATTGTATATAGCTAAGTACTGTACACTTGTATTAAGGGAAGTAATACGCTACTTAAATTTAAGGTTTTGTACTGCAAATGTAGTAATAATCTAGGTATATGTCTTTTTTTATGAGTAAAACTTATTTAGATAATTTAACATTTGTGAATTAACTTACCAAGTAATAAAATGGAAGTAAAATTACAATTCAATGTTGTAAAAAGAAATAGGCCCTTAGTAGGCTGTGGCTAATTCATTTGATGACAGTAGTTAGGGATACTGGAAAAGATTAAAGGAACTAGGCATGTTTAGTTTTGAGAGACATGAAGAGAGATATGATACAGATGTTTAAAATGTTTTCAGGTTTGGACACTTTAGATGTACATAACTTTTTCTCACTAGATACTGATGGGGTAACTTGTGGGCATAATAAGAAAATTAGAAAACAGACTTGTTGACTTGATCTACAAAAATACTTCTTTACTCATAGAGTAGTAGATTTTTGGAACGACTTGCCATATGATGTGGTAAACAGTAGCTCATTAGTTAATTTTAAGAAAAATTTAGACACTTCCATGAATGAAAGAGATAGTTTGCTGAATGTGAATAGTGTATACCGTATTCTTAGTTAAGTTATTACGTTACATTACATTTGGATAACATGAAGGCACTTGGGCCTATTGAGGTAATCCAAGTCATCAGCTACATTTTAATAATAATAAAATTTTGTAAAATGTCAATCTCAAACTAGCTAATTAATATACAACTATTTACTTCCACCAAAAGAGCCTACAAAACTGAAACTAAGGATATACACGATATACAATCTACAAACTCTCTCTTTCACTCATGAAAGTGTCTAAATTTTTCTTGAAATTAACTAAAGAGATACTGTGTACCACATTTACCATATTTTATCAAACTAAGACTTTTGCACATGAATGGTTTCCACACACTTTTTTCATAAATTTACCAACTAATTTGGAAACTGTGTGATCAATTATCTTGTCAGATTTTTGAGTGAAATGACCATCTCAATTTTCCTGGAACTTGGGAGTCTTTATAACTAAGGACCAAATATATAGTATTGATGAAAAAAAATATTTTCAGAATTAAAGCTCAGGAAAAAGGTTGGTGAGCTACAAGATTGTAGTCATGGCATTTTATTCATTTGTTCCTAGCAATCTGGAAAATGTGTCCCAGTGACAGTCACCATAAAAAATGAGGTCTGGACTGAGCTGTATTATGAACTGTCTGGAATCTGGAAATTTGACAAAATTCTCGTGCATAGTATGTCAGGTCTACAGCCTACTGTTTCAGGAATGTTCACTGCTGTTTAACTACAAATAACAAATAGCTAAATAAGAGCAGATATATGTCTATTGTTAGCGATATTATTATTATTATTATTATTATTATTACGTATATTTGTGCATGTAAATGCGTCAGTTAGGAATTCATTTTCTCCTTTGTGTTTTCCTACATCTTTTTAAGATTTATAAATTCTAAAACCAAATACGTTTGGACTAGGCTTTTATCTGGAAAGGGATCATATGATTGTTCTGAAACATTATAACATATAAGATTAATAATTGAACGACAGAGGTACTAAGAACTGTATTAAACTTTATATTTAGGATAAAGACGATGACGTAGCGCAGAAAAGTTATTATATTTGGCAGCATCCGCTGTTTCGGGGGACTATCGCATTTCAATGCCTGATAAAAATGTATAAATGACAAAAATATATAAACGTGGATAGCTAGATCTAAAGTACAAAATTAAAACTGTTCAATAATAAAAATTAAAATTACAAAGCTGAAACACATAATCCAAAATCAAATCGAAAGTAAAAAAAAAAATATATATGACATTTAATAGGGACGCGTATAACGTTCATAACATATTTAAAATTACAATAAGCAAATTGTAGAATACATAATTATGCAAGTTGTGCCAAAATCCCATTTTCTTTTATAAATAGTCTTAGAGCAATTAACATTTTTAATAATATATATGCACAAAGAGAGAAATGACTTTGAGAGTCTTTTTCTCGGAACTGAAAATTGCCAAGGCGACTTCATTAACATTAAATTTATCAAGATATACATTTATTTTATTAGTAAATAGCCTTGTGTCCGTAACTGCGGGGTTGTTTCGGTGAATAATGGCTAAGGTGTCTTTAGGCATGAAGTTATTCTTGAACACCGTAAAACATAATGATGCGATGGCGGTTGCGACTTGCAGTGGATCGCATTTGAAACGGGTTATGTACATCCTTCTAAAGGCCTGGACACATACTCTAAGCACGCGCACATCATTCACGCAATAACGCTCACATTCATCAGCTATATTATAAGGGTTACTTTCATTAAAACTGTCGTAGTATCGATCAAAGTCTTCACGTTCATCCATACAGTCAAAATAATGTTTGGGGGGTGGTGGGCTTACGTAGTTTAAAGTCTCGCTGGTGAGGAAAGTGTAAGGGAAGTAGCCTTTGGATTCCAACGTTGCTTAACATCGTTGCTCGGCTGAGTTATGATAAAAAGAAAATTAATTAATTATATTAAAAATATAGGTTATCATTGAGAAATAAATTAGGAGTTGATAAAGCTTCTAGCCTTGTATAAATGTTAACTTAGTTCTGAAATTCATATTCTTTTTCATAAAATTGCTTTAATTCACTTTAAGATGAAAAGCGCGTAATATTTTTTCTGCTCCACGGAGAGATGAAAAAATGCATTGGTTTCCGGGAAGTGTGTGTGTGTGTGTGTGTGTGTGTGTGCGCACGAGTTTATTCGTTTATTATATATATATATATATATAGCCAGGTTGGGGAATGAGGCTCGTATGTTAGTTTCATTTAAATTAATACACTTTTGTTATTTTCCTGATTTTCATGATATATATATACAGGTGTGTGTGTGTGTGTGTGTGTGTGTGCTTGTGTGAAAGCTAAGATTTGGAGTGAAGGGATACGAGAGAGAGAGAGAGGAAGTTCCAGCAAAAATTCCTCTGTGAACGCCCACACCTTTCAAAGGTTTCAACGCAGGCACGTGTGTTTTGAGTTATATATATTACGCGCGCGTTTAATTTCTTATATTGAGTAATTAAATTCTTATAATAAATGACTCTCTTAAAAGGTGAAAATAGTAATTAATTTCTTATAATATACGTTTAGGATCATTTAAATTAATACACGTTTGGCATTTTTCCTGATTTTCGTATATATACAGAGGTGTGTGTGTGTGTGTGTGTAGATTTGTGAATATGATAATTTTCAGTCTAACGATTTATTTATTGGGTAACTTTGTTAATTCTGTTATATTACTAATAACTCATTGGAAAACTGAGTAAATGGAAATATTATTTGGATTCCTTTATTTGAACAAAACTCTCGCTCTCTTTCTATATATAATATATATATATATATATATATATATATATATTTATATATATATATATATTATATATATAGTTATTAGTAAATTCAGGTATGCCTACCTTATTTCTTTCGCGGATTGTTATTTAATATAATTGTGTGTATTTCTTTCAATAACAGAGAAGTTAGCTAAGAATATGATACCATACAAATTACGCGTAAATATTTTCATTGTAGAAATAATAATAATGAAAATATTAATATTTGAAGTAAGTGGTGGTTTCTGCTCGAATAGCTTGTAGAAGGATAATCCCTCGGCCCGAAAAAGGTCTCTAAGGACGATTCGAATTGATGCGAACACGATCGTTTGTTTTGATTTTATTTCGGCGAAACGAGATACTACAGCCCTTCCATATATATATCCTCTAATTATATTTTAAAAAGAGCATTCGTTTCCACATTAAACTGTGGGTCGATAATCCATTCAGAAGATCCCCAGGAGAGATGAAAAAATGCATTGGTTTCCAGGGTGTGTGTGTGTGTGTGTGTGTGTGTGTGTGTGTGTGTGTTTTGTTCATATACAAACACAGCTTGGGAATGTACGAGTATATATATATATATAGATGGGGCTCGATTGATTAACTATATAAATATATTATGGTGTTTTATATGCTTTGTGCACAGACAAGCGTGTGTTTCATAAATTTCTCTTCATTTGAAGTGAAGGGAGACTTATCAGGGAATGGGGGGAAGGTCTCTCAACCATCAGGTGTTCTTCGAAACCGACCGCGTTATAGCGGATTGTGTTTTGGCAAATTTAAATTGATCAATTTCTTTAAATTTCGTTTTTTCAATTTTCTTCGCAGGGGATTGGGGCGAATGACAAGCGTGTGTTTCATAAATTTTCATTTCGTATGGAGTGAAGGGAGACTTATCAGGGATTGGGGGGAAGGTCTCTCAACCATCAGGTGTTCTTCGTGTGTGTGTGTGTGTGTGTGTGTGTGTACGAGTTGTTTTTTCGTTTATTATATATATATATATATATATATATATATATATACATCAAGAGCGGTCTGGAAGGAAGATCTCTCATGTCGTCCGACCCCGTTATAGCGGATTGTATTTTGGATAATTTCAACTTTTAATTGAATTGTTTCGTAAATTTTCATATTGTTTCGTTGTTCAAATATTTATAATAAAAAATAAGTGTGTAAAAATTATTTATTTAATAAACAGAATTTAATTGGATTCAATTGTGTTACACATTGGATGATTAATATATGGTTTTCTGGAACACATGGCGCTATCTGGAATACATGGTGCGATCTGGCAACTCAGCAACTGAATACATGGCGTGATCTGGCAACTCAGCAACTGCATACATGGTGCGATCTGGCAACACAGCACCTGAATACATGGCGTGATGTGGCAACTCAGCAACTGAATACATGGCGCTATCTGGCAACTCAGCCAGAATAGAGGTTTATAAAAGACCGAGAGACGACTGACGGAGTCATTCCAGCTCGGCTCCCAGCCGAGCAAGGACCTCTGGTCCTTCTCTTTCTGGCCCTTTGGGAAAACCCTTAGAGGCCTCTTAGGTTAGGTAAACGAAAATAACTTGGGGGAACTCCGCCTCCAAGTTGCATGCCTTGCAATCAAAGGCCACTACTCTCTCTCTCTCCTTCAGGTGTCTCTCTCTCTCCTTCAGGTGTCTCTCTCTCCTTCAGGTGTACCCCTCCCCCTTGGCTCAACCAACTGGCTGATTAGGAGCCTATAAAACAACGCCTACTCGGCTGAAGTCTTAATATGCACTTGGCTCCTGCCAGGTGAACACCTCTCCTCCTCCTTTCTCTTCTTTCTGGCCCTTTGGGGGAATAGCTTGGGGGAGAACTGCACCTCCAAGTTGCATGCCCCTTGCAACCGGCAACAAAGGGCCCTTTGGGGTAATTTTTTTTTTCCTTTTTTTTTTAATTTATTTTTTGCAACACCCCCCCTTGCAGCACCCCCACTTTGCAACATTACGTAATCACTTGCAACATTCTTGCACTCTACCCTTTTTCGGCTATACTACTGGGGACCATGAAAACGAAGATTGAAAATACCCTCGGAATACAAGTTCCAAAACTTTTTAATGTGCTGCCCCAAGAACTGAGGAACCTCCTCCAGCACACCAACTTGGATAATTTCAAGAACCAGCTGGACAGGTTCTTGTGCAAAATCCCTGACCAGCCATCCGTGGCTGGTTACGAGGGCAGGAGAAGATCGGAAAGCAATTCTCTCTTCCACCAAATCCCGCAAATGATGCAAACCCAATTCCTGAAGATGGGTATTGCTTAATACACGAAAGGACTTGGAATCGCCTTTCATTTTTCCATGTGGGTGTGCATCACCTTGGTTTGGTTTAGCTTCCGCCCGAACTGTTCATTCTGACGAAGGTCAAGCCTTAAACCTACAGTTTAACGTGGCATCCGAACCACGCCCCACCAGCAGCCCACCGTCTTAACCACTAGGCTACCCAGGGTACCCATTTATTTACCAACCAATTTTTTATTTATTGTGTGGGAGGATGAACAGCTGGGTTTGCTGCGCGTCGCCTGCAGTCAGTCAGCGACGCTAACTACACCACCACCGAGGCGCATAATTTATTATTTTCACGTGTTTAATCACGAAATTTATCCAATATATATATATATATATATTTTTTTTTTTAACTGCAAACAATACACAGTATAATGCAAAGAACGACGCTTGTTTAGAAGGGTGTTCGCACAAGAAGAGGAGAGAAAACGAGCAATGAAAAATGAGGGGCCTGCCGGGAATCGAACCCGAGATCATCCAATTGCTGGTCGGATATGATAATCACTATACCAAGGCCCTCAATTAATCAGAACTCGTAATTCTCCTACATACGAGCGGAATCGAATGCCTTTTTGAGGGGGCACCTTCACATGCCGTATAATATATATATATATATATATACACACACACATTTTAACTGTGTTGTTTGCAGTTAAAAAAAAAAATATATACGGCATGAGAAGGTGCCCCCTCAAAAGGGCATTCGATTCCGCTCGTATGTAGGAGAATTACGAGTTCTGATTAATCGAAGATCTTGATGTAGTGGTTGTCATATCCGACCGGCAATTGGATGATCCCCGGTTCGATTCCCGGGAGGCCCCTCATTTTTCATTGCTCGTTTTCTCTTCTCTTCTTGTGCGGACACTCTTCTAAACAAGCGTCGTTCTTTATATATATATATATATATATATATATATATGGTAGGTAGAAAAGAGGAACTTAAACAGACTGCATATTATGCTCCAGATAGACAGGAAATTCAGAGAAGCACGAAAGCGATCGATCTGGGGGTAATAATGACAGATGATGCCAAATTCGAAACACAAAATCAGATAGCGATAAATAAAGCAAAGAGAGTAGCGGGACAGGTACTAAGAACGTTCAAAAGAAGGAACAAGACAGTAATGATTCCCCTGCTAAAAACACTGATTATACCAAAACTTGAATACTGCTCCGTTTTGACGTCCCCATATGAAAAGGAAGAAACTAATAAACTAGAAGACACTCAGACACATTTCACAGCAAAGATTGATGGCTGCAAAGAGCTCAACTACTGGGAAAGACTATGTAAACTAAATCTGTACTCCCTGGAAAGAAGAAGAGAGGTACACCATAATCTATATATGGAAAATGATCGCAAAACTGGTACCAAACCTCAAACTAAATCCAATTACCATTCAAACAACACTGGAATGTGTAGTGTTCCCAAATTAAAGGCCCGAGAAGGAACCTCCTCAAAACTGAAGGAAAATAGCTTGGTTGTCACGGGACAAAACTTTTTAACCATCTTCCAAAGGACCTCAGAAACGTTACAGGGGTCAAAGTTGAAGTCTTGAAGAGAAGACTAGATGCCTGGCTCAGGACGGTACCAGATGAGCCGCGTGTACCTGGCTATGTACGGTGGAGCGCGCAAGAAAACAACTTGCTCCTCCACCAAGCCAGACCTAGCGGTGGGGCCACCAGCTTGACCTTCATGTGAAGAAAGACCAACGCACGGAACAGCTACGAGGTTAACGAGGTGTGTGTGTGTGTGTGTGCGTGCATATATATATATATATATTATGTGTGTGTGTGTGTGTGTGTACAGGGGCACTAAATAAATTTTGCCCCCCCTTTTTTCTTAGCTAAATAATAAGCCATGGGGCTGAAATGTCTTTTGGGTCGTAAGTTTGAACTTTCTGCGTTTCACATAACCGGATTTTTCAAGTTTGAACCTCTCCTTCTTGTACAAAACCAATGGTTAACGCAGTTTCGAAAATGGCGTCTGACAGTGATGTGCGTCGTAAACAGAGAACGGTTATCGAGTTCTTAACCGCAGAGAAGGAAACAGTTGGAAATATTCACAAACGTCTACAGAGATGCTGTTGTTGATCGAAGCACAATTGGATGCTGGTCTAAACGTGTGAGATCGTCGGAGAGAGAGAGAGAGAGCCAGCCTCGATGATGAGCCACGCAGCAGTCGCCCGGCATCGGCTGTGACATCTCACCCTGTGCAACGTGCTAACAGCATCATTCGATCAAATCGGCGCGTCACATACAAGGAGCTATCACTGGAGTTAGGAATTAGTGAAGGAAGTGTGAATACGATAAGTCAGCAACTGGGATACTCGAAAGTGTGTTCACGGTTTGTTCCTCGCGAACTGACTGAAGATCACAAAGCCCAAAGAAAAGAAATTGCTTCGGAGTCGTTGGTTCGATACGAGACATAAGGGGATGACTTCCTTTCACGAACTGTGACTGGGGATGAGACTTGGGTACACCACTTTGAACCTGAAACAAAACGCCAATCTTGGAGTGGCATCACGCAGACTCCCCACGCAAGAAAAAGTTGAAAATAGCTCCCTCTGCAGGAAAGGTTATGGCCACCATCTTCTGGGACATGAAAGGGGTGATTCTGGTGGACATTATGAAGAAAGGGCAAACAATCAACTCAGAGGCATATATTGCTACCCGACAGAGACTCCAGAGACGTATAAAGCGAGTTCGACCGGAGAGAAAACTGGAAGACGTCCTTCTTTTGCACGATAACGCAAGACCACACAACAGTTTGCAAACAAGAGAGGCCATCACAAAAATGCGCTTGACTGTGTTACCCCACCCTCCATACAGCCCGGATCTAGCACCTTCACACTTCCATTTGTTTAGCCCAATTAGCCCAATGAAGGATCCTATTCGTGGAAGAAGGTTTCAGAGTGACGATGAGGGTGGTGAGGAGGTTAATAGGTGGCTCTAGCGGAACCCAGCGGACTTTAACCAGCAAGGAATAAAGGCCCTTGTTTCGAGGTGGAGGAAAGCCATAGAAAAGGATGGAGACTACGTGGAAAAATAAAACTTGTAAAAAAGGTATGTAATTACTTATGTACAAAATTTCTGGAACTTACAAGGAAACTTGGAAAGGAAAAAAAAGATGGGGCAAAATATAATGAGTGGCCCTCGTGTGTGTGTATATATATATATTATATATATATATATATATATATATATATATATATATATATATATATATTACAGTCAAAGTGTGTAACCAGCCATTTCGCGCAATGGCTGCTTCACTTGGTCATTTCGCGAAATGACTAAAATCTTTAGCCATTACGCGAAATGGCCGAAATTGCATCTTGGTCATTTCTTGAAATGGCTAAAATTACTTTTGTCATGAATTCATAGAAATAACAAACATCACAATAAATACAAAAAAACTTCACTTTTCTACGTGAAGGTCAAAATATGATAATAAAAACCCACTCTAATAGAGAGAGTTTATTTCCACAACAGTTTCGATGCCCACTGGCATCCTCTTCGGGTGGGTACAGAAAAATCCGACGAGGATGCCAGTGGGCATCGAAACTGTTGTGGAAATAAACTGTCTATTAGAGTGGATTTTTATTATCACTTCACAATAAAATTGGAAACCTTTATTTAACTAACTAAATCTGCTAAAAAATACATAGATCCACAGGTCTGTTCAAATAAGTGAGAAACACTCTTCAAATACACATTTGAACACATTTGAATTTGAATTTTCAATATAGAGGTTTTCAGATATTAACCGGCCTTCAATGTTATTCCGATGTCCGCCATTGAAGGCCCGGTTAGGTCAACTGTATGTCCTTGACAATTGGTTAGGTTAAGTCGTGTTATTTTCGTTAAAACTAACGAAAATAACAACAACTTAACCTAACCAATTGTCAAGGGCATACAGTTGACCTAACCCGGCATACAGTTGAGCTAATCGGGCAAATGATCTTGTACGAAATGACCAAGGTGGAATTTCAGCCATTTCGCGTAATGGTTGAAGATTTTAGTAATTTCGCGAAATGACCAAGTGAAACAGCCATTTCGCGAAATGACAAAGTTTCAGCCATTATGCAAAATGGATGGTTACACACTTTGACTGTAACACACACACACACACACACACACACGTTGTTCAAAAAGAAACGCAACCCTTTTTTTTTCATTTCGGGTTGCGTTTTATTTTGAACACCCGGTGTGTTTGTGTATATATATATATATATATATAGTCATAAATGCCCAAGTCGGTCAAACATTCGTGTAAATATTCGTCCGTGACCACTTTTTACCTAGTTGGTCCAACAGGTTATATATTTTTACCAAAACAGTTATATTTTTGAATTTCACTCGCGTGAGGATTTTAATTAAAAAAATCTCGAAGTCAGGTAAGTCGTATTTCACGCTACTTCAGGTTTTTCCGCATCCAGTGATTTGTTTTAGGTTAGGTTAACCCGAGTTAACCTAACCTAACCTCAAAAAAGTAGGCCGTACAAGAAAATCCGATTTATTTACAAAATCCGACTTAATTGGTAAAAAAGGTGGCTTACTGTTGGCGCTATTTGGGATATATATATATATACACACACACACACACACACACACACATTGTTTTTATATAATTTAAAGGTTATAAAAAATATTCCCAGTGTTAATAGAAGAAATACTTCTTTCAATTAATTCTTCCTTCTCTTCCTGTGGCACCCTTTTTAACTCTCCCCTCACTAATTCCTTCCCCTCGTTTCCTTAGGCACTGATCAAACAGAGTAAGAGGGCTCGAACTACCTCTGATTCTGTTGGTTAAGAAATATGAACCCAGAATGCCAAAATGTATCCGGTCGTCTGGCGACACTTGGCAACTCATCTTGTCGTTCCTTATCAGCTGTGTCCATCTCTGAGTCCATCTATGGGGGATTGGACACCAATTGTTGTTAGCTTTTAAGGAAAAAAAAAAGGAAAGCGAACCTCGCATCAATTACACTTAAGTTTCGGTTTCTAGTTTCCGAGCTGAACCATTTTACATTTAACGTTTTGTTTCCCGATATACGATGCATGCATTGATACCTAATGGGCTTAGTTTTTACGATACTTTGAAATATACACACTATAAATATTGTAAAACCAATGTATTTATTTCATTATTAATAAAGGTTTATATTATTATTATTATTATAGATAAGACGTTTGATACCCCTCAAAGTAATTTGTTTTGCGTAAGACATTTAATTGTATTTTCTTTTTACCAACGCACCGGATTCATCTACTCAATTTGCAAAGTCATTATTAATGCCATTGAATGATGAAAATGTGACAAAATGGCATAACGTAATAAGCAATACATTGAAGGGATCACCCCAAAATGTTAATATTCAAAAGGGTATAATTTATGACATTTGTAACGCTATTCACAAATGCATTTTGACAAATCTTTTAATTAAAAATATCTCGTGTTCCATTATGGAGGGACACAAAATTACTAATTATTTCGAAGAACGCGTTAATCTTAGAATTCAAAAATCTCAAAAGAGATAACCAAAATCAGTGCAATTATTTTAATTAACTTTCTACAATCTTCCTAATGGCAAAAAAAAAAATAAAAAATAAAATATATATATATTATATATAATATATATATATATATATATACTATATATATATATTATATATATATATATATATATATATATATATATATGCTACAGGCATATTTTCACCTCATATTTTCTCAGTAATATTATGTAATATATCTTTATATATCAAAATTCCCTAAGTTTAACTACAATTACCCTCCAGACTCTATATGTATATCTGGAAAGATAAGTTAGATGAGAGGGGCAATTCATTACCCTAAAAATCGCAACGATAGTTTACTTACCGTAATAGAACCTTCGTACGAGGAGGACAGGAGGACACTGATGACGTAATACGAGGACCGAATGACGTAATGAGATACTAATGACTTTTCATATTCCCCATCCCTTCAAATATTATCTTTGGATCACTCTTAAATCATTAGTAAACAAGTTCGATCCATCCTCTCTCTCTCTCTCTCTCTCCATCGGTGATGCTATCATTCTCTAATGTAACTCGTGTATTTTGACTATTTGCATACTGTATTTAGACGCATTCTCTTACGAATCGAATTAAGCATAATTTTTTCGACATACGAGTACATTCACTCGAAATTAGTGGTGCACCGATTAATCGGTATCGGCACCTTGCATGCCGATTAATCGGCATTTTACCGATTAATCGGCCATGCAAGGTATTTTCCTAATATCGGCATGCCAGGTGCCGATACCGATTAATCGGTGCACCACTACTCGAAATCAATGAATTCCTTAGGGTCCAGCGGCACTTGGCTGAGTTTGTTGTGGCTCACGCCAAAAGATTTTACTCAGTCTCAGTAAAGAGGTACACTGGGAATTATTAAAAGGCTAACGAGCTAATTTTTTACACTTGGGATATTTAAGCATAACATAAGGAAGGGTACAGTATTTAAAATGAGAAAGTCATTAGTCCAGGGCACATGCATACATGAATACTTGCCGGTAGAGGGCACCACTGCTTAAAACTGAAAAAATCTCTGTAACTGTAAATTATCGTTTGTCCCTCTATGCTAAAGTACTGATATTTCTTCGAAAATACATTAACTCTTAAAACATTTTGTAATAAGGTTCATTAGCTAAAATGAGCAACTGAACAGTTGAGTGTGGATTAGGTTGAATATATGAAGATTGTGAACGGTGATTCGCTCAACTTTCCTACCCATTTCTGGGTCTTGCTCACGGCATAGATGACCAGGGGGGGGGGGGGGGGGGTCCCTGAGTAATGGAGAGAAAGGAAGAAGAGAAACGAGAACGTTAAAGAAATGGGGGGGGGGGCGGGGGGGGGGAGAAAGAAATGAAAGTAAACGGGAACGGAGAATATGAGAAAAATACCCGGGCTCAACCACGCGCGCTCCGTTGAATGTCCGGGATTAAAATGGACGTGCTCAGTTGCGAAAGCAAGCCCTCATTGTAAATTTGGAGAATCGAACACCGGGGTCTACGAACCCCTCAAGAAGACTAGTCAACCCCCTAGAATTGACAAGAGAAACACTTTATCTTCTACGAGACCTACTCGGTATGACTCCGAGTATTAGTCTATCGAATCGATAGGTTTTAATATAATTGATATAAAAATTTAAGTAATTATAATGACAAATGCAGTATTGATTTTCAGTGAAAGGAAAAAGCAATCCGAACTGCATAATACTTTCATAAACACTACAAATGTGGACAGCCTTCTTTATTGCAAGGGTAACTAAGGAAATTTTAATTTTCATCATTTCATTTTCTTCTTGAGAAAGGACAATCTCCGACGTTTTTATTACCAAAGCTGGGCACAAACCGTTAATCCGTTAATCGTTAATTAACGAAGTTAACTTTTTCGTTAACGATTTAACTTTTAAGTTAACTTTGAAAATCATTATCGGACTAATTAACTTCCGTTACATTTAACTTCCGTTAACTCAAGTCCGTTAACCCAAAAAATTCATAAATAAACGTTTAAAAGTTTATATTATTTTCAGTGCTGAGCAGGTGCGCAATTAATCCGCCACTGTTAATAGGCATCGACAAAAGGTTTGGGCCCCTCCTGGAGGATGACGAATGCCAGCTGGCTGCTGCCTTCCATCCCAGGTTTCGTCTCATCTGGTTGGACAAGTATGACAACACCAAGGTCGCCAGGGTGAGGAAAAGCATGGAGGGTACAGTCGAGGAGGCCATGAAGCAGCAGTCCAACGAAGTGGGCAGCAACAGTGGAGGCAGCAACAACGAGGAGGAGGAGGAGGATGACTTCTTCAGTGCTGTCATCCAGACAAGAGAGAGCAGCAGAAGCCACAGGTCACTCAAGGGCAAGGCCCAGAACTTGGTCAAGACCTGGCTGGAGACCAACTCCAAGGACTTGCTGACAGATACTGCCTTCTTGGGTGAGCAAGTGTTGGTGGACTTGTTCATCAAGTTCAACACAGCCATCCCCTCCAGTGCTGCAGTGGAACGTTTGTTCTCTATGGGCAAGGACATCCTGAGGGCCAAGAGATCATCCCTGTCTGATGAAAACTTTGATATGCTAATTTTCATGAAGGGCAACATGCATCTCATGGACAAAATGGAGAACGAGAAGAAGAGGGAAAATTAAATTATATATATATTGTGTTTTTCATTTTTTTATAATAAAAGTTAACGTTAACGGTTTATCGGTAACTTCCGTTACATGTTTAACGAATTAACGGATTAACGGTTAACGAAGTTAACTTTTTGGTTAACGGATTAGCGGTTAACGAAGTTAACTTTTTGGTTAACGGTGCCCACCACTGTTTATTACGTAAACGAAACATTATTCGTTTTCTTTTGTTAAGAACGTGTTTTTAACATCGAAGTTCGAACGAACAGATGAAACAAACTTATTTATAAAATATTCTTAAGCAGAAAACAGTTCACTTTACCGAAATAGGTGAATGGTATGGATTTCAATGGAGTCTTTCTTTTTAAAAAAAATGACCATAGTTTTCGCTTGATGCTACTTATTTTATTATTAATTTCGTCGTCTGAAAGTGAGAGAATTGTCGAGTTGAGAGTTACGTACAAACAACCCAACTTCACCAAACTCGGAAATGAATTAGGATATTTTAGGATGAGAACAGAATGATGTTGGATAATACCAAAAATTCCACTTCACATTTGCTTCTATTTCATCGTGATTTTATTCGGTTACCAATTTACCAAAGGCTTATTAATATAACCAACTCTTTTTACTCATTATTTTGATGGAGAAATTTGTTATTTTTAGTAGACTTCATTGAAATCAACGAAATTATAAAGAAGCGCAATACTCTTGCTTCGTGAATTCTGGGAAGTCATACAAATGCGGTTCAAATCTTTAAAAGTATCGTAAGATAAACATTTGTGCGTGAAATGGATGGAATGAATGAAATTTGGGATTGACGCGTGAAACATTAATATCGGTTTCTTTCCGAGAACAACGTACAGCCGCGGGAAAAATTCCGAAAAAAATCACAAAGCCCCAAAAATTAATAATCAACAATTTTTTTAAATTTCGTCGAAAATAAAAGAATTAAAAATTACAAATTAGGGACTTTTTTATTTAAAATCTTAGTGTTTTTTTTTTTTTTTTTAAGTTATATGATTTTCGCCCGACTTTTTTCTATATCTCCGTATCATGTAATTTCTTAGTCTGAGTATATATAAAACTTCAGTTTTCAAATTAATATATATATATATATATATATATATAAGAGAGAGAGAGAGAGGCAAGTTTTCATTAATTTTTTCGATTAACTTCTCATTATCTAAAACTAAAATTGCATTTTATCCCATTAAGAAGCGACGTTCACTTTCCAAAGATTAGGTTCAGAAATTTAAAAACCTTTTCAATATTCATATTTGCGCGAAACGTTATTTTAGTGAAGTTTTAATCGATTATTTCCCACTGATGTCATTCCCATTCCACCCGCGGTCCGAAAGTGGGAATACTTGAACGGGACAATCCCAGATTTGGGAAAGAGTGAAAAGAGGTCTGTGAAGCAATTGCGGGACCCCGAGAGATATTTTCTATGAAATACCTATCTTAACTCATTAGTGGGCATTGGTAGAATTTCCTACGCAATCTTTTAGATCGCGTCATATCAATGACTCATACCGAAGATCGCGTGAATACGAGAAAAAGTTATCAATAATGCCAAACAATTTTGTCGGTAGGAAATTCTACCAATGGGCACTAATGAGTTAAAATGGGAAATCCTACAACAGGATTTGGAGTGGATCGTTTTGAGAATTGCTTTCTTTGAAATTTCGGTACTTACGTATTAACGGGGGCCACCACATATTGATGATTGGTTAGGTTAAGTTGTAATATTTTCGTTAGTTGAAAATTTCTAATACATCATATTTTTTAAATAGCAATATTTTTTTAAATATTTACAATGATTTATATTTCAAATATTTACAATGATCAATACATGTTACACATTAGAAACAAAATTTGTTTCTGGAGGCCAAAAATTTTTAATAGCCTTAAGAATGGAATTGAATGGATCGTGATCATGTACCAACTGTCGCCACATAACGTTTTTTTAAATATTGCTATTTAAAAAATATGATCTATTAGAAATTTTCAACTAACGAAAATATTACAACTTACCTAACCAATCATCAATATGTGGTGGCCCCCAGTTAATACGTAAGTACCTAAATTTCTTATGGATGAACGAAGAGTGAATTGAGGATGACCGAGAGTGGGAAGAGACCGTCTTAGTCAACACTGTCGAAAAATTAATGACGAAGAAGAGGCCAAATGCAAAGTTATGTAAGTACAATGTATTAGGTAGAAAGTTTTCCAGTGGTTGGCTACTTGGTTTTGTGTAATGTCTTTAATGATGTATCGAGATTTTGAGAATGTTTTATGATTTGTAACCGGGAAAAAACAACCATAACATATACAGTATGTATATATTTGATGCAAACCCACAAGGAAAAAGAAAAATGATTCCAAGGCCTTTCGTGTATTCAGAAGTATACCTCGTGTCAGGGAATGTACTTTTGAATACACGAAAGGCCTCGGAATCCTTTTTCTTTTTCCTTATGGGTTTGCATCATTCATTCATTTCACGTGTTTAATTGTATATATATATTTATGGTTATAAAAGTAATTGAAATTTGGAAGTCATGGCCAAATCCATGAAGATTGTGAACAGCGGTCTGCTCACTACTTTTCACCTCATTTCTCTCTCTTTCCCAGCACAGAAAACCGATTTGGGCTAACCACGTTTCGTCAAGGTGACATTTTATCGACAAATTTTTCAGAGTTAGATTAAATTGAGTCGGATTAGGTTAAGCTAAGTTAAGTTAAGGCTAAGTTAAGTTATTAGAGTGTCAATAAAATTCCCATCCGGCCAGATGTCTCTAGGTATGACCAATGGCTGCCTAGATAGCAAAAATTCGTTGGCCCAACGTTTGTATGTGGGATATACATACCAATATACCAGTGCCTGCCCAAGGGATTTTGGGCAATATGGGTATACACGTTCTAATTATGATCCATATAAAAAATTAAATAAATATTATAATGATAAAACCATTATTGAATGTGGATAAAAGGACAAACCACTCCAAAATGGGTAATATTTACCCAAACACTACTACAAAATGCGGATATCCTTCTTTACCGAAAGGTTAACTAAAGGAATTTTCATTTTCATTATTTCATTTCCTTCTTTTATCCTTCACATCAGAGAATCATCTCTGAAACGTAATTTATTTTCTTTCAAACTTGATAACAACTTCACGTGAAGTACAGAAACGTTAATCAGCCCTTTCGGTACTAGTGGGACTGTAATATCCCACCTGAAATAATAATAATAATAATAATAATAATAATAATAATAATAATAATATATCGTACTAAACGGAGACTTTTCTACAAATGCCTTTTTTTAATACATGCTTAGTTCAGTTGCGGGTAAAGGAATCCGAAATGTGTGTATTGTAAGTGAAAAGCTAATAAAATATTTGCTTTTGAATAATAATAAATCTTACACTTTTTGGTTTATATCTTTTTTGTGAGGTTAAATTATGAATGAGTGTATTTGAAACGTTACCAATTCGTCCCTTTCGGCGGTAAAGGGTTAAATAAAAATATTCGTTAACGAAAGGGGGTTAACGATCGACATACCCGATTTATTATGTGGAATGGATTACTTTAATTATTACCGTTAGTTAAAGCGAGTAAATTAATGTTCATTGTTTTAAATTGTTGGAGGAAACTGCTTATTGGTTCAAAGAGCAATTTGATGCTCGTAATGGTTAAGTTCCTTGTTGGAGGCCACACAAGTTGAGAATGTTTGCTTAGCATCATGTCGCAAAAGGGAGCGGACAAACGTTTACCGCCTAATAAATTTTCATACATACGCACGTACACACCTACAACCCATACATAGTAATAGAAAGATAATATATATATTATCCCACTGAGGTAAATCTCTATGTACGCATCTTACGTACACGTATGAATTTCTTTATGCCACGAATAAGCAAGATGTGAAACCGGTTTTATTTCTGAATGGAGTTTAATATAATTATTAGGAATTATACAAATTTGTAAGAAGATATGTGACGCTGAATTTGTTTCCAAAGGCTAAAACAAAAGAAAATCAGAAAACGCATTTCAATTTAATTTTGTCTTCCTCAAATTTCTTTTCACAGTTACATCTCCGCCAAAAACAGCCAATCAGAAATAAAGAAACCTCCTTTTGGTATACTGCCTTAGCCAGTCAGAAGAAAGATAAGAATTTGAACAGATTCTATTGGCCGCTAAACGCAATAATGATGCCAATGCGAAAGTGACTTACGAGATAAGGGGGATAAAGATCACAGTGCCATTACTTTGTATGAGAATTTGGCCCTTTTTTAAATCGACTTCGAATGCTGTTGAGCAGAAACGAAGCAAACCACAGTTTTGACAAGGTGGTAAGTTAGTCAATTTGTGGGTGGCCGCCAGTTATTAAGTTCTAAGCCTTAGTAAGTGACATACGAGAGGGAATTTAAGCTGTCATCACATCGTTAATCACGGACTTTTTTTGTGAAATGTGGTGAAAAGAAAACTAAGATTTATTGGAAAGGATTCTCGTGTTATAAACAGGATTTATTTATTGAAAAAAAGTTTTATCCAATTAATTATAATTATACAAACCATGAACGAACTATAGGAAGTTATAGTTAGTTATTTTAATGGAAAAAAGAAAAGGAAATTGTTTAAGAAATGCTTGAAACATTTTATCAGTTTTAAAAAAAAAAGGAAACATTTTGATCAAAGTGGACGTCACACGCACGTAAAAACATTAATTAATTTCAGATACTCAAAACTATTTCATTAACGAGTCGTAATCCAAGTTTGACCCTAAAAGATGAACGGCATAAAACCTTCTTCCCTTTCATCCGCTGCGGGGGGCTCGAATCCCCCCGGGGCTATAACGATTGGCTACCCTACGACGGAAAAGGGTGCGAGGAAACCCAAGTGTGCCAGGTGCCGCAATCATGGCATGATCAGTTGGCTAAAGGGCCATAAGAGGCACTGTAAATTTAAAGATTGTGCTTGCGCGCGGTGCAACCTCATCGCCGAAAGACAGCGAGTGATGGCCGCTCAGGTATTAATAAATAAACGAAAATAAATAAAATTATTTACCATGTATACGCGTGAGAAATGTCCTAAAATTACATTTGTATCTATAACACAACTTTACGTCTATAATTCTCGCACGAACAACACTTATATTAATAGTGGAGTGGATCGAATGTCGTTAACTCGACATCAGATTCATTCTCGCACCAAATCTGGTTCGATCCAGCGATAAAATCTGAATTAAATAACAAATGATAAAGAAAAATACTAATATATATATATATATATATATATATATATATATATATTTGAATAATATAACCTCCTCGTTTAGTTTCCGTGTGTTGGTCTCTCTTCACACGAAGGTCAAGCTGTTGGCCCCGCCTCTAAGCCTGGCTTAGTGGAGGAGGGAGTTGCTTTCTTGCGCTCTCCACCGTACACAGCCAGGTACACCCGGCTCATCTGGTACCGTCCTGAGCCAGGCATCTAGTCTTCTCTCGAAGACTTTAACTTTGACTCCTGTAATGTTTCTGAAGTCCTTAGGAAACTGGTTAAAAAGTCTTGACCCCTTGACAACCAAGCTATTTTCCTTCAATGTTGAGGAGGTCCCCTGTCGGGCCTTTAATTTGTGAACACTACACATTCTGCCTTTCCTATTTTCCAACGTTGTTTGGATGGTAATTGAGTTTAGTTTTACGTTTGGTACCAGTTTTTCGATCATTTTGATCATATATATATATATATATATATATATATAAGCAAACAACCACAGGGAAAAGGAAACACAAAGTGGACATTGTGTTTCCTTTTCCCTGTGGTTGTTTGCTTATTAATAAGATCACGTGTTATTTTGTGATTTTAGTGCATATATATATATATATATATATATATTATATCTATATATATATATATATATATATATATATTCACTGCAAAGAACACGCAGTATAAATAACGTAAAGAACGACGCTTGTATAGGAGATATTCCGCGCAAGACGAGAGAGAGAGAACGAAACAAATGAAAAAAATGAGGTAACCACTTGGGAATCGAACCCGGGTTCGATTCCCGGGTGGTTACCTCATTTTTTCATTTGTTTCGTTCTCTCTCTCTCGTCTTGCGCGGAATATCTCCTATACAAGCGTCGTTCTTTACGATATATATATATATATATATAAAGTTTCATAGTGACGTATGTAGTAATTTAACAGAATATAACATTTACAAATTTGACTTAATGAAATGATGGAGAGCGGTTAGGTTTATTTGGTAATGGCGTCATATTTGGATTAACGAGTTTAAATTTTGGCCATTAATTTTAATAATTTAGTCTTTGGTTTAACGTACGAGATAATATTCTCGTTAACGATTTGGTTCTGGGTTCTGGCTGATGCCCGACAATTTTATTTAACCTCAGAGAAGTCACACACACAAATATTATATATATATATATATATATGGTATGAATTTCACAATTAAACACGTGAAATGAATGAATGCTGCAAACCCACAAGGAAAAAGAAAAACGATTCCAAGGCCTTTCGTGTATTCAGAGCTAGTGGGTTTGCAGCATATATATATATATATATATATATATATATATATATATATATATATATATATATATATATATATATATATATTATAATTTGAAAGGGAAGAAGAAAAATATTTGGATACATTTTGCTTAGTTAAAATTACATCAATTTAAAATAACTCATAAATTTGTTGAACAAAATTCACTTATTTTTTTGTCTTCAAAACATTGAATATATACTTTTTTGTAATATTTATATGCTCCAATATGTCAAAAGTAACTTTAGAAAAATATTTTTTGCATATTTTTTATAATAATCATAATTGAACTGTACAGATCATTTCTCTCCTAAAAACGAGATCAAATCGCCAAACCTTCAGAAAAGGATTTTTAAAAACTTGGGATCACCCGAAGATCAGGGCCCCCAGCCTCAATTACCAAATGATATCTTCGTTAAAACTAACGAAAATATCACGACTTAACCTAATCAATCGTCAAGGGCGTACAGTTGACCTAACTGGGTATTCAACTTAATTTATTATTATATTTGATACTGTAAAGCAAAAAACAAGACTACATGGGGGCCCTGATCTTCAGGTGAACAAAAACTTGCAATTACACCTAACCAAGGCTTTAACTAGAATTCAACCATTTTCACTATTCATTTTATATATAATTTTAACTAACGCAATAGTAAATAGTAGCTATTAACATTTGCTTAATTTTATATATAATTTTAACTAATGCAATAGGAAATAGTAGCTATTAACACTTGCTTAATTTTATATATAATTTTAACTAATGCAATAGGAAATAGTAGCTATTAACGTTTGCTTAATTTTATATATAATTTTAACTAATGCAATAGGAAATAGTAGCTATTAACATTTGCTTAATTTTACATATAATTTTAACTAATGCAATAGGAAATAGTAGCTATTAACATTTGCTTAATTTTATATATAATTTTAACTAATGCAATAGTAAATAGTAGCTATTAACGTTTGCTTAATACAGGTATTACAATAAAAAATCGTATATTGGTTAAATATTTGAAGAATAATGAAACAAATATTTGTATAAGGATTGTTTAAGATTAAAATTTACCTCTAAACAAACTATTTGCTAAGATTTATAAATTTTCTAAATGCCTCTTATAATAATAGCGTGAATTTGAACAAAAAAATATATATATTGAAGGTTTGTGTGAGATTTTTATACTTTGTTTTGACACAATTTTGTGACTGTACCTTGAGCGAATTCACAGAATATTTTTGCATTTCAAACCAACACCCAAACTTTCTAAATTGTATCGGTATTAGAAACGTTTCTATTATTTTCTCTATTAAAAACATGGAGATCGTTTCTAAAAACTAATTGAGATTTCTTGTAGGTGAAATTTTAGACTAAATTCATTTTAGAATTTACAAATATTAATATTAATAATATTAATATTAGACAAATTAAAGGGGGATGCCAAAAAAATAATATATATAAATAATACTTTTAGGGTTATTTTTTTGTTACGACTCCTGGTTATATTATGAGTTTTGGTTATTAAACTGTATCACGACTGTAAACAAAGGCAACGACGAGGAAGGAACTGTAAATAACTAAATCATAGCTTGTTTTAATCAAAATACATCTTCATATTACTGTAATAATTACTGTAATAATGGGTTTCAAAACAAGAATCCTTTTTTACGATTGTTTTTAAATGTACAGTAATGATGATGATGATGATGATAATAATAACGATAAATTTTGATTGGTAGGATATAAATTCCATAACAGTAATAATATATTTTAAACATTTAATCCTGTTTTAGTTATAATTTCATTACTTACCATGAATTATCATATTATAAACTTAAGTTCTTTCAGTGCCAGCTTCTTAGCTCAGTGGGTAATAATGCAGTTTCCCTTATTGGCGAAATGAAAACACCGACGTCGGGGGTTTGATTCCCGATGATGCTGGTAATAATAATAATAATAATAATAATCTGGGAGTTACGAGCAATGGACTACATTAATTGGCCTGAGCGTTCTGCCAGTTTCTGGCCCTCCTGACTAATCATTATCATTAAATTTTCCCTATTATTAAGAATGCATTATCAAATTTACTGAGGTATTGATTAATTACGCGTTGTTTTTGCCAGTTTTTGTCAAAGGATTGTTGTTCAGACGTATTCTCCACTGAATATGAATATTTATACAGCGCTTCGACCTTTTGATAGTTCAATAGATTCGTATACACGTACAGTATATGAAAGGAGGATGAAGTGACCTCGCTAATTCATACAGATGTTATGAACATATGGATCTTTTCGGTTTGACGGCTTGTAATATTTTTTAACATTACTTGTTTTTTATTGTCCAGTTTTAATCGAGGATTTCAAAAATAACATTCGTGTTTTAGAGAAACAAATAGTGAGGCAGTTATACAAAATTTAACAAATTAAAATATATATTTTTAAACCGTATTGGGGTCTTTTTGGTTTGACTGTCGGCCAGTGGAAAAAAACGAGTCATGGCTACGGGACCGTCAAATTCTAGACTCTACCAACTGGTTAGGTTAACTGAATGCCCAGTTAGGTTAACAGAATGTCCGGTTAGGTCAATTGTACGCTCATGACGATTGGTTAGGTTAAGTCATGATATTTTCGTTAGTTTACTGTCAAAATAAACGAAAATATCACGACTTAACCTGACCAATCGTCATGAGCGTACAGTTGACCTAAAACTTTCATGGATTTTGGAATCTTAAAGCGTATATGATATTCTCTAAACTAAAATGTATAACTGCCTCACTATTTGTTTCTCTAAAACATGAATGTTATTTTTTTAAATCCTCGATTAAAACTGGACAATAAAAAACAAGTAATGTTAAAAAATATTACAGGGCGTCAAATCGAAAAGATCCGAACATATTTGCGTGTAAAGACATAATTTTCATAATTGACAACTTTTCTAATTTAACTTAATCTAATCTGGTCTGGTCTAAATTCAAAGCTGCTTGAACTTCCCCCTCCCCTCTAATCTGAGATTTAACTTAGTTTAATTTATCTCTAAAAATATTCTTTTCCTAATTTTGATTTTTAGGTTAAGAGTAGTTCTGTCTTAACCCTGGACTGCATAGGCGAATCAATTCATCATGCATAGCGGAGTCCAATTGGACCCCACACTATGCATTCCAAGGTTAAAAAAAGATTATTCTATGTATCCAAAGCATGAAGACTATTTATGTTGTTACTGAGTTTTACCATTTGATAATAGTGACTTTTGACTTCAGAGACTTTGTCATGTCAAAATGAAGACTGAAATACTTATTTATAAAAACATTCACCATGTTTTGATTATATCCTTTCAGTCCACTGTTTCAAAACCTGTGAACTTGATTCAAAATATCTCTTCTTAAAACATATTAACATGTTTATCATTTGACTTTTAGCTTATGTGTTATACAGTATTTTTACGAAATGTTAAATACATGCGTACTTTTCCGTTATACCCCGCAATTTCTTCTTTCCCGGTTAGGTTAACTGTACGCCCTTGACAATTGGTTAGGTTAAGTCATGATATTTTCGTTAAAACTAACGAATATTTTAACTAACATATTACGATTTAACCTAACCAATTCTCAAGGGCGTACAGTTGACCTAACCGGGAAAGAAGAAATTGTGGGGATAAAACGGAAAAGTAACAAAACAGGTGTTATCTGCGTGCGTGGCTGTAAATATTAAATATGACAACTTTATTTACTTCAAGTTATTTGAGTTCCCGAAAGATACAGGGTGTTCCGTAAGTCCCTTTACCCCTAAATATTTTTCTACTAGACTAAGGTGAGGGGGTAAAGGGGGTAGAGGAATTTATGGGACACCCTGTACATTGTATTTATATAATATATCAAAACTAACGTTTTCAGTTTGGAGTTTTTGATTTTTGTAATTTGCGCTTTTAGAAAATATTTTAACAGTAAAAAAATGTACTCAATTTTTATACGTACTAGTACAGTTCCCGCCGCTTCGCTGACGGTTAGACAGGCTAAACAACAAAAAAAGAACCCAGCCGTGAAAATTTTGAGCTTCACATTGTGTCAACATTTCTGAATCTGGTATCTCCCAAAACCTCCTCACCCCCATTCATACAACTTGGGGGCTAACCCCCTCCCCCATTACCCCCACCCCTCCCCATTACCCCACCCATCTCCCATTGCTAAGCTACAGAAAAGAACACAGTCATGAAAATCTTGAGCTTCACATTCCCGCCCGTAATACAATTTCTGAATTTTTTTCTCACAATTTTTTCTAACAATTTCTGAAAGTGTGACGGACAGACAGCTCTCTTATTATAGTATAGAATCTAATTATTAATTAGGCTGCTAGTATATTCACACTAAACTCCTAGCCAGCTATATATATATATATATATTGTGAACAGACGTGTTTTGTCGAGTGTTATCAATTGAATAAGTGGCTTTCGTTGAAGTGTTTTAAACAAAAAAGTGTTCCGTGCATTATTAACTAAATTACTTCGTGCTACTAATCATTCATTAACGAATATATTTCATTTATTGACGTTATTCAGTACTATATTATTTGATCCAACCAAGGCTACTGAACGTGGCTTGCCTTGTTTGGTTTTCAAATCAATCAGAAAACGTGCAGTCATAAGGTTGAAATTCCCTTGGCTTGCCTTTGTTGTTTTTCAAATCTATCAGAAACGTGGTTTCTTAAGGTTCAGATTTCCTTCACACACTACCTGACCTCCAAAAGGGTCACCTACCGTGGGAAAAAAAGGATTAAGTCAGTAAACATCGACCAGATAAGTTTCATTTCATACTTTTTCTTTAACATTTCTTTCGTCGGTAGCTTAATTCTATATTAATTTAGTAATAAATTTGTGTTACAGGAACCTGTTTCTGCGTTTCAAGAACGCGGTAGACCTACGTTGTAATTTATTAATTTCCAAACGCTCGTTTTTTGTTTTTTTTTTGTTTTTTGTTGTTTAACTAATTAAAAGCATGGCACCCCCGTCAAGTACTTGCAGTCGCTGTGAAGGGAAATTTGCTGCTTACGCGTTTACAATGGCTAATAATAATGAACAGTTAGTTTGCAGGTGGTGCTCAAGCATGGAAGTGCTGAGGAACGAGTTAGAACGTGAGGGAGGCCAGGGTGAGACTTGAAGAAAGCGTGATGCTCCTGACGGCAAAATTAGAATCCCTTGAGACTCCAGTTACGACCTCCTGCCTCAGTTTCTACTAATAATATAAATAGCCCTCTCTCTTCCCCTAGTTCCCAACCCTTCGTTCGAGTGCGAATGGAGCCCCATTGAGAAAGCAAAGACCTGTCTACCAGTAATAACAAGCAATAAGTTTTCTGTTTTAGGTTTCGAAGATGCTGATGAACCGGAAATACGACTCGTTGGCGATTCCATTGTTCGAGGGCAGCTCGAGGAATTCTGTGGGAGAAACCCTCGTCGTAGGCGCCGTTACTGCTACCCTGGTGCAAGGGTGGAGGATATAACTAATAGTGTTGACCATTTTACAGACGGTACCACCGAGGACACAACGTATGTTATTCATGTCGGTACTAATAACGTTTTAAATTCTAGATCGGAAGAACTGCTGGCTAGGTACAGGGACTTATTAGAGCGATTAAAGGAGAAAACTAATAAGATTGTTTTAACAGGTATACTTCCTCGAATTATCCAACGAAGCGATTTCTACAGCAAGGCGACCTATATTAACAATAACCTAAAGTCTCTTTGCCAACAGGAAGGAGTGCATTTTGCAAATTTTTGGAACAGTTTCTACGGCAGGAGGGACTTGTTCCTCGAGGATGGACTTCATCTTAATGAAGTTGGAGCTGCGCGTTTAGGAAGACTATTTCATAATACTGTCTCTTCTTTTCAGGCTGCCGTAACCGAACGGTCCCAGCGTAAATTCCACAAATTTCCCCCGCGCTCGCGAAGGTGTCGCAATTACAAACAATTTGAAGGTTCTATCCTTAAATGCTCGTAGCCTACGAAATAAAATAAACGAATTTTTTTCTTTAATTGCTTGTAAAGACTATGATTTAATTGCGATAAATGAATCGTGGCTTAGCACTGAAACACGTGACTTTGTAGGGGAGTATCAAATTAAAGGTTATAGACTTTTTGTTAAAAACAGAATAGGTAGGCGAGGAGGCGGTGTTATGTTGTATATCAAAGATAATATTGCGAACGTTATAGAAGTAAAGCACTCAATTCCAGAACCGATAGATTCGACTATAGCAGAACTTAAATTGAACGATTTCAAACTTCTTGTTGCGGTTATATATAGGCCCCCAAATCAAACAGCTGATACGGACGAAGCGTTATATCGTGAACTAAAGAGAATAATCGGTAGTGAGCAGGCTTTAGTTATGGGTGACTTTAATTGCGCCAACGTGAATTACGATACAATGCAGGGAGACGCGGAAGGTAATCGTTTAGTTAATTTTCTCGAGGATAGCTTTCTTATTCAAAAGGTTGGGGAACCTACGAGGTTGGACAGTATTTTAGATTTAGTAATAACTACGGATGATAGGCTAATTACTGATCTTCAAGTAATAGAACCGTTGAGCAATAGCGATCACAATATGGTAGAGTTTGTCCTCTCAGTAAGTCACTCGAAACCAACTAACTCGACTAAAATTCCTAACTTCCAGCACGCAGACTTTAGTAAATTTCGAAATAAATTTTCACACGTCAATTGGGAAAACGTAATGGGGAACTCCAACGCAAAACTAATGTGGGAATCGTTCGTAACGGTATTTAGGACTATAAATGAGGAATGTGTACCGTACAAAATTAAGCGTGCGAAAGTAAACAACAAGCCCTTGTGGTTTACTTCTAGAGTAGGAGACATTATAAAGAGTAGAGATAGGGCTTATAGGCTATATAAGTGCGATAAAGATAATCTGTTGTTACGAAACAACTACATATCTCTAAGGCGTGAAGCTAAAAGTGTAATAAAAAAGTCAAAACGCGAATTTGAAATCTCCATAGCTCGTGACGGTAAAGAAAACCCCAAGCGATTCTTTCAATACGTCAATAATAGAAATCCAGTAAAAAGTGTCTTAGGTCCATTAAAAATGTAAATGGAGATCTAGTCTCTGAAAAAGGAAATGGCTACCTTGCTAAACGAATTTTTTACGTCAGTTTTTACTATAGAAGATGTAACGAATATCCCTACGGTCATAGACATAATACCTTTTGATAATGGTAATATTTTGGATAATATTGTCGTTAGTGAAGGGGAAGTAATGCGCTATATTGATAAAATGAAAACGCGTAAATCACCGGGTCCGGATTCCATATATCCCATACAACTAAAAGAATTAAAAGATAGCATTGTTGTGCCGCTAACAAAGATTTTTAATGCGTCTATTTCTGAGGGGTGCGTACCAGATAATTTCAAGTTAGCAAACGTAACACCTATCTTTAAGAAAGGCGATAAAGGTGCGGCGGGAAATTATAGGCCAATCAGTTTAACGTCTGTTGTAGGTAAGCTACTGGAATCAATAATTAGGGATCGTATAGTCGAACACTTAGAAGTGCATAATCTGTTAGAAATACGCAGCACGGTTTTAGGCGAAACAAATCTTGCTTAACTAATCTTTTAGAATTTTTTTTTTGTTTTTTTTGTTTTTCCAAAGCGTGGTTGACGTTTACGATAGACATCGGGCGGTTGATGTAGTGTATTTAGATTTTCAAAAAGCGTTTGACACCGTGCCGCACAAAAGACTCATTGAAAAAACTAAGGCTCATGGAATCAGGGGTGTAGTAATAAATTGGCTAGAAGAGTGGTTGCGAGGCAGGAAACAGAGGGTGGTCGTTGATGGAGCGGAGTCGTGTTGGGCTAATGTAGCGAGTGGCGTTCCTCAGGGTTCTGTATTGGGCCCCTTGCTTTTCTTATATATATTAACGATTTAGATGTCGGCCTAGTCAGTACAGTTTCAAAGTTTGCGGATGACACGAAGCTGGGTGGTAGGGCGATTAATGACGAAGATAGAGGTAAAATTCAGGAAGATCTGAATAAAATCGTTGATTGGTCAGTCACATGGCAAATGAGATTTAACGTGGATAAGTGCAAAATTTTGCATATAGGTTCGCGTAACGGTAATTTTGCGTATAGTATGTCAGGGAAAGATTTAACAAGCGTAGAGCAGGAAAAAGATTTAGGAGTTATAGTCACTGGTGATTTAAAAGTAGCGAAACAAAGTACAGCAGCGGTCAATAAGGCGAACAAAGTGTTAGGTTTTATAGCTCGAAATTTTGAGTACAAATCGCGCGATATTATAGTTCCTCTTTATAAATCATTAGTTAGACCCCATTTGGAGTACGCGGTCCAATTTTGGAATCCGCATATGCGCAAAGATATAGACAAAATCGAAAGAGTTCAAAGACGAGCAACTAAGATGATTCCGTCTCTTAGGTCAAAGTCGTACGAGGATAGGCTTAAGGAGTTAAAATTGACTACACTCGAGACTAGGAGGTTAAGGGGTGATCTAATCCAGGTTTTCAAAATTATGAATGGGTTCGATAACGTAGATAGAGATAGCTTTTTCGAAATATCTCAATATAATAGGACTAGAAATAACGGGTGTAAGTTGACAAGTAGAAGGTTCGAGACAGCAGTTGCGAAAAACTTTTTTACGCATAGAATAGTAAATAGCTGGAATAGTTTGCCGGTAGAAGTAATTAGTAGCACGTCTATAAACATGTTTAAAAATCGATTAGACGCATATGTTGATAGAAAGGGTATAGTTTAAGGTAGTAAAATTAAGGCTTTGTGGGGATAGATCCCACAGCTCAACACAAGTGTTGTGGGATATAGGGAGGCAGCGTCTTGGGTTAGGGGATACTCTCTGTCCTTACACACCCATTTAAAGAGATTCCTCTGCCGAGCGGTGCCCCCCATAGTACTGTGAGGTATTGAAAAACTCATGATCTTCACTTGCCCCACAAACACCTTTAAATGGGAGACCCATAATGGGTGATACACATTTCTACATTACTGTACAGTCTTTACAGCCACACCTACACTTTTCCTCGTAAGTGTATATATTGTAATGTATATGGTTGTAAATTTTGACTTGGTCCGCAATCGATATGGACCGTGACTTGATGGATACCGTAATGAAATTGACTGGATTCTTTGGATCTGATATATTTGCATGTCCGTTATAAATAGATATAGAGTGTAACATATTTGTGGATAGTAGTCTATTATGACTTGATCCTCTGGATCGAGAGATTCTATCTTTAGTTTTAAATCGATAATTAATTATTTTTGAATTGATAATTGTTTAGTTTCGTAAAAATTGGTCGTTGCCATTACCGGCAGTTTTTACATAAATTTCTTATGTTCTTGTGGTTCGGAACCCACGTAAAATTGTAGGTCCCCTCCGCCACCACGGAGGACACACAATACACGATTACGAACACAGTTAGGTAGACCAGCCATGAGTGGATCCTAGGGTCTTTGTTGGTCTGAAACATTATAACATTATAACATTATATATATATAATATATAATATATATATATATATATATATATATATATATATATATATATATATATATATAAAGTTAACTTCAACATATTTATTTTTTAAATTAAGATAAAAATCATTGGCAACCTAAACCAAATCAAACATTCTTTTCAAGATTCAAAAGTATCCGATAGATATAAATTAACTTTGCTTTGTTAGTAATACAAATTAACCATAAACGCCTTTTTATCACGAGGAAAACAAAATTAAAACTAATGGATTACACACACACACACACACACATATTCTTATACATATATATATATAATATATATATATATATATAATAAATATATATATATATAATATATATATATATATATATATATATATATATATATATATAATATATATATAATATATATCGTCATATCACTCCTTAGATCACAAATATATTATACATATACCTAGCGCTGTATTATTTAATATTCTGTATTGGGCGAGCAATGAAACAAACTCGATCTATAATGAAAAAGTGATTTTGGTTTTATGTTATTAAGGTTTCTCATATCAGATACATTTATTAAAATTATTTCTATAAGACTAAAACACTTTTAAAAAAGAAAACATAAAAAACATATCATGATTTTATCGAAACAATTTTATTTTCAAATAGACTGGTCCCCCAATTAATGGGGATTCAATCATTTGGTCAATAAAACTATAGTCATGAACAAATCTTAAGCTTCACAAATCTTCACAATGTGAAGCTCAAGATTTTCATGGCTGCGTTCTTTTACAGACAGACAGACACACAACTTGCTTATATATATATATAATATATATATATATATATATATATATATATATATATATATTATATATATATATATATATATATATATTAAAAGCAAGTTGTGTGTGATTTTGTCTGTCTGTCTGTCCGTCCTTTTGTTAACTTTTGGGTCTCTAAAAAGACTGAATTAGCTAAACAGGGCCCTACGGGCGGTGCTGGGGCCTTCGGGCCCAGTAAGTGGGGGACCACAGGCTCCCCAATTACTGGGGGTTTAATTATTTGGTCAATAAAAACTATAGAAAAGAACGCAGCCATGAAAATCTTGAGCTTCACATTGTCAAGATTTGTGAAGCTTAAGCTTTTCATGGCTGCGTTCTTTTCTATAGTTTTATTGACCAAATAATTGAACCCCCCCCCCCCCAGTAATTGGGGGACTGCGGGGCCCCCAGTTACTGGGGGATACGACGAAAAATAAAAAACGATTTGAATAATTAAAATTTAATACAATCAGCCGACCCCAAGCAAGTGCTGGACATAACAGCTAATGTATATATATATAAATGAACATAATTTATATAAGTAATCTTACCTGCACCTTGTGTATATAGATCGACGTGCGGGTAGCAATTCTTATCTTGGATAATCTCTAGGAGCGCTCCATTTTTCAATATTAAACATACACTCATAAAACATATACCATTTGAAAGCTCACATTTTTCTGAGTCTAAAAATGTAGTAATCCAAAAGTATCAATAACAAATAAAAAGTAACGATTTAATTAATTGTTTGACGCGTGACGTCATTAACTACATTATAAAGGTTGGCTAAGTTATAAATCTTCAGGCGCTGTTATAAGATGGTATTTTTGGTAATTGTTACGCTAACTTAACCTAACATGAATATGTTATTACATTATCATTTGTATAATTTAGGTCTCGGGGGTACGGGGGCGGAGCCCCCGTAAAGATCACGCATCACAAATTGATCGGTATAGGGTTTTATATTTAAACCTAGTTACTTTTTATTTGCTATTGATACTTTTGGATTACTACATTTTTAGACTCAGAAAAATGTGAGCTTTCAAATGGTATATGTTTTATGAGTGTATGTTTAATATTGAAAAATGGAGCGCTCCTAGAGATTTACCCGTATCTTACCTTGTACGAACATCTACAACTTCCAGAACATGCTCTACATTTGAATACTATTGTAGTGCAATCCGGCGAGGAATACAGTTCTGCATTGTAAACACAATTGGAACACAGGGATCACTTTATACACAAATAATACATATCACGGAAGTAAAAAAAACCACGAAATCAAACACACACTAGATCAAAAACACACACTAGATCAAAAACACACACTAGATCAAAAACACACACTAGATCAAAAACACACACTAGATCAAACACACACACTAGATCAAACACAAGAAAGTGTGTTACACGTTCGACGTCAGAATGAAAACTGAATTTTTTTTTCTGTGATGGTATTTACAAATATTTTTATTCGAATTTTAATGTCCAGAAATTTTTTTACTTTTTAAATTTTGTATAAATAAAGATTAGATAGAGTTGGTTCAGATTAGGTTACGATGTAAAGTTAGGTTAGAGTCTGTTACACTGGGTTAGCCTAAGTTAGATTAGATAAAATTTAATTAGGTTAAATTGGAGAGTTTTATTTTTTGTGATCTTTGTTAGCGCGGATCCAGGCGCTGTCGTCGAAATATACTGTATATATATCATTCGCGGGGAAAAATTTACGGTATCTCTAGAATTTGATCCGTCCATCGAAATTTCTCTCTTTCAAAAAGAAAGTCTCAGTACCGCAAAACTTATCTTGGGTAATGGTAAAATTTAAACGATTACTTTGTCTATTCAGAACCTGAAAAACCTATAATTCACAACCAAATTTAGGTTACTTTCCATACTGAAGGAACAAATTGAGATATTGTTGACCTAACCGGGTATTCAGTTGACCTAACCGGGCATTTAGTTGACCTAACCGGGCATTCAATTAACCTAACCGGGTGTGTGTGTGTGTGTGTGTGTATATATATATCGAAACCTACGGTAAAATTATTGAATGTTTGGTTAGGTTACTTGAATGCTCAGTTAGGTCAACTGTACGCCCTTGACGATTGGTTAGGTTAAGTCGTGATATTTTCGTTAAAACGCGGGATATTTTTGCTACTCGCACGAAGGGTAGAAAAAATAACTGAATGCCCGGTTAGGTTAATTGAATGCCCGGTTAGGTCAACTGTACGCCCTTGACGATTGGTTTAGTCGTGATATTTTCGTTAAAACTAACGAAAATATCACGACTAAACCTAACCAATCGTCAAGGGCGTACAGTTGACCTAACCGGGCATTCAAATTTTGTCCTATGTAAATAATGGTTCTCTATAAACCGGAAATATGATAGAATATAATAGAATTTTCAAGATATGTATCTTGTGTACATATCTTAAAAATTCTATTATGTAAATAAGATAAGTAAAACCTGTTAAATTATCTCCCCCTAATATTGACCTTTTAAACTATATCCCCCCTCTCTGAAGCTGGAGGGGGAAATAGTTTAAAAGATCCATATAAGTTAATATAAATATAAATAAATATATGCGAAGCTACGAATGATATTCGTATAATTTTGGCTTAAAGATCAAGTCAGTAATGGAAATGGAGGTTGAGAGAATTGGGTGTAAAAAAAAAAAAGCATAAACTTGAAATGAATTTAAGGTGATTGTATAGTACATATTGTACAGGATTATTGTACTAACTTTGCCACTTACGTACGTGTGATAAAGTGTAGGAAGGAAATTTTTTTTAATATGAAACTAATATTTAAAGTCAGTTAAAGTCACTTTTAAGGAACGACACACAGTTGGGTACATACCTGTTAATTAGTTATCAATTAGTGTCTTATGTAGTTATGAATTACCTTTTATATATATATATATATATATATATTATATATATATATATATATATGATGAATAAAATCACGAAGGAAAGGAAACACAAAAAGGTGCTCAAGCGCTTTCGTCTAATGACATCCTCAGGATGTCATTAGACGAGGATGTCATTAGACGAAAGCGCTTGAGCACCTTTTTGTGTTTCCTTTCCTTCGTGGTTTTATTCATCATAAATATTTTTCACGTGTTACTTTCGTGAAATAATTTTCATATATATATATATGTTAAACACAGACCGTGCATGGAACAAGGAACTCTTCTGGGAAAATTAAATCCACTATAATCCGAATAAGTAATGGTAAATGACAAATACCATAGTTTTTCTTTTTCATGATGCTAGCCCGACGTGGGGACCATTCTGAGTTTGTGTATAATATAATATAATTATATATATATATATATATATATATATATATAGTTGTTCTTCATAATTTATTTTTATGTAGATCGATTTGTTATCTTAGATATAAAATTATTGCTTCAAATTTGGAACAATTCCCATTTTCATTTGACGTTCGGAAATAGGAATTTGTGGAATGGGCATTCCATATTTGGGAAAAGAGTTTCCTGATTTGGGAAATGGTAAAAAGAAAACTTTGACGCAATTGCAGGCCCGACCGGTATTTTCTATGAAAGTTTAAAAAAATCTAATTTAAAAGGGGAATTCCTACAATGAGAATGAATCAATTTGATAATCGCCTCCTTTGACATTCCCACTGTGGTATTTCACATTCTTGGACCAAGACTGAAATGAGAACGGCCGAAATTGGGAAGAGACCAAAACTAAGGACAGTATGTTGTATAGCGTATGGTAAAATATAACTTCTAAAAACAGTTTATAACTAAAAAAAAAATGAATAAGTTAGAATTTAATATTTAATTTAAGGTCTTGGGGGGAAAAAATCAAGACTCGGATTAAATAAATTGACTTTATTTAAAAACTTTTAAAATGCTTCATCGTTCATTTTAACCTTAATTCAGTTATCCATTGAGAAGTGTTCTTGTTATTACCTGTACTTATTATTGTTTACAATTACTGCTTTTTAAATAATTTAAACTATAGGAATTTACATTTCAATTATGTTGTCTTCAATGCAGTTTCAGGCAGAAGTGTTTCACTTTTAATGATCTCTTCCCAATCTCCGCCGTCATTCCCCTTTGAGTATTTGTTCCAAGAATGAAAATTTCCAAAATACGGATACCAAAAAGAGGCAGTTCTCAAATCGACCCATTCTCATTCCCAGAATGTAGAATTTCCCACTTTAAGTTTAAGGGGGGAATACCTTTCGTGTCGCTATTTTTTTTTGTCACAGTCTTCGTTTGACCGATTAGTAACCACTCAATGGGATTCCCATTCGCATTCGTGGTCCACGAGTGAGAATGTACAAAAGTGAAAAAATTCATATTTGAGAAAAGCAGTTTTTGATTTGGGAAATAATGTCACTACATTCCCACTCGCGGCAAACGGCGCGGAGTGGGAATGTTTAATATTTCCTAACCTAAATTATTTTAACCAATCAGAACCTAACCTGACATTAACCTAACCAATCAGAACCTAATTTATCGTATTCTAACTAATCATAATCTAACCTAACCAATCGTAACCTAACCCGGACCAAAGTGGGAAAGGCAGTGGATGATAATGAGAATGACGTGAATTGGGAATAAACCGATTTGAAAATTCTTCGTTTGAGTTTCTCACTTTCCCATTCTTGGCCGCGGAATCGAATGGGAATGACGGTGAGTGAGAGTAAACCTTTACGTCCAATCATCGTCATTCCCATTTCATTTCCGCACCCAAGACTGGGAAAGTGAGAATGTCAAAGGAGGCATTTTAAAATCGATCTATTTCCAATTCACGTTATTCTCATTCTCATCCACGGCCTTTCCCACTTTGGTCCGGGTTAGGTTACGATTGGTTAGGTTAGGTTATGATACAATAAGGAGGGTTATGGCTGGTTAGGTTATGATTGGTTATGATACAATAAGGAGGGTTATGGTTGGTTAGGTTACGATTGGTTATGATACAATAAGGAGGGTTATGGTTGGTTAGGTTATGATACAATAAGGAGGGTTGTGGTTGGTTAGGCTAATGATAGGTTAGGACTTTGGTTATGAATGGTTAAAATAAGTTGGGTTACAAAATATTAGCTCTTCCCATTTGGCGCCGTTTCATCGACAAAAACATCGTGTCCCAAATCAAAACACGCTTTTGTCAAATACAGATTTTTCACATTTGGGCATTTTCATTTGAGGACCCAAAATGGGAATGAGAATGGCATAGAATATTGGAAATAATCTTCCTTACGAGCTGTTGGTTGACGTGAGTGAATTTCCATCACCCATTAAAGGGAAGGCAACTCGCACTATTACGTACGTAAATGTCTAAATTTTTCATAGGCAGGTTTGATTATATTTAATTTTAGTTCTATACTTCTGAATACAATATATAATCCCGCAACCTCTCAAATGCTGTGAACTTATACTCATAAAGTCCTTTGCAAAGATTTGCTTCTTAATTCGGTAAGAAAAAATTGTTATTAAATTATTATAGATACAATCATGTGCGGTAGATATAAAGAAATAGGTACGATATATGTAAAATAAGTTATCGTATAAATTTTTGTAATATAATTATATATATACAGGGTGGCGCAAAAGTTAGAAATTAAAGAGTTATCATTATATAAATTATAATTTTTTTAACTAAAAAATTATAAATTATAAATTGTTAGTTAGGCTATATATTATAAAGTTTTTAACTAAAAAAAAAGGTAATTTTTATTTAAAAATAGTGGCGACCATAGAAAGGAAAAAAAAATCATTCTCTCTCGTTCCTTTGACTCCTAACTTTTGCTCTAAATTTATAAAATTTGTAGAAATCGTTCTCCAATTTTGCGTCTAAGAAATTAATATAAAAGTGCTGAAACAATCCTGAACCGTCGTTCAAACTCAACAAAAGTAAGTAACAATTCTCTATCGAAATAAGAAATATTTTTATATGAAAAATATGTCCCCAAATTTGTAATCACTGAAAATGCACTGAATTCTTAACGGTTTTTCGAAACGTATTTTAATATTTTCATTACATGGCGATTATTTCGACTTTTTTGGACAGACTGTATTATGTAAGTATATACGTAGCTTTGATTTATGTATTGTACCAGCATATTTTTACCCAGATTAACACCAAAACTATATTTATAAACTATATTTGTATCTATTTGTGTATCTCTATCTATCTATCTATAATTTAGTTTGAAGATTTACTTTTCCGTTAACACTTATTTAATCCAGAGTCTTAACGATTTCATAATTTGAGTTTCCTTCTTCAGGTAGCTCTGAAACGCCAGCAAGCAGCCGAGGACGCTCTCGCTCTCAGCTTCCGCGTCGCTTCGACGGGGGACAGCCATCCCTTTCTACCCCAGGGACCCATATTTGGTCTTCCTGTCACTGAACCTAAGGTGAACAGTAACAAAGGTGAGCTACTGACGTAGGAGCAATAACTAATAGAGGTTGATACAGTCCGTACTGTAAAATATACACGTGTGTAATGTACAGTATTTCAGAACGAAGTTGCGTTATCGGGAAATAATTCACTGGGCAACAAAAAAATTTTTTTCGTGTCCCAAGAATGAAAATACCTTATTCTTATAGTATTTTCTGTGCTGAATCCAAATAAGTTTGTAAAATTTCTCTATCAGGTCTGGTTTTTTGTGTGACATGCAATTTAATTTTTAAAACCCATATAGTTACATACTTATTAAAATATGATCGAAAAGACATACCTGTAGTTTAAAAAGTAGCTTGTTTTGATTTTCTGCTGTGCTTTCCTCAGGCATGTCTCTCTTAAGAGTCCAGCAATAGTCAGCCAGCATACTGGGGCTCCATTTGCCTTGGTAACGGTTTTCCATGCAGAAATTCCTGATGAAAACGCTCACCATGTTCGTCGCTTACCGCACCAGGTTTTCCGGAAAAAGTCCAAGTGAGAGTCCAAGAAATGAACCTTTAATGACATATTGCACCCCATTGCTTGGTAAGACTTAAGAAGATCTCCTACTATTTCAGGATAGTTTTCGGCCTTGTGATTTCCCAAAAAATTTGTGCAGACACTTTTGAAACTCTGCCACGCAGCTTTCTCAACTTCATTCAACTCTCCTTCAAATCTCTCATCTCTTACAATTCCTGATCTGAGGGCCTACAAAAATGCCTTCTTTAATCTTGGCATCACTGATCCGGGAAACTTATTTCTCAAGTATGTGAATCCTGTTTGCGCTTTATCCATCGCTTTAACAAAGTTTTTCATAAGTCCAAGCTTGATATGCAAAGGAGGAAGGTACACTTTCTCAGGGTCAACAAGTGAACTATTCACAACATTTTTCTTGCCTGGAACAAGTGAGGTGCGTTTTGGCCAATCCTTCTTAACGTAGTGGTTTTGCTTGTCCCTACTGCCCCACTCACATAAAAAACAACAGTACTTTGTAACCTAGCTGCAACCCTAGCAAAAGTGCAATGACCTTCAGATTTCCACAGATATTCCACTTATATTTCTGATACTGAAACTTTTCTAAAAGCAACTTCATGTTGTGTCGTATGACTCTTTCATGTTTGCAGCATGTGCAATAGGTACAGAAGGAAATTTATTTCCGTTGTGAAGAAGGACTGCTTTCAAGCTGACTTTTGAGGAGTCAATGAACAATCGCCACTCATCCACGTTATGTTCATGACCAAGAGCCCCCATGACTGAATTAACATCTTTACAAAACACAAGTCGATCTTCATGGGAGAACCATTCTTTGAATTCATCATGGCGGCTGCGGAAAAAACAAACTTTAGTGTCACGTTGCAGTAGATTCCAACCCTTTAATCTTGACCTAAAAGTTCAGCCTGCTTCTTAGATAATTTCAAATCACGAACTAGGTCATTTAGATCTCCTTGTGACAGTAAATGTGGTTCATTGAAGGAACAGGTAGCCTGGAAGTTGGATCAGAAATGTCTTCATCTTTTTCCTCGTGATATGCTACAGCTACGTTTGATTCCTCATCACTAAACTTACATGTTCAGGAGGATTTGGTACTGGAAGTTGAGCACTGTGGGGAACTGGCCTCATTGCAGACGGTAGATTAGGGTATTTCATAAGGCTCTTTGTTTTTGAAGTGATCCCCTTTGTATTTACCAGGCATAAATAGCAGTCTGTTGTGTGATCTTTGGGTTCCCTCCAAATCATTGGAATAGCAAATGGCATGTGACGTGAACCGTTTAGCCATCCTGTAAGTAGTCTTACACATGTCACACAACAAATGTGAGGGCCCAACTCTTGTCCTGATCGCCTACTTTACATCCGAAATAAAGTTCATAGCATTTTTTTACTAATGGTGTAAAGTTACGTTTCTGGGATTTTAAAGTTAGATCACATACATAACAAAGGAATTAGATGATTCAGACAGTTCCGCGGCATTACAAAACATCTATATGAACACAACACTGGTGTAAAATTAACAAGAAGCAACAGCACTAGCTGTTAACACTGTGACATTTACAAGCAGACTGACTGGAGCTGCTCTAGCCTCTACACACAGAAACTAGGCTCATGTCTGAACAGGTACAAACATGTTTCAACCTGCACAGTCTGCTGCTCCGACCAAATTTATCCTGCCAGCATTATCAGAACTTTCTCCCCAAAGGAATAAATTGTACTAATTTTACAGAAAAATTAATACAACATATATATTAATATTAATATATTTTATTATAGTTATATTTTAATATAATATATTATTATATTTATTATTTTTATAATGTTTTATATTATAATATTGTTATATACTTAATTATATATAATATGTTATTTTTTTTATCCGGTGATCATGCTAAATGAGAAAAAAATGAACATAGCGTCACAAGTAAACTAAGCCTGATAGAAAAATCTGATTTCATATTTAGATTCAGCATGAAAAAGTACACTTAGAACACCATCAAAACCCTTGTGACAAAATTGTTGTTGACCAGTGTAATTTTAAGAAGGTAATTTTTTCTTAATTAATTATATTTGTTTTTTTTTTTTAAATCTTGATCATAATAATTTTAAATAATTTCATTTCAAACCAGAAGAATAAAAACAATCAATATGGAAATATTTCATAAAAAAATTATCATAAAAAAGTAACATTTTATTTTAAAAATAACGATAATAAATACTATTTGGGAAAGGCGTACGAGAAATACGGAGATAAACATTTAAAATTAAAGCGAAAAAAGTAGTTTTATCGTTTTATTAAAGTATTCCCTCTTAAAAATTAGTACAGAAAATGGAAAATTACTGTGGTATCATTTCCCGTTACATTGTCGAGGTTAAACGACAGTGGGTCTTTTCAGAAGTTGGATGGCTGATTGTCCCGTGCATTCGGATGATGGAGCGACCCGTGGTTCGGATCCCACGTAAAAAGCGTGTGTCCTTTCCGTCAAATGACCTTTACCGTTAGAAAGAGTTTAATTAAACAGCCACAATTAAACATCGTTATTAACTAATTAACTAATTGTATTGTTTAGTAATTAGTATTAACTAATTAGCATTGTTATTATATTTGATGGAAAGAAAGGTTACCTTATAGTCAATAAATCGTTATTTTTTCCTCCACTTTCAAAAAGATAATTTGAAAAGAAACTTAAAAATGGGATCAAATCCTCGTAAAACGAAAACCAAAATATTTCATACCTCACAAAAATATCTCGATTGAACGAGACGAAAAGAGTCTAATCCGATCCTTTCAATCTACATTTATATAATTTATACGAGTCTAATAATATTAGATTAAAATACCTCATGACGAGTGTCACAAAGAAAGTGACGTCAGATGAGTTAATAAAAGGTTTGGTATGAATCATTCGTGTAATGATTATTAACTTTTTTCAAAGATACTTAGCGTTTGTTATTTGCATAGCGACGCCGCACGCTATCGAAGTCTTTTAGCTTAATGGATAGTCGTAGGAAACCAAATGCCGCATCAGCTTCATCTTTAAGTACGAAAATGCGATTCGTTAACAAAGGAAAATGATCTTAAGATACCAACGGTTGAATCAACATGAACCGACATGTCACGAACAGGTGGAAAACCTCACAGGAAACCTGTCACTCAAAAAGAATTTTCGCTTGTCTTCTTTTTTCTTTCTTTCTATATATATATATATATATATATATATATATATATATATATATATATAATATATATATATATTATTATTATTATTATTTTTTTTAATATCACTATAATATTTAGAGCGACCAACACTAATATAATGCCTATATATTACGTGCGCAATCGACAAATTACTGAAAAAAAGGTATCTTTATAAAACTGTATAGAAACATACAGGTAAAAATTACATCCAAATAGATTTTTATTAACTGTCATAGATAAAAGTTTGTATTTTATAATACATTTTTTATAATGTATTTTATTATTTTGTATTTTAAATGTTTATTTTTTCGAACTTTCAGGGGATGAATCTGTCAACGATGATATTCTGGAGGAGTCCGGTACGCAGTCCCCGCAACCCGTGTCCCCCGCAATGTCTCCTACTTCTACGTCAGTCGTTCCCGCGGGTAATGACGAAGAGAAGTCCTCCTTCGGCAACGAATTGGGAGATAATTCCTTCATTCAGAACCATCCCAAAAGGCCATCGTCAACTAGCGACGAAGGAAAGCCTCCCGCGAGGGTCGATAAGGGCGGCGTTCTTTCAGCGAGAGCGGAGGAATCAACTTCTCCCGAAGGAATGATGTCCGGAGATGAGGAACTCCCTTCCGTTCCCTCTCAAAGGCAGAAGGAGGACCTTTCGGGTATCGAGATTCTGAGCAAGATCTTCCCGAATGAAAAACGAGGCGTTTTGGAGTTGGTCCTCAGCGGTTGTCAGGGAGATCTCCTCCGCGCGATCGAGCACTTTCTTTCGGTGAACGAAAACCTGAAGCGGACTCCTCCCATAAACGCCGTAGCGATGCGTCCCTTGAGCGAACCGCATCACCATCCTATATCGCATAAACCAACCCTCGGGGGAATCAAATCCGCTTTTACGCCCCTAAGCCCTTCTTCAATGCCAACGACGCACGCCTTAATCACATCGAGCCGCGTCACGCCGGACTTACCTCGTCCTCCGCTTTACTCCGAGTGTATGGCACCGAGGGGATTTGGCTCATCCCCATTTCTTCCCATTGGCGCGAGTTATCCACCCCTTTTTCCTCATCTGCTTCCGGTAATACCCCCTTTCCCAATTTCCAGACCCTACAACGAATGCGTGGACTCCGCGGAGCCGCGTCACGAAATCCCGTCCGAAATGTTACCCTCGAGAAATCCAGTGATGGACTATCGTGCCCGTCTGGATTTTCTGTCCCGGCCGGAAATGAGACTCGGTTTGGAAATTCGGTCCGATCTGCGTTTGCGGTCTCCGGCCACTGACGATAGCACGTAGGGGCAAACTACGCCAATAACCAAAACTGAAACTTCTCTTTAAGAATTATTTCATTATAATTTTTTTTTAAAATATAACTCGCTCAAAGCAATAATGTTTTCTATCCGTACGAGAACATTTTACGCCATCGTAATTACGTAACAAACTCGCTACATACAATCTAAGGTGGATATTTTGGCTTGATAGAATCGCTCACTTTCACTACAAAATGTATACAAGATATATTATGTAAGCTGCAAGCTCTATATATATATATATATATATATATATATATATATATACCTCTAGAAATATGCCAAATTTATCTTCTTTTTTTTTCAAGGTCACTGTTATTCTAAGGCGAAGAGAATTTACATAAAATTATAGTTAAAATGATTTGAAACTGAAAATACGCCATGTTTTAAGAGTTTTCAATAAACTAAGAAATTTCTGCAGAGTTAAGTCAAATTTGAAGAACAATAATTGTATACCATTTTGATCAAATTTAAGTCTCGAGAGTAGTAAGTCATACAAATGAATACTGAAAAAAAAAAATTCTGAATTTTTATCCAGAAAAAGCGACCCCCCAAATATTTTGAAAAAAAACAAGGAATGTAATTTACAAAAATTAAAGAGTACCAAAAAAAAAAAAAAAATTTAAATGGTTTGAAAATAAGCGACGTTTTTTCACCCCTTTTTCCTCATCTGCTTCCGGTGATACCCCCTTTCCCAATTTAATATAATTTAATATAATTTAATATAATTTAATATAATCACTAAATTAGGACAAAAAAAGGCTTCACTGCTAAAAACCAGTTTACGAAATGAATACAAACCATTTTTAAGTCGAAAATCATTTGTTATTGTTTTGGGGACCTACGGATTTACGTGAATTCCGAACCTCGGGTCACTTTATCATCTGGACATAAAGGGTCACCCATCCAACTACTACCCAGACCGAATGTCGCTTAATTTCGCTGATCTAACGAGAAACGGTGATGCGACGTGGCCACGCCAAGTAACCCGTTTGAGAATCATTTTATATCTTTATTTTTGTATATCTATTTTTCCGTATCTATCTTTAGATATAAATTACAGATGTGAAGTAATATAAAATATGTAAAAACAATTAAAACACAATACTTTAACACGTAAGTTATATTAACATAATATATAAACATACGTTTTTTTTTTAATAAATTTACTTGGTTGGTTACTTTGGTTATGTTTTTTAATTTTGCGTCTGCGTTTATATATATATAATATATATATATATAAATTGTATGCAGGAATAATAGCATCTTCCATATGTGTAAATAAAATATTTATCTACAGCGTTTAAATTATACATTCTTGAAAAACGTTGTATATATATTATATATATATATATACAGGGTGGGCTGTAAGTTTCCATACATAGGAAAAATAAACATTTTTTTATGGACAACCATTTTTATTTATATAATATGCTCTACATGGTTGCCATTGTTTTGAAAACACATTTCAATACGTGTTCCCCACTGTTGATGAACACGCATTAGCACAGTTGACGTTATGCTTGTAATGGCGTTGGTGATACGTTCCTTTAGATGATTTATGTCTCGTATCTTTTCCTGATACACCATGGCCTTCAAGTGCCCTCAAAGATAGAAATCAAGGGGGTGAGATCTGGGGATCTGGGAGGCCACTCCACAGGACCACGCCGACCAATCCAAGCATCCGGAAACTGCTGCTGATCCAAATACCGACGCACGTGAAGACCACAATGAGGTGGAGCTCCATCTTGCTGGAAGTAAACTGGGAAGTTACCTTCCTCGTTTAGCAGGGATGGGAAAATCTCTTCTTGCAACATGTTAAGATACCTTTCGGCATTAAGATTTCCACTGACAAAAAAAATTGGTCCAATAATTCTGTCACCCATATCCCGGCCCACACCATCACTTTACCGGCACCTTGCATCTTCGTCGGACTCAGCCAGTTAGGGTTAGCATTACTCCAATAACGTATGTTTTGCCGATTAACCTCTCCATTGACGTAAAAATTTGCTTCATCAGTAAACAAGATCTTACGTCAAACGCATATTCTTAGGGTATCTGAAACATAAAAACAAACGTTTAATTTTTCCTATGTATGGAAACTTACGGCCCACCCTGTATATATATATATATATATATATATATATATATATATATATATATATATATATATATACAGGGTGTCCCGTACGTCTAGACCCATAGGGAAAAATAATAAAATTACAAAATAGTCCAAAAATTTATTACATAATCTGTTCAAAGTGTCCGCCGTTGTGTCGCACACATAGTTGAAGACGCAATCTCCACTGCGACAGCACTTTCTGAATCACAGTCGCAGAAATTTCTTGACACGCCTCCACAATGCGTGCTTTAAGGTGGAAAATTTTCTGAAGTTTGACCTCGTACACTTTGGCTTTCAAGTGGCCCCACAAATAAAAATCATAATAAAAAATAATAAAAAAATAATAATAATAAAATAATAATAATAATAACATAATAAAAAAATATATTATAAATCCCTATGGGTCCAGACTTACGGGACACCCTGTACACGTACATATATATATATATATATATATATATATACACACTACTTTAGTAATTACAGTATTTTGGTATAAGAAGTAATTATAATACAGTATAGGATTAATGTGAAACGTGTGTATATATATATATATATATATATATATATATATACTATATATATATATATATATATATACACTGTATATATTACCATAAAACTTCAATAAATAATAGTTTTCCATTAATTTCATTTTCCTGTATATAAGATACATAGAATAAGATGAAATGTCGAAATAGTGCTACAACAACCCGTCAATTACTTTTCATCTGATAAGAAGATCGAAGATATTCGACAACTAGTAAACAAATATATAGCTTAATTAACAACAAAATAAGAGAACAACAGAAGGCAAAGACGGAGTTGTTATTTAAAATCAATAATTAAGTTTAAATTATTAGAAATAAGTTATTTTAGTTGAAAATTATTTCATTACGATACGAATAATAACCGGGTTGTTTTTCAATAGTTTTGGCTGCCAGAATAACCTAGTGGTGGAGAGAACTGAGATGTCAATATGAAGTCTCTGAGTTCGAGTCTCGGGTGAAACTTTAGATTTTAGTGATTAACCTTCCAACTGTCGCTTTCTTGACTTCAAACTGAATAACGCGCGACTTTCTGGGCGATTGGCAGTTGTAGGGTGAAAATGCTTCTCTGGGACTCCCTTGGTCGGAAATCGGTTTGACTTTCACGAAAAACTGTTGGTTCCTTCTGTCATATGGCCTTAGCTGTTACGAAGGTGGTTTTGCTTTGTTTAACCTCCTTCGCAACATTTAAGATCGTGTGACGGAGGGGATTCGCAGCTTTACTTAGGATCCGAACTACGAGTCGCTACATCATCTTAGCGCGGGGGATAGTCCCCCACCCAACTACTGAACAGACTCAATGTTGCTCAATTTCGCTGATTGACGGGAAGCGGTGTTAGGACATTGGCCACGACATAGTTTTTACAAAGAAGATTAAAAAAATCAAAACATTATCATTATTATTTTCCATATTTTACGATTTTTACTAAATTTGGAGTGCTTCAAGGATCTATCTTGGTTCTTAATTGGTTTCCCTCCGTATTATATACTTTCTCCTCTACAACCAATCTTATTTACTTCGGTTATTTACTTAAATAACATTGAGGTATCTCTGTTATATACTTTTGACGCAAAGACTTTCTCTTTTATAGCTAATATATTCTGTAATTAATGGCGTTACAGAATTATATTCGTATAAATTTTATGGTCAAATTCAGCTTTCCTCACAACACAGAACCATTGGTTTCTTTCTAGGGTATCTTAATTTAACCACTTTAGTTTATGCTTTCAAATTCTTCTCACTCAATAATAAACAAACATTATCTAAATAACATTTTAAATGTCTAAATTTAACATAAAATATCAGTCCTTTGGGTTACCACTTGATAAGTGGAGTATGTTATAAAGGGCAAAATGTATTTGTATAATAGCGCTACTAGTACTTCTCCAATACTACTGCTACTGCCACTACTACTACTATTAATAATAAACTCTGAGGCTACTATTTCCAGTAATGTATTTAATATCATGTACGGAGTGACCATAAAGTCCCTTTGCAGTGAAATTGCAGTATATCGGTATGTTGATCTTGGTTTTCATGCAAAGGGACTTTGTGGTCACCCTGTATAGTTCCACGAGACCAAAGAAAGAAGCCAATAAAGCGAAAATATGAAAATGAAAATGAAAATAGCCCTCGATCTGAAGTGCCCTTAAAGTTCGTAGAGAGAATCAAGTCTTGGCCAGAGTAAACAGAAGGAGAGATTGTGGGAGATGCTAACGAGGAGAGACTGACACACGTCGAAACATGTTGAAACATGTCGAAACAAACTGTCGGATTTGCCACTGCAAGACGTGGAGTGCTCTTAAAAGTGTCACTTCGGACAGAGGTTGATTAGCTGGTCTGGTTGGTGGTCTGGTTGGGTGGATGGTTAGTTGGTTGATCCAATGGCTAATCAGTTCTTTGGTCTGCTAATGGAGAATCGTTATTCGTTAGAGAGGTTAAGGGTTCTGATGCCAGGAACAGACATACAAAAACACTTGTTGTAGATCCCATGTTTTAGAATTCGAACTGGGTATTGGGTATATATATATATATATATATATATATATCGACCGCAAATCACTAATTACACTTAAAATTTACTTAATTTCCATTTGACGCATTTGAACGATCATTCAATGTTCGTATAATACAACGATACTCGAATTGAAAATTGCAGATTTAACCTAACCTAACTTATATTCTTAACATAATTATCCAGACATAAATAATCTAACCCATGAGTGAAGTGGGAGAAACTGATGATCGGAGTAGGACCAGTATGAGATTAGAAAAATTGGTGACTTTAACGCCCTAAAAATGGTTATCTTAGAAGCTGTTTTTGTAAAAATTTAGTACGACCTAATTTTTTATTTTTTTTAAATTGTCAACGACATTTTACTGGTTATATTCTGGATAACGCCAAACGCTTTTATTATTCAATCTCGGAAAAGAATCGTGGTAATTAAACGGTAAATTCTTTAAAAATATGCTAATTTAAATTTCAATGATGAATTTATCTGCTTCAATTTACCAATTTATAATTCTGTCTTTTGTTTCGGCTCTCATGATTGCAGTAATCTATCTATCTATCTATCTATCTATATATATATATATATATTCATAGTTCAAGTGGAACTATGAAGAGTTAAACATATTTTCACATAAAGCATCATTCCATCCATACACCCATTTCAGGGTACGAGCAGCTCGCAGCAGTACTGCCAAGCAAATAGGGAGTCAAAGTACTGACGAGACTTCGTACGTGGTCCATCACTACTGAAAGCAACAATGTTCTGTATTAGTCTAGTCCATGGGTTTTCAACCAACTTACTCCATTACTCACCTGGAGCGGCACTGCTCACCCTATTACTAGGGGTTAAAACCGGTATTGAAATACCGGTATTAATACCGGTATTGAAGAAGTACAAATAATACCGATACCGATATTATAGGTTTTCGGTATTGACAAAAATTGCTATTGTAAAATTTAGGCAATTTAGTCCTCCGATGGGCAAATAAACTGTTTTTGGAGGATTCGGAGAAAAAAAAAGTTTCGGGGTATTTTGCAGTTAACCTCTTTTTTTCGTTTTCTATTCCTTTCTATCAAAGAAAACTATTTATTGCACTAGCTTTAAGAGTGATTCATTCAACTGTAGCCATTTCTTCAACAGAGTGGGAAATTATTGAAAACCTTTATGACACCTTACGTCCTGTTGAAATAATTCTTAAAGGGTTATGCTCGAAAGATGCATCACTCCTGACAGCTGAATCATCAATGAAATTTATTTCAAAGAAACTAGGAGAGAAAAATAATCCAATAGCAAAAGAGTTAAAAGATTGTCTTAGAAATCGTTACATTTCAAGAAGACAGCAAGACATTGTAGGTTTAATCCAATATCTTCATAATCCCGAAGTTTTAAAAGTTCAAGAAGAGGAAAGTTTTTCTGTTCCATCAAAATTAGTTCTCAAAAGAACTGCAGAAAGGCTCCATAAAAGACTTTTCCCTAAGAATGTGGTTGATTTGGAGATAGAAATGGAAGAACAGGAATTTCCATGTAACCCTGAAAATGTAGCTGCAAATAAGACTGAAGTGGAAGCAGATTCATTACTGAGTGAATACATGCAAGAAATGGACAAACTAGGAAAAGTGCCATCTAAAAAAAATTCCATTGATTTTGATGTTACTAATGAATTTAAAAGCTTGGAAGTTACTTTACAGAGAAGTGAGAATTTAGAGAAGCTGTACAAGGCACTGCTTTCAATTAAACCTACAAGTGCAGAATCAGAAAGAGCCTTTTCTGCTGCAGGCCTATTTCTGACGAAACTGAGATCAAGTCTATCTGAACAATCCCTAGATGCTCTTTGTTTCCTCAAAGCATACTTTCAAAATCAAACTAAGAAATAAATATTTAGATACTAATAATTTCTATCTACCCCAGTAGTTGTATAATAATATGCTAAAAAAAAAATTCAAATAATATTTTTATTACAATTTAGTAATTTACTGTATAAACTTTTTCGAATAGAATGCCATCTATTTGGAGTTGGGTCATTAATTTATAGTAAATATGGTGAGTACTGCAAGTCCCTCAGACTTGTGGGAGGGTTGGTAGGGTGGCACCATAATAAATCAAAATAAATTATTTTTTTCATAATACCGGTATCAATACCGGGATTAGCATAATTGCCTCCAAATACCGGTATTGAAAATTTTCGGTATTATGCAAGCACTACCCATTACCCGTCCTAAACCTAAAGTGGACTTAAAATACAGTCTAAATTTAGTATAAACGTGAATGTATAATTATTGGTTTTGTTTAACCTTCTTCGCAATATCTAAGGTCATATGACGGAGGGGACCTACAGTTTTACGTGGGATCCGAACCACGGGTTGCTACATAGTTTGGACGCAGCAGACGGTCTCCCATCCAACTACTATTCGATCCAATGTCGCTTAACTTCGCTGATCAACGGGAAGCGGTGTTACGACATTGGCTACGACGTAGCCCAACGCGAATGTATATATAATTATAGGCCATAAATTATAGGCCATAGGCCGCCAATAAGGCCATACGGATTTGTGATTTGAAAGGGAGATTTTTTTTATTTATTTATTTTTTCTATTTTTTCTATTTTTGGCGGGCTTCCATTAGCCCCCCCCCCCCACTGAATATCTAAAATTACCCCCTGTTGAGAACCCCTGGTCTAGGTCTAGTAAACAAAACAACTATACCCATATTCAATGTATTGCAATTTTCGTTAGCTTATATTGCAAACACCCCAAGCTGTGATCATTCCTGGTGCATGATTCTTCAGGAGCAAGATGCACCGAAAGTTTGTGTTTTCTCCATGAGTCAACACAAATTTACCTGTATCAATCAGTTATACTCGTACTACCTCAGGCTTGCTCTACACGTGTATATATAGTAAGCGGTAAGCATGGTATTTACGTGCCGACAGACGCATCCTGCAATGATATATATATATATATATATATATATGTATATATATATACACACACTAGGGGGCACTCAATATATTTTGCCCCACCCTTTTTTCTTAGCTAAATAATAGGCCATGGGACTGAAATGCCTTTTGGGCCGTAAGTTTGAACTTTCTGCGCTTCACATAACTGGATTTTTCCAGTTTGAACCTCCCCTCCTTGTATAAAACCGCTTTTGAACGCCCTTGTATAAAACCGATGGTTAACGCAGTTTCGAAAATGGCGTTTGACAGTGATGTGCGTCGTAAACAGAGAGCGGTTATCGAGTTCTTAACCGCAGAGAAGGAAACATTTGGAAATATTCACAAACGTCTACAAAACGTTTACGGAGATGCTGTTGTTGATCGAAGCACAGCAGTTGGACGCTGGTCTAAACGTGTAAGATCATCGGAGAGAGGGAGAGCCAGTCTCGATGATGAGCCACCAGCAGTCGCCCGGCATCGGCTGTGATATTTCACACTGTGCAACGTCCTAACAGCATCATTCGATCAAATCGGCGCGTCACATAAAAGGAGCTATCAATTAGTGAAGGAAGTGTGAATACGATAATTCAGCAACTGGGATACTCAAAAGTGTGTTCACGGTTTGTTCCTCGCGAACTGACTGAAGATCACAAAGCCCAACGAAAAGAAATTGCTTCCGAGTCATTGGTTCGATACGAGACAGAAGGGGATGACTTCCTTTCACGAATTGTGACTGGGATGAAACTTGGGTACACCACTTTGAACCTGAAACAAAACGCCAATCCATGGAGTAACATCACGCGGACTCCCCACGTAAGAAAAAGTGGAAAATGGCTCCCTCTGCAGGAAAGGTTATGGCCACCATCTTCTGGGACATGAAAGGGGTGATTCTGATCCCTGCGGCTAGGGGATTTAAAGAACACTTCCCACGTGGTCCCAGCGTGTCGTAAAAGGCGACTAAAAATAAGGGACGGGTGCGGGGGGAACCCCTCCCACCTGTATGTAACTTTCCACAAACAAGAACGGGACATAATGTTTACTAAGGAAAGCTCACACACTGGCAGGATGTCGTTCAGGATAAAAAGGTCCCCTCAACCCGCTTACGCACCAGGGTGGATGAGGAAGGCAATGGTGCAACTTTTCCCAATCCCAGAGGAGAAGAAACTTCACCAAATGGATCAACGTGGGGGACCCTACCAGGTCAAAGTATTGACCCTGGACCCCAGCAGTTACAATGGAAAATGGCCCCAAAAGAAACCTATGCCGGTATGACGCAATAAACTGGACCATTGGAGAAAAGGAGATAATTTTGCACTGCTCCGAATACTCACGGTTTGAGAAATGGAGCAGGGAGAATAACGTAATCCTAGCGGAGCAGATCAACGCTAGGCCAAGTTCAGACATAGTTGAAGTGTTTGGCTTTGGGTGGAAGCCCCACTTACAGCTATAAAAAGTACTAAAAAGAGTATAAACCAAGAAAGTGAACATATGAAGAAAGGACAAACAATCAACTCAGAGGCATAATTGCTACCCGACAGAGTATAAAGCGAGTTCGACCGAAGAGAAAACTGGAAGACGTCCTTCTTTTGCACGATTACGCAAGACCACACAACAGTTAGCAAACAAAAGAGGTCATCACAAAAATGCGCTTGACTGTGTTACCCCACCCTCCATACAGCCCGGATCTGGCACCTTCAGACTTGCATTTGTTTGGGCCAATGAAGGATGGTATTCGTGGAATAAAGTTTCAGTGATGATGAGGTTGTTGAAGAGGTTAAGAGGTGGCTCCAGCGGAACCCAGCGGACTTTTAGCAGCAAGGAATAAAGGTCCTTGTTTTGAGGTGGAGGAAAGCCGTAGAAAAGGATGGAGACTACGTGGAAAAATAAAAACTTGTAAAAAAGATATGTAACTACTTGTGTACAAAATTTCTGGAACTTACAAGGAAACTTGAAAAGAAAAAAAAGGTGGGGCAAAATATATTGAGTGGCCCTCGTATATACTATACAGCCACAGGGCTATTGAAAATGATTCACCTGATTTCAAATGAGAATATTTTTTAATGTTACAAATACAGAGTGATTTGTGATACATCAACCAAAAGAAAAACTGTCCAAATTTTATCTCTCACCTCATAAATGCTCTATGTGACTTCCCCTAGTTACACGAGCAACGTCGACACGATAGTCGAATTCCTCCCATACTCGCTCCAGCATGTCCGTTGTCACTGACTCTACGGCAGTAACAATGCGAGTTCAGAGCTCATCCAAAGATGTGGGCAACGGTGGCACGTACACAGTATCCTTAACGTACCCCCAAAGGAAGAAGTCGCACGGTGTAAGATCCGGCGACCGATTTACAGCTCGAAAACTGCAACACACAAAACGCCTTCTGCTGTGCGAACGCTATTTTACACTGACTGTTTGTTGCTAGGCTAGGCCACGGCGTGACTTTGGAGCCCTCTCGCGGTGATCTTGTAAAACTCGGAGATTTCCTCTTTCATGTGGTGTATGCCCAGTTGAAGCACGGTTGATAGGTACGGAAGTATTCTCAGTTGAAATCGGATGAATCAGTTTGAATAGCCCGTATATAATACAACTCAGAATGGTCTCCTGAGAAACTTTTATGTTACACACAGACTGTGCATGGAACAAGGAACTCTTCTGTGAAAATTAAGCCCACTATAGTCCGAATAAGTAATGGTAAATGACAAACACATAGTGTTTGTCATTTACCGTTACTTATTCGGTAAATCATTTTATAACATTTTATAACAATATTTGTTTTTGTAACAATTTTTAACAACCGGTTCTAAAATGCTTCAAAATTTTAACAACCAGTTCGCGCGAACCAGTGCGAACCGGCTCCAGCTCACCACTGTATATATATATATATATATATATATATATATATATATATATATATATATATATATATATATATATATATATATATATATACACACACACACTGTATATTAGGGTGTGTCAGTTTTAGTGAAGTCAACAATTCAAAAACTACTAATGCTCAAATGATGTCATATTATCTAGCAAACTTAGAAATATCTTTAGTGTTGTTTAAAACAGCCATTTACCTACTTATATTTGACCATAAAGGTTTGAAATATAACCTAAATATGACTGTAACATCGTATATCAATGTGCCATTGATATATGTGGTCAACTTTGGTTATTTTTGGTGTGCAGTATGGTTTCTAAGTTTCACATAGTCACAAATGCTGGAGTTTTGATTGTGAATGCATGTGTTTTCCCTCCTTTTTGACAATTTTGATTACTTCGTAATGCAAATATTATGTAATTCAAATTATTCGAAATGTTTAGATATATGAAATTGTCATTACTTTGAATAATTAAGTCTTGTCCTATAACAACACAACCTTTTATCTGAGCTTATAGGAAGATATTATGAATTTCAATTAACTTAATTTTATGTAATCAAAGTCAGTAGGCCTATCCAAATTTCAATGACATTTCTTTTGTTCACAGGTCCACAGGATGAGTCAGAAAGAAATCAGAACCCGAAGCAAATCAAGTTGTCACCTAAGTCATTTGGTGGGGACTGGGAGGGAACTTCTCCCTGCTGAGCTGCCCATAGCCAGAGATCTGCTGAGGTATGGTTTGTTGAGGAGAGAGATGAGTGAGGAAGACAGGAGGAATTACCCAGTTAATGACCTGATTAACAACGGCATTGTTCCAGGGCTACTGGCTCAGTGGAGAAAGGCCAACGCTCTATTCACAGGACCTGTAATCAACACTGAGGTCAGGATCAGGGCTAAAGTGAAGGCACTGTGGGATGAGGCAGTGAAGGTGTCCATTGGCAATGTGAAGCTAGAGGTCAAAGATAGTTCATGATGAAACTGGACAAATTGGTGGACATCCTGACCTGTCACTGTGTGATCAGGAGCTGCAGTGAGCTTGGGTGCAACCCTGTCTGCAACAGAGAGGTTCACATTGACTGCAGCTGCAGGAGCGAGCAGAAGATACCAGTGTAGGAGCTTGACTTCATTAAAGGTCAGAGAGAAAAGGTGGGCAGTGTGGGGGCACACCAGATGGGTCTAGCTGATCACCCTGAGACCAGGAGACAGGAAGCAGTGCTGCAGAGACAGGAGCAAAGAAGGAAGGCCGAGGAGAAGAGGAGGAGGAAGGCAGAGGAGTCAGCCAAGAAAGAAGAGGAGTTGAGGGAGGAGAAACTGCTGGAGATGGAGTTGGAGGAGACTGGAGATATACTGGAGGAGGCAGGGGGGAGAGAGGAGGACGAAGACTTCATACCAGAGGCTGAGACAACTTCTTCCTTGCTTGTAGCTAAGAAGAAGAAATACAACACTAAAGATATCACCAACATAGCTCTGGCTAGCTTGAGACATCACACTGGGCTGAGAGAGCGTGCAGAGATTGCCACTGCTGCCTGGATTGATGCTGGTCTTATCACAGAGTTTTACACAGCACTGGTGATTGACCACAACAAGGTGAGGAGGGCTCAGGAGAGACTGACTAAGGAGCTGGTCAAGAAGTTTGATGAAGAGATTAGGGAAAATGGCATCACCTGTATCTTCTTTGATGGGAAAAGAGATGACACCAAAGTGATGATGGAAGCTGAGGGCAGTGACAGGCAGTTTCCTGGCCTCATTAAGGAAGAACACTACACAGTGTGCAATGAACCAGGTGAGAAATATTTGTGGCATTTTGTACCAGAGGAAGCTGCAGAGGAGAGAAGTCATGATGAGGTCATTGCTGATCATCTGGTGAACTGGCTAAGAGAGAGAGGAGCAGACCAGACCCTTTTGGCCATAGGAGGTGACAGTACTAATGTGAATACTGCCTGGGAGGGAGGAGTAATGCATTATGTGGAGGCCAAGCTTAGCAGGAAGTTGGTGTGGATTGTCTGTGACTTGCACACTGGGGAGCTGAGTCTCAGACACCTGGTGACTGCACTGGATAGCAAGACATTAAGCAACAAGTGGTCTAGGCACCTAGGGAAGATGTTAGATACTGTCACTGAGCTGGAGATCAACCCAAATTTCACGAGGATCACTGTTGGTCCTCCTCTACCCCATCTCAGTCAGGAGGTAGTGAAGGACCTCAGCACAGACCAATCATATGGCTACAGAATCATCACTGCCATCAGATCGGGAGGGGTAACTCAGAGTCTAGCTCTCCTGGAGATTGGGCCAGTCTGTCACAGTAGGTGGGTCACCACGGCTCTAAGGTTCTGCAGATTGTGGATTTCCAAACATGGGCTGAAGGGTAGGAACCTGAGGAATCTGAGGATAATTGTGGAATTCATAGTGGGAGTCTACATGCCAAACTGGTTCAACATCAAGTTAAATCACAGCTGGGTGGAGGGTCCCAGGCATGTACTGTACCAGATGGAGCTGCTCAGAAGTCAGAAGAAGGAGGTGATAGGAATAGTGATTCCTACAATGAAGAGATCAGCCTGGTATGCACACTCTGAGGCTGTGCTCCAGGCCATGCTGTGCAGTGAGGTGGAGGAGGAGAGGAGGGAGGCAGTGAAGAGGATACTGGAAATCAGAGGTGAAGGAGATGAGGACACACAGTGTCAGACCCAGGAAGACTCCTGACATCAAACCAGATGCCACCAAACTCTCGGAGCTTATTGACTGGAACTCTGGCGTGACTGAGCCTCCTCTGACCTGCTCCCTCACCACTGCTGCAATCAAGGAGTTTCTGGATAGACCAATGGAAGTTCCTGCATGGCCCTCACACACACAGTCAGTAGAGAGGTGTGTAAGGATGACAACTGAAGCAGCACAACATGTTTACTCACAAGAGAGGAGGGAGGCGTACATCAGTGGCCAGGTGGCCAGTAGGGAGCTCATGTCCAGGAATAAGAGCAAGGCAGACATGGCATCCTTGGCAAAGTTCAAGAAACCTATCTATATTTCTAAGTTTTAATATTGAAATACAATCAAAATGTCTTTAATTGTATGTATGTAAAATGTAATTATATATGGCATCCTTAGCAAAGTTCAAGAAACCTATCTATATTTCTAAGTTTTAATATTGAAATACAATCAAAATGTCTTTAATTGTATGTAATGTATGTAAAATGTAGTTATATACAATAAAAAAAATACAAAAATTGCTGATTTTTCGTAAACTTCAACTTCAAATATAAGTAGCTAAGAGTGGTCAAATCTGGATTTTAAAGCCATATTTCGATTTAGCACATAAAAATGCATCATTTGGTCACTAGTAGTCTTTGAAAATCTAAAGATTTCACTTTGCTTCCTAAAATTGACACACCCTACTGTATATAAAGGATATTTGATTCAGACAGTATACTGTACAGCTATAATACACCTCGTTAACCTCGTTGCTGTTCCGTGCGTTGGTCTCTCTTCACACGAAGGTCAAGCTGGTGGCCCCGCCTCTAGGTCTGGCGTGGTGGAGGAGCGAGTTGCCTTCTTGCGCTCTCCACCGTACATAGCCAGGTACACCCAGCTCATCTGGTACCGTTCTGAGCCAGGCATCTAGTCTTCTCTTGAAGACTTCAACTTTGACCCCTGTAACGTTTTGAGGTCCTTTGGAAGATGGTTAAAAAGTCTTGGCCCCCTGACAACCAAGCTATTTTCCTTCAGTGTTGAGGAGGTCCCATGTCGGGCCTTTAATTTGGGAACATTACACATCCTGCCTTTCCTATTTTCCAGTGTTGTTTGAATGGTAATTGGGTTTAGTTTTAGGTTTGGTACGAGTGTTTCGATCATTTTCCATATGTAGATTGTGGTGTACCTCTTTTCTTCTTTCCAGGGAGTACAGATTCAGTTTACATAGTCTTTCCCAGTAGTTGAGCTCTTTGCAGCCATCAATCTTTGCTGTGAAATGTCTCCGAGTTTCTTCTAGTTTATTAGTTTCTTCCTATTTACATGGGGACGTCAAAACTGAGCAGTATTCAAGTTTTGGTATAATCAGTGTTTTTAGCAGGGGAATCATTACTGTCTTGTTCCTTCTTTTGAACGTTCTTAGTACCTGTCCCGCTACTCTTTTTGCTTTATTTATCGCTATCTGATTTTGTGTTTCGAATTTGGCATCATCGGTCATTATTACCCCCAGATCGATCGCTTTCGTGCTTCTCTGAATTTCCTGTCTATCTGGAGCATAATATGCAGTCTGTTTAAATTCCTCTTTTCTACCATATCTTAAGAGCTGAAATTTCTCGGTGTTAAATGTCATGTCGTTTTCTGACCATTTGTATATTTTTTTCTTGTCCCTCTGCAAGGCCTCCACTTCATTTACATCGCTGATTTTTCTGCTGATCTTTGTATCGTCTCCAAAGAATGTTACTGTACTGTTGTTGTTTACTCCGCTGTCTATGTCTGTTAGCATGATAATGAAAAGAAGTGGGCCAGTACTGTACCTTGTGGTACTGAGCTGCGTACTTCCGATTCTGATGATGATATACCTTGAATTTTGACGACCTGTAGACGTTCTCTGAAGAAGTTGTAGATCCATTTTCCCACTTTGTCTGTTATTCTCATATATTTCATTTTATGTGCTATTACCGTGATCACATTTGTCGAAAGCTTTAGCAAAATCTGTGTACTGTATATGACATCGTAGTTGTCATTGCCTTCCAATGCATCTAGGATATTGTTGTAGTGTTGTATTAGTTGTGATAGGCATGATCTACCTGGTCGTAATCCGTGCTGATTTTCGTTGAATCTTTCCAGTGTTTCCAAGAAATCATAAATTTTCTCTCTAAATATTCTTTCAAACACTTTGGTGAGGTGGGACGTCAATGACACTGGTCTATAGTTCTTTGCTTGAGATCTATCCCCTCCTTTATATATAAAGGAGGGGACAGATATATAAAGGAGGATCCCAGTGTCTAGGGATCTTCTCCATATCCAATATAAAGGTGTAGCTATTTCATTTTTATAGTTTTTAATCAATAATGCGTTCCATTTGTCCGAACCTGCAGCTGAATGTTGTTTCATTTGTCCTATAGCTCACGCTACATCATCTGGGGTAAAATCAAAGTCTGTTATACACTCTCCTTGCAATTTCTCTTCAAAGAATGCATCTATGTCAAGTATCGCTTTGTCACTTTTTGGGGTACTGAAAACTGATTCATACTAGACTCTCAGTGTTTCAGATATTTCTTTTGGATCGTCGGTTAGTTCATTATCTCTCTTCCTTTAGGGCCCAATGGCGGTACGCGTTTTTGTTTTCCTTTTTGCATAGCTATAAAAGTATTTTGAATTTTCCTTTATTGCTTCTACCGCCTTTTCCTTTTCCCTCTCTGTATGGTCCTTAATCAGGGCTTGTATTTCCCTATCGATACCATCCAGTTTTTCTTGTATTACTTTCCTGGCATTATCTCCAGGATAGTGGAAGCGAAGTTAGCCAACTGCGGAGATAATGCCAGGAAAGTAATACAAGAAAAACTGGATGGTATCGATAGGGAAATACAAGCCCTGATTAAGGACCATACAGAGAGGGAAAAGGAAAAGGCGGTAGAAGCAATAAAGGAAAATTCAAAATCGCTTTGTCACTTTTTGGGGTACTGAAAACTGATTCATACTAGGCTCTCAGTGTTTCAGATATTTCTTTTGGATCGTCGGTTAGTTCATTATCTCTCTTCCTTTAGGGCCCAATGGCGGCACGCGTTTTTGTTTTCCTTTTTGCATAGCTATAAAAGTATTTTGAATTTTCCTTTATTGCTTCTACCGCCTTTTCCTTTTCCCTCTCTGTATGGTCCTTAATCAGGGCTTGTATTTCCCTATCGATACCATCCAGTTTTTCTTGTATTACTTTCCTGGCATTATCTCCGCAGTTGGCTAACTTCGCTTCCACTCTCTTTCTTTTGCGGAATATTCTTCTCTTTTGCCTCTCTAGCCAGCTCCTCTTTCCTTTTAGCTGTGATTTCGAAGCATATTTTTCTAAAATTCTCAGCGTTTTTTCTTCCAAGGTTGTTAGCATTTCTTCAGTTGTTTTATTCTCTAAAACTGTTCTCCACTCTATTTGGGCCATGTGCGATCTGATTGCTTCCCAATTTATAGTCTTGGAGTTTAAGTTAAAGGCCCCAAATTTGCTTCTTTCCTCAATATGTGTATTCTCTTTTAATGTTGCCGTCATATTTGTTGATATCTCGATTAAGTTATGTGTATATACACACACACACACACACACACTATATATATATATATATACACACGAGTATATGCGCTTCGGTGGTATTGTGGTTAGCATCGCTGACTAGGAATCCATCGGCTCCGGGATCGAAACCCGGTGACGGCAAGCGGCGCGCAGCAAAACCCAGCTGTTCATCCTTCCACACAATAAAAATTAGTTGGTAGATAAATGGGTACCCTGGGTTAGTGGTTAAGATGCTGGGCTGCTGATCGGGAGGTCGTGAGAGCGAGTCGGGTGAGAACTTTGTAATTTCTGACCGCCCGTAGTGGAACGTGGTTCGGATTCCACGTTAAATTGTAGGTCTAAGGTGGAGTGAAACGCTTGACCGTCAGAATGAAAACAATTCGGGAGGAAGCAAACCCAAGGTTAACCAAGGTTTTTTTATATATGAGTGTATATATGTATATATATATATATATATATATATATATATATATATATATATATATATATATATATAATGTAAATTTCAACTCTGTGAATGAAAAAGCGAATTTAATTCGCACTTCTTTGCTTTGTCACCCGAACCGCGAAACTTTTTCCTTTCGTCCACACTCCAAATGTTACCCTGGACAAGTGTCTATTTTGAAATTAAACCGAGCTGACTCTGGAACACGGTTTTAATGCCATCGCGGACCTGACCCTTTTGTCAAAAGGTTACACTCGAGTGGGTCCAAGGATCCTACGCAAACACTACGTTTGTTGTAGTCCAAATTCTTGAGGAAAAGAAGTATATAGACCTTTAACAGGAAGGAGACTGAGTTGGGATGCAGTAGAACACACAAGGAAAACACCGACATGCGGATAGAGACAAATGAAACAATAATAATGTTGTAGTTTCTTGTTTCTTGGAAGTTAGTTGGTTCGTCTTTTATTGATATTGTAAACTTACTGTATATATACGGAGTATATATATATATATATATATATATATTATATTTTAGGTATAACTAAAATTTGAACAATTTCAAATGTTTTGTTTTGCCCATATAAGTAATTCTTTAAACACGTTGTATTTTATAAATAACTTTATCTAATTTACTATAAAAATAACATTTTTTTTATAGAAACTTTATTAATTTATTAACATTTAATTAACATTTATAGAATGTTAAGTTACTTTTTCGGGATCACCTGTAGATCAGGGCCCTCAGCCTTCTTTAGTTAGCCTTATAAGTCTAACTAAAAAAAATATCACGACTTAACCTAACCAATCGTCAAGGGCGTACAGTTGACCTAACGATTGGTTAGGTTAAGTTGTGATATTTTCGTTAGTTAGCCTTATAAGACTAACTAAAGAAGGCTGGGGGCCCTGATCTTCGGGTGATCCATTTTTGGCACGATGAATTTAACCGTTCCTTTTCAGTCAATCAAAATAAGACAATTAATTTAATGCCAAATTTTAGGCAAAGAGTAATAAAATAAATTAATATATTTTTTATTTTAATTAATAATTTCAATATTTTTTATAAGCTTTTTTTAAAGAAATAATTTTTCAATAAATCAATTATGATTTAAACTTCGGCGAAAGTATTTTAAAATAATCTTTTCTGCGTTATTATAAACGAATAGCGAACAACGTAACCACGTGGCAAGACCACTTCCCGTTAGATCAGCGAGGTTAAGGACGTTGGGTCTGTTCAATAGTTGGATGGGAGACCATACTTCACGCGCGACCTAATTATGTTCAAAGGGAACTTAACCTTCCATGTTGTTTTAGAAATCGAGACACAATATAAGGGTATAAAGAGAGAGAGAGAGAGAGAGAGAGAGAGAGAGATTGTCACATATACTTAGTAACGGTAATGTATTCATTTCATGGTAACATAAATATACTAATTTTCTCTGAACAGTTGGAGTTAGACTAGATTTCTCTTAGAAAATAACCTATTTTGATGTCGTTAGACGACCTAATTCCATATCTATTCACGTTCACTATATCTGAAACGGCTCCCATGAACCTGGAAATTAGTTGGTTGGTCTTTTAGTGATGTTATAAACTTAGTTTGTATATTTGGTATAACAAAAAATTGTATAATTCGCAATGCTTATTGGAAATTATATTAAAAACTGTACCAGTTCGTAATACCGCGGCACAGAAATTTTCTTTCTTAATCACCGTCAATCCCACTTTGTAACAAGGATGTGCTAATACCCCAGCAGGTAACACAACACCAAAAACGAAACAAAAAGTAACAAAGGTATTATTAAAAGGGTAAGGTTAAATCACGAGTGTTTAATAGATAGTCAGCGATAAATCAAAGTACTGTAGGCTACTTATCCACTGCGATGTCGCGACTGTCGTACTTCGTATATATTGACTGAGTGATTGATTGATCTGTTCCTGGTACTGTATTACTTGCTGGAGTATTAGCATCTGCTCAGCAATTTATCAGAAGAGGGCAAAAGAGTAAAAGAAAACATTCCTATCCATGAAGCAAGAAGAATCACAACCAAAGGAAATTCCTCTACACCACTTCAGCTGTGGGACGCCACTCCAGGGTAGTTAAAAAAGAAACCCTCCTTAAATGATTACAACAGTGCAACACCATATATATATATATATTCTCCATACACTTTCTGATGACTCAAATTCAGTGTCGTCAAATGATAAATTCTTTACACTGCATGTGAAAGAATGTTTATAATAACTCGTACACGTAAATAAAACTGTTAAAATGGCGACACCCAGAGTAGGAATTATTTCAAAAATTTGTGATAACGAATTAGAAGCCCATCCATTTCCGTTTCAAAGGAACAAAGGCGTACCGAAGTGGAGGGCGACTGGGGCGATCGCCCCCCACCCCTTGAGCTAATAAATTATTATTATTTTTCCAGTAAAATTGCTAGGTTACAACAGGATGAGAATGAAAGTGAAAAAATTTCGGCCCCTTCGGTGATAGCCCTTGCCTCCCCTACTACTAAAAATCTAAAATGGCTTAGGATCCCGAAAACTCTTAATCCGGCCCTGAGAATAATTTTATTTTATAAAGGTAACAGTCCAAGGAAATGCTTAATCTCGAAAGTAGCACTTTTTTATTCTTATGTTAATACAAATCTGAGCATCCTAATTGCGGTTTGCATTGAATATTGTTACTAATCCGATTTTTATCATAATTTTTATATTTTTTATAATATAATTTTTATATTTTTATTCATAATGTGCCTTAGCAGTAGCTAGTTAATCATCTCTAACTGAACGATAAGCTCATCATCAACGTACATAAAAATTATTTATCTCTATTTTAATTATACTTCTACGATTAGTTCCAAGTTCGCGCCCCCCCTTGGCAATTTTCTGGGTACGCCCCTGCAAAGGAACGACTGAGCCACATGCGGGATCCTATTTACTTTTGAACAGTCTTCATTACAAGCTCAAATGAGGGTTCATGCTGTGGCTGAAATTATCTCTCGCGAGTAAACTACTGCGTAGATTCCATTTGAACAACGTGTCGGAGATCATCCCAGTCAAGGGCAGCAACGTTACGAAACTGTTTCTCCTTTACGTGAGAAATTGCGTTCTGTAGAAGTTGTAGGAAGGACTCCACTCTTACCTTTAATCGTAAGAAACTCGGGTAACAACTTTAATATTAGAACGAACCATTAATGATGATATATTAGACCCACGGTAATATACCAATTCTCACTAAAATAAACGAACCGCGCAATTTCCTAAAAATACAGTAAAATAATTTGTAAGAACCTAAAAATGGGCGGATGAAATGTAAGAAAATACGAGAACGAAATCGTTCTTTTACGGAATAGAAATATCACTTCGGAAATTCATTTATTTGAATTTGTTTTCATCTTCAGAATTTCCGTACGTCAGTTACACCTGATAGAAAGCGTCGTCCTCTACTCCACTTCTGTACACACACACACACACACACACACACACACACAACGTAAACATAAACATACATACCTCCACTCATTCACGCGTATATACGATATAAAGTTTACACACAGTCTCGTGCACAAGTACTTACACACTTTAAAGAAATAAGATTTTAAAAAAATAACTCTCAGAAATGATTTCTCTTCAAACACTTGATTCTTTTCATTGTCTTTACTTTCATTAAAGTTTTTTCTATCAATTGACGTTATAAAAACGTTTTTATTCTTAAAGGTTTTAACGTTATTTGGGTTTTAGTTCGGTTTTTTTTTTTAATTCTTTTTAATTTTCTTTTCACCTGAAACGTTTGTTGGTTCAATTTTAATTCATCAATCAAATGAACAGAACCGAATAGCCTATTTTATATATATATATATATATGTGTGTGTGTGTGTGTGTATAGGTGCGTATGTGATTATATGTTTAGTATATACTGTATGTATATTAATGACGTTCATTTTATATAAAAAAAATAGGCCTTTACTTATTAATATTAGCGAAGTTTTGTTATAAATAATTCTCAGGCATTATATTATATATATATATATATACGTTTGGTAACCTTTGGTTAGCTTCTGCCCGAATTATTTATTCTGACGAAGGTCAAGCTTTTCACTCCACCTTAGACCTACAGTTTAACGTGGAATCCGAACCACGCCCACCAGCAGCCCAGCGTCTTAACCACTAGGCCACCCAGGATACCCATTTATCTACCAACCACTTTCTTTATTGTGTGGAAGGATGAACAGCTTGGTTCTGCTGCGCGCCGGCTGCCATCACCAGGTCTCGATCCCGGGGCCGATGGATTCGTAGTCAGCGACGCTAACCACTACACTACCGAGGCGCATAATATATATATATATATATATATATATATCGTAAAGAACGACGCTTGTATAGGAGAACATTCCGCGCAAGATGAGGAGGGAGAACGAACAAATGAAAAATGAGGTAACCACCCGGGAATCGAACCCGGGATCTTCCGATTGCCGGTCAGATATGATAACCACTACACCATGGTCCTCACTCGATCAGAAGTCGTAATTCTCCTACATACGCGCAGAAACCAATGCCCCGTGTGGGGCACCTCCCGCATGCCGCACCTATATATACATTTCAACTGCAAAGAACACGCAGTATAATTAACGTAAAGAACGACGCTTGTATAGGAGAACATTCCGCGCAAGATGAGGAGGGAGAACGAACAAATGAAAAAATGAGGTAACCACCCGGGAATCGAACCCGGGATCTTCCGGTTGCCGGTCAGATATGATAACCACTACACCATGGGCCTCACTCGATCAGAAGTCGTAATTCTCCTACATACGCGCAGAAACCAATGCCCGTGAGGGGCACCTCCCGCATGCCGCACCTATATATACACATTTCAACTGCAAAGAACACGCATTGGTTTCTGCGCGTATGTAGGAGAATTACGACTTCTGATCGAGTGAGGACCATAGTGTAGTGGTTATCATATCTGACCGGCAATCGGAAGATCCCGGGTTTGATTCCCGGGTAGTTAGCTCATTTTTTCATTTGTTCGTTCTCCCTCCTCATCTTGCGCGGAATGGTCTCCTATACAAGCGTCGTTCTTTACGTTAATTATACTGCGTGTTCTTTGCAGTTGAAATGTGTATGTGTATATATATATATATACACACACACTGCAGAAGTATTACAGAAGTTACGTACTACCAAAGACTACTCCAGCGTAGCCAAAGAAGGAAGTAAAGTAAGAAAGATAAGGAAGTAGGTGGTCATAGAAGATTCCAGGTAAAAGTGTCACACAATGCTCACACTCATGCGGGTGCAAACCCCCATTCAAAAACAATAATCTTCATACCATTCATACACATTACCTCTAGTACACGCGTGAAAATTTGAGGTAGTAAAAAGTAGAAGAAAGCAAAAATGGGTAGCGCAAAACACGAAACTACGCCATGCGTTTCTTTTTTGGTTTTTCTTTAAAGATTTTTCTTAAAAATAAAATGATGAAGCATCATTTACTCGTCTCTCCTCATTCGCTCTCTTCTTACTCCGAGTCCAACTGTGGATCAAGACTCGATTCGGGAAAAAAAATATCAATTTGATCTATTCTTAAACGCGTTGACCGATGTACGACCAACGACAGACCCGCGGCGGAAGACTATTCCAAATATTAACTATATTTATAAAAAAGGAGTCGCGCGCTATCGCGCTATTAAACCTCGTAACCTTAAATTTAAGTCCATCATTCCTGGTTACGATCTCATTATCTAATTTAAAAAGTTACTCGAAATTTACAGTATCAAATTCATTTAATATCTTAAAAACTTAAATAAGTTGTCTCTCCGACTTCTCTTTTCTAATCAAGTTCTGCTGATCTTTGTTCGTAGCTTTTATTACGAAAGTTAAGTTTGGTCGCTCTTCTCTGAATTCTTTCGAGTGTTTTTATATTTTTCCTCATATATTGAGACCAAAATTGTACGGCGGCGTACAAAGGACTTGTATATAACTCAATACAGCAAAAATTGAGTCAAAGTACCATTCGCTCGTAATAATAATAATAATAATAATAATAATAAATAATTATATATATATATATATATATATATATATATATATATATATATATACTACTTCTTAACAAACGTTCCTTTTCAAAACCATAAAATAAAAAACATAATTAATTAGTAACTGCTTAAATTGATCAATTCATTCATAATAACGAGGGAAACTTCTATTTCCAGTACAGTATTTCATACTCGGTAAAATATATCATTACATTTAAAATTAGTCATTAAACGCTATATTTTGAGTTCCTTTACTACGTATTGATGTACAGGGTGTTCACAATGTCTTGTCACCCCGATAAATACTAACTAATTTTCATTTTTCTTTCAGACTCATTTGAAATATGTGATTAGCAGCAACTATACGACTGAACGACGCATATTGGCTCGTACCTGGGTCGATGAGCCACCACGTAATGGCAAAACCATCGAAAATATTCGCGCGGACTTTCAGGACCGATTCGGTGGTGCGGCTCCTTTTTAGGAGCTGCACGATTCAATACGCGTTGTTCAGTCGTATAGTTGTTGCTATCACACATTTCAAAAGAAAAACGAAAATCAGTTAGTATTTTACTGGGGTGACAAGACATTGTGGGCACCCTGTAGTTTAGGAAAAATATTTGGTGCTACTATAGCGTGACTCCTACCTCGATTCGGCGGTCTACCTTTTAATTATAGCTTCTTACCTTGTTTACTAATTGCTTGTTTACATTCCAATGTCCATCGTCCTTGACGATTGGTTAGGTTTAGTCATGATATTTTCGTTAGTTTTAACGAAAATATCGTGACTAAACCTAACCAATTGTAGATAGACCACATACTATAGTAGCACCGAAACTATTTTTTAAATAAATAAAATTGAATAATAAATAGCATTTTATATTTATTATATTTTAATTTATACCTTGGATAGGAATCACACACTACAGTACTGTAGTTTCGAACCAAAACAGGTAGGAATCACCCTATAGTATCGAAGTCACCGGTAGGAATCACCCTATAGTATCGAAGTCACCGGTAGGAATCACCCTATAGTATCGAAGTCACCGGTAGGAATCACGCTATAGTATCGAAGTCACCGGTAGGAATCACCTATAGTATCGAAGTCACCGGTAGGAATCACCCTATAGTATCGAAGTCACCGGTAGGAATCACCCTATAGTATCGAAGTCACCGGTAGGAATCACCTATAGTATCGAAGTCACCGGTAGGAATCACCTATAGTATCGAAGTCACCGGTAGGAATCACCCTATAGTATCGAAGTCACCGGTAGGAATCACGCTATAGTATCGAAGTCACCGGTAGGAATCACGCTATAGTATCGAAGTCACCGGTAGGAATCACCTATAGTATCGAAGTCACCGGTAGGAATCACCCTATAGTATCGAAGTCACCGGTAGGAATCACCCTATAGTATCGAAGTCACCGGTAGGAATCACCCTATAGTATCGAAGTCACCGGTAGGAATCACCTATAGTATCGAAGTCACCGGTAGGAATCACCCTATAGTATCGAAGTCACCGGTAGGAATCACGCTATAGTATCGAAGTCACCGGTAGGAATCACCCTATAGTATCGAAGTCACCGGTAGGAATCACCCTATAGTATCGAAGTCACCGGTAGGAATCACGCTATAGTATCGAAGTCACCGGTAGGAATCACGCTATAGTATCGAAGTCACCGGTAGGAATCACGCTATAGTATCGAAGTCACCGGTAGGAATCACCTATAGTATCGAAGTCACCGGTAGGAATCACCCTATAGTATCGAAGTCACGGTAGGAATCACGCTATAGTATCGAAGTCACCGGTAGGAATCACCCTATAGTATCGAAGTCACCGGTAGGAATCACCCTATAGTATCGAAGTCACCGGTAGGAATCACCTATAGTATCGAAGTCACCGGTAGGAATCACCCTATAGTATCGAAGTCACCGGTAGGAATCACGCTATAGTATCGAAGTCACCGGTAGGAATCACCCTATAGTATCGAAGTCACCGGTAGGAATCACCCTATAGTATCGAAGTCACCGGTAGGAATCACGCTATAGTATCGAAGTCACCGGTAGGAATCACCCTATAGTATCGAAGTCACCGGTAGGAATCACCCCTATAGTATCGAAGTCACCGGTAGGAATCACCCTATAGTATCGAAGTCACCGGTAGGAATCACCCTATAGTATCGAAGTCACCGGTAGGAATCACCCTATAGTATCGAAGTCACCGGTAGGAATCACGCTATAGTATCGAAGTCACCGTAGGAATCACCCTATAGTATCGAAGTCACCGGTAGGAATCACCCTATAGTATCGAAGTCACCGGTAGGAATCACGCTATAGTATCGGTCACCGGTAGGAATCACCCTATAGTATCGAAGTCACCGGTAGGAATCACCCTATAGTATCGAAGTCACCGGTAGGAATCACCCTATAGTATCGAAGTCACCGGTAGGAATCACGCTATAGTATCGAAGTCACCGGTAGGAATCACCCTATAGTATCGAAGTCACCGGTAGGAATCACCCTATAGTATCGAAGTCACCGGTAGGAATCACGCTATAGTATCGAAGTCACCGGTAGGAATCACCCTATAGTATCGAAGTCACCGGTAGGAATCACGCTATAGTATCGAAGTCACCGGTAGGAATCACCCTATAGTATCGAAGTCACCGGTAGGAATCCGCTATAGTATCGAAGTCACCGTAGGAATCACCTATAGTATCGAAGTCACCGGTAGGAATCACGCTATAGTATCGAAGTCACCGGTAGGAATCACCTATAGTATCGAAGTCACCGGTAGGAATCACGCTATAGTATCGAAGTCACCGGTAGGAATCACCCTATAGTATCGGTCACCGGTAGGAATCACCTATAGTATCGAAGTCACCGGTAGGAATCACGCTATAGTATCGAAGTCACCGGTAGGAATCACCTATAGTATCGAAGTCACCGGTAGGAATCACGCTATAGTATCGAAGTCACCGGTAGGAATCACCTATAGTATCGAAGTCACCGGTAGGAATCACCTATAGTATCGAAGTCACCGGTAGGAATCACGCTATAGTATCGAAGTCACCGGTAGGAATCACCCTATAGTATCGAAGTCACCGGTAGGAATCACGCTATAGTATCGAAGTCACCGGTAGGAATCACGCTATTAAGTAGCACCAAATATTCGCCCAAAAACATAAAATTTCTAAAAAACATAAAAATTATTAATTAGTAAATGATTATGTTTTGATTTCTTAAATTTTATTAGTGCCATCCAAAGAAAATATCCAAAGAAAATATCCAAAGAAAATATCCAAAGAAAATATCCAAAGAAAATCAGAATATTACCAATTACTAATTTTTTATGCTTTTTAGACATTTTATATTTGTAGGCAACTTTTAACCGAAAGAGTACGTTTGTTTAATTTCATCATATTTAAATATAATGTAGCGGGTAATTTTTTTAAACACCTGACACTTCAGGCCCGTAGCCGGGGGGGGGGGGGGGGGGGGGGGGGGTCGACCGACTAGTTATAACTTATGATGTGATATTATATAACATCATTTTGTAAATAAACACTCATTTTTTTAAAACTTCACAAACTACTTTAATTAAACTACTCTAAAGCCCTCCGCAGTGACTAGGTCGTTGCACCAAAAGGTCCGCCTTTCTACAATTCCGATACCCCCCCCCCTCGGGAAGTTCTCTATACATGAGAAATTAGTTTTCTGGTGCGAAACATGCTTAATGTGATATCCTCTCAGCATACGATACTTACGCGATACTTTCGACGGAAGAGTCTTGCAGAACAGATTTGCTGAGGTTTATGATAAAGCAATATCATGATCACCAATATCACTAGATCTAAACCCCCGTGACTTTTTATCCGTGGGGTTATTTAAAAGATAGTGTTTAAACAGAATCCACACGCAACAGAAGAATTGAGAGCATCAACTGAGCGAGAAATCTCTCAGATTTCAAGATAATGTGTTCAAAATTTTGTTGTTCGGGCGCGAAGAGTTAATGAATTGAGAGGACATCGCATAGAGCAGGGGTGGGGAAACCCTCGCCCGCGGGCGAAATTTCGCCCACGAGCTAATTTCAATTCGCCCGCTTAGGTATTTATTATTTACTAAAAATTATTTATTTACAGCCCAGCAAATAGCTTTTTAAAATACATTTGCCAGACGCCCGCGGAGGTGTTTATGTTATCGATTTTCGCCCTTGGTACTGAAAAGTTTCCCCACCCCTGGCATAGAGCATGTTTTGCACTAGGGAACTAATTCCCCGTGTGTCAAAAAGGTACGGTAAAATTTTCATGCTTTTATTTCACTTAATAAAAAAAATTACGAACCTTTTAAAGCGTCACATGTATAAAAAATCACCCGATACATGAACTGTTAATTTTAATACATAAAATAAAAAGCCATTTATGCATAAAGGCCTAATATTTGTTTTATTTACGTTACCCCTTCGTTATCTAAACAGACCGTTAAAAAACATGGGAATTTTTATGGCGAAACTAATGAAAATTAAATATGTCTTATATTTTTCAGTAACAATTCGAAGAAATATCAATAAATATATGAAATATTAATTTACTAAATTTTAGGTATATAACTAAAATATTTTACAGAATTCTTTATTAATCTTAATTTCGTGCGTATAGAATATTTGTTACCAAAATAGGATTATCTCTTAAGTAAACTGAATAACGTAGGTCGAGACTCCATCATGGAATGATAACAACGGTAATGATTGAATAAGAAAATATAATAATTAACGAAGAAGGGTTGCGTCAAATTTGTGATAATGTATTTGCAGAAATGGCAAAATGAAATAAGAATAAGGTAATTAAAGTGATTAAGATAATATTAACGATTAAAGTGACTCACTTAACGAAAGAAAACCTTTATAACAATGGCGTTACGAATCTTTTATATGTACGTTTCGTCGATAGGAAATTCAATCGACACCAATAACTTAATCTAATCCGATCTAACCTAACCTAAATCAAACTAAATGTCCCTAATCTACTGCATAATTTATCCTTTGTTAATCTTACCAAACAGAACCTAACCCCCATAAAGAAAACTTATCTTTAGAATGTCTCGTTGACGACCTGTTGTTACCATAAGGTAACAACAGGCGTACTTAACGCATTACGTATTATCTATCATAATAAATAGCATTGTAGTACTCATTATATTTATCAGTGTTGATGCATCATATCTAGCAAATAAGGAATTTAAAGAAGTCTCTTTTATCCTCATGGTATGGTAATACTTTTGTTTAATTAAACTAATTCTCTTTCTTATATTTCTTTTTTTTTGGGGGGGGGGCGAGGAGGGTCCCCAAAGAACTTTTATGATGTTTATCACCCTCTCTTTGATTTACATTTACACTTCAATAATTCTGCCAGGAAATATTTCGCATTTTAACCATTTCCTTCGAGTAGAGAAATTTCTTAACTCTTTCCAAAAAGAATAAAGTCACTTATATAAATATTAGATCTATATGTACGGTGTGGGGCCTCGCGAAAGTACGAGTGATCATTGCTTTATGTAGAATCCGGTCAGATGACTATGCATGGCGCGATGGTGTAACTAAATGTAACTCAGAATTATCATTGGAATTACATTTTTGTAAATTTCATTGGAAGTTTAAAATATTCCAGTACTCTCTCTCTCTCTCTCTCTCTCTTCTCTCTCTCTCTCTCTCTCTCTCTCTCTCTCTCTCTCTCTCTCTCTGGTTTTTGCATTGATGATTTTTACGTGTTTTGGTGTAAAGTCGCGGCCGGAGTTACATGAAGGTTAAGGTTTGCTCAAATATTTTAAGAATGAAGTGAAACAGATCTTCCAAGTTTGTTTTGGGGATTGTTTAATCTCCATCGTAACCGTGAAGGGTCGTGTAACGGAGGGGACGTACAACTTTAAGTGGTATCCGAACCATCTACGGTCGCTCCATCTTCTGAACGCGGAAGATGGTCATCACTCGTTCAACTACCGAACAGACCCAACGTCGTTTAACCTCGCTGATCTAACTGGAAGCGGTGTTACGACGTGGCTACGACGTAGCTGAAGAGCTTTCAGAATTTCACCCGAAGATGAAAACATAAAATCGTTCAAAATTACGGTCTTTCTGAATTACAATGTTTGAAACGGCTTCGTAATTCGAAAAGCTAGACCGTCGCGCGAAACCTTGGACAAATTGAAAGGATATATATATATATATATATATATATATATATATATATAATAAAAGAATACTTTCAAAAAGATTTTGCGAGAGCTTTAAAATCTTTGATGATTAGATTTAAAAGAATTAAAACCGAGATCTGGGCATGAAACAAAGCGAGAGTGGGTATAAATGAAGTACTGGGTACGCATGAAAATTTAAGACTATTGAATGAGTCATCATAATAACACGGTCTGAAGATATCGTTGATACAAACATTCAATGTAAGCTTATTTTTCAATTTAAATGTGTACACATTGAACCACAAACCGCAATGATGTACATAGCCGTCAGCTATATATATTATATATATATATATAATATATATGTGTGTGTGTGTGTGTGTGTGTGTGTGCACGCACGCACACACACACACACGAGAGAGAGAGAGAGAGAGAGAGAAATATCCGCACACTGGCGGCGGATACAGGGTCGAGACCCGTACAGTAAAAGCCTGCCAGATATTGTTCGGAATCAATATTTGACGAGAGGGATCGATTAGAGCTTTTAAACGCAGGATTAAGACTTACATTCGTTATCTGCGCTCATTATTTGAACCTCAAACACGGTGGTGCGAAAAGCAAATGCAGTCGCGATATATCATACCCTTTAATTTGATTTTGATTTCGCCTTTCGACTACGTTTTAGGCTTGTACTGTTTGCCTTCTTCACTCTGAAATCGATCACTGATTATGATGAGTGAGTCTTTGCTATAAATAACATTTCATCCCGAAAATATTGAAATCCAAACCCAACGTTCCGTCATATTGTGTTTTCCTAAAATTTTTTTTTTTTTTTTTTTAATTGAAATGGAAGGGACAGGAAGAAATTATTATGTTTATTTTTAAGGGTATTTTTTTTAATTTCTTTTAAGTTCTTGGGTAGAAAATGTTTTGTACATACTTGTAAATTATGTTGTTGATGTTAATAATACAAGCAAAGGCATCTACAAAGGCACTTAGATACTGATGATGATATATATATATATATATATATATATATATATATATATATATATATATGATATTACAAACTCTGTTCACAAATCTGCAAGATACATTAAAAAATTATTATTGCGCTTGTCAACACTTATTCTTGAAATAAACTAAAGTACTTATAGAACTTTCATATTATTTAATTTGGATCACTTTAACATATTGCTTCCCAAAGCATTCGGAAAGCAATACGTTAAAGTGATCCCTCCTGGGAAGCAATATGTTAAAGTGATTAACACTGGGAAGCAATATGTTAAAAAGAGAAAGGTTGGTTGGTTAGAAAGAGGTTGGTAATCTCGGAGATAACCTACCGACCGTAAACAAAGCTATAAATGTTAACAAAGTTATAAACTTGCTCAGTTCTTTCTAGGCCTAGGTTAGGTTAGGGGTATTACTTACCTTTCTGGGTCCCAATTCATTATGGGGTACCCATGCCCGGTTAGGTTAATTAAATGCCCGGTCAGGTTAATTGAATGCCCGGTTGTCAACATTATGCCCTTGACAATTAGTTAGGTTAATTGTGTTATTTTCGTTAATTTTAACGAAAATATTACGACATTTTTTATCGTACTCCTTATCCTAAATATTGGGAAGCAATATGTTAAAGTGATTAACACTGGGAAGCAATATGTTAAAGAGAGGTTCCTGGGAAGTAATATGTTAGTGATCCTTTAATTTTAATATATAACAAAAAGAATGAAAAATATTCTATCTATCTATCTATCTTCCATTTATCTATCTCTCTCTTTAACTTCCATAGTTTTTTTTCGCTTGGACCACAAATAAAAGACGAAATAGATTCCACTCGAAATGAATTTGAAAGTGGAAACGTTCTCTCGCCTTAAGCCCCGCCCACAATGAGCCTCATTTGTTGAGAGAGCAATTAAGTGTCTTTGTCTCAATGTCTCTCTGGCGGCAAAGACAACACGCTCTGTGGACAGATTTCAACTTATCGACGATACGACAGACATAGAAAGGAAAAAAAAACCAAACACATACACACACACACAATATATATATACAGGGTGGGCCGTAAGTTTCCATACATAGGAAAAATAAACATTTTGTTATGGACAACCATTTTTATTTATATAATATGCTCTACATGGTTGCCATTGTTTTGAAAACACATTTCAATACGTGTTCCCCACTGTTGATGAACACGCATTAGCACAGTTGACGTTATGCTTGTAATGGCGTTGGTGATACGTTCCTTTAGATGATTTATGTCTCGTATCTTTTCCTGATACACCATGGCCTTCAAGTGCCCCCAAAGATAGAAATCAAGGGGGGTGAGATCTGGGGATCTGGGAGGCCACTCCACAGGACCACGCCGACCAATCCAAGCATCCGGAAACTGCTGCTGATCCAAATACCGACGCACGTGAAGACCATAATGAGGTGGAGCTCCATCTTGCTGGAAGTAAACTGGAAGTTACCTTCCTCGTTTAGCAGGGATGGGAAAATCTCTTCTTGCAACATGTTAAGATACCTTTCGGCATTAAGATTTCCACTGACAAAAATTGGTCCAATAATTCTGTCACCCCATATCCCGGCCCACACCATCACTTTACCGGCACCTTGCATCTTCGTCGGACTCAGCCAGTTAGGGTTAGCATTACTCCAATAACGTATGTTTTGCCGATTAACCTCTCCATTGACGTAAAAATTTGCTTCATCAGTAAACAAGATCTTACGTCAAACGCATATTCTTAGGGTATCTGAAACATAAAAACAAACGTTTAATTTTTCCTATGTATGGAGACTTACGGCCCACCCTGTATATATATATATAATATATATATATATATATATATATATATATGTGACAATCATTCTAAGTTGTTTATTCTAGCTTTACCGCAGAATTTGTGAAAAGAAAAGCTTCATAAAATAGCTGTGACATATTTTTTTTTTTTTTTGCGTTTCTAAAATTGAAGAAGAAAAAAAAACACGAAATATAAATTTCCATTTAAACATGAGAAAAAATCTGTAAAAATCAATAGCAGAAATTTATTAACATTTTTTAAATGTCCAATTTTAACATGGAAGGATAAAATTTTTAATATTTGATTCTTACGTTTAAAGTTTTATTAGAAAAAGGATTTTTAATTTTTTATAATTGATTCAATCTGGCAACCCGACTCATTTCCATTTTGAGATTAAATGGTCAATAAAAAAGCCAATTATTTGAGTTCTTATATATATATATATATATATATATATATATATATATATATGATGAATAAAACCACGAAGGAAAAAGAAACACAAAGGGGTGCTCAAGCGCTTTCGTCTAATGACATCCTCAGGAACACTGGAGTGAAAGGACAGATCAAGGCAATATATAGGTTACAAAGATAAACATACATACATACATATTCATATATATATACATATATATATATATATATATATATATACATATACATATATAGTAAGCATAGAAAAAATTGTGGGAGGAGCAAACATTTGTATGGGAGATTGACACTTTTAGCACTTCAGCCGACATTCAATATAAATTCAAATGGCTTGTTTATGAAACAGGTCACAAAAGAATAAAGAAATAAAAATAAATATAAATATATATATATATATGAAAAATTATTTCACGAAAGTGACACGTGAAAAATATTTATGATGAATAAAACCACGAAGGAAAAAGAAACACAAAGGGTGCTCAAGCGCTTTCGTCTAATGACATCCTCAGGAACACTGGAGTGAAAGGACAGATCAAGGCAATATATAGGTTACAAAGATAAACATACATACATACATATTCATATATATATATATATATATATATATATATATACATATACATATATATAGTAAGCATAGAAAAAATTGTGGGAGGAGCAAACATTTGTATGGGAGATTGACACTTTTAGCACTTCAGCCGACATTCAATATAAATTCAAATGGCTTGTTTATGAAACAGGTCACAAAAGAATAAAGAAATAAAAATAAATATAAATTTATATTTATATTTATTTTTATTTCTTTATTCTTTTGTGACCTGTTTCATAAACAAGCCATTTGAATTTATATTGAATGTCGGCTGAAGTGCTAAAAGTGTCAATCTCCCATACAAATGTTTGCTCCTCCACAATTTTTTCTATGCTTACTATATATATGTATATGTATATATATATATATATATATATGTATATATATATGAATATGTATGTATGTATGTTTATCTTTGTAACCTATATATTGCCTTGATCTGTCCTTTCACTCCAGTGTTCCTGAGGATGTCATTAGACGAAAGCGCTTGAGCACCCCTTTGTGTTTCTTTTTCCTTCGTGGTTTTATTCATCATAAATATTTTTCACGTGTCACTTTCGTGAAATAATTTTTCATATATATATATAAGAACTCAAATAATTGGCTTTTATTTATTGACCATTTAATCTCAAAATGGAAATGAGTCGGGTTGCCAGATTGAATCAATTATAAAAAATTAAAAATCCTTTTTCTAATAAAACTTTATTAGAAGTTCAAGCACTTTATTAGTGCTAATCTTATATATATCATATATATATATATATATATATATATATATATATATATATATATATATATATATATATCGTAGAAAACTACATTAACGAAGAGTGATTTTATACAAAAACTGTGGAAAACGTAGAAAACGTGCAGGGCAGTGGAGGGTTCGTCTCCGCGTCACAGAGGAACGTCTTGAGTACGGCATCTTACCACCACACGATCAACGAAATCAATAAATTTCCTTTCAAGTGTAGACATAATTTTCATCCTCAGAGGAAATGTGGACGGCGAGGAGACATATCTCGCGTTATTTTTCAAGGTTAGGCGTAAAATTAGCCATTTTAAAACATTTTATAAAGAAATATATATATATATATGTTTTGAAAACAGTCACATTCGATTCAAGGAGCAAACTTCACTCGCGATACATGGTTTCGGGCGATGATTGAAGTTGTACTATATATTCTCTGAGAAAAACAAAGATCGTCTTGAGAAACGTGTCTATTAGATCTTTTTTCAAAAACAACGAAGTAACTTGGTCAATAGTTACAAATTGTTGTTTTAAAAAATACAGATCCGCAGGTTTGGTTCAGTCAACTAAATATTTGTTTACCGTAGCAAACTATTAAGAACAAAACTCTTTTTTTGTAAAAAGAAACAAAAAATTGAGTGCTTAAAAATAAAACGAAAACAAATTGTTGCGGAAGCTGACAGCCGCGACCTGACGCATCTTGGTGGGGATAATGATAATAATAATAATAAATAATAATAATAATAATAATAATGACTAAAAAATTCCTGTCTCAGCAACAGAGACGCAATTCACCTTCAGAACGGGTTAGGTGACACGAAGCAAACTTCCCAGAAACCTGGCGAACTCTTATTACAAACGGTGGACATCGGAGTCCGAGAATTTACTGTCGTGACATATGACGATTAAAACAAACGGCGAGTCTTCTTCATCACTCGACGAGCACGAGCCTTTGCATGATGAAAAAGGACCAAGTACTGGTCGCACTGGTGGCGACGATAATGGATGTAGATATAAGCAGCCCTCATTGCTCGGCGAGGCATGTGACAGTCATCTGACTAGTCTGAATGTCATCGGCCACCACCCAAGTAAAATCTAATCGAGCGTCAGGAGAGCGGAGAGATAGGCTGTGAAGGAACCAATCTGTACGTGAAAATGGGTCGGTTTACCGATGTTAAAAATTCTCAAAGTTGAAACATCCTACTAACAACCAGCGAGGTGCCCCTCGAGCTGGCCAAGGAATCACCGCAGGAAATTGGTGAAATAAGGACACCAAATCATTTCGAGAAAATGGATTATGTGAATGAAGGTACAAAAAACATTTCGTATATTTCCTCTCCGGGTAGAGTTGAACAGCCACCGCCTGCAGAGGAGACCGTAAAGGGAAGAGGTCATTGGCGCCGAATATAATTAATAAAAACTATAAAAATTAACAGTATAAAATTATAAGATGAATAACGTGACAAAACGAATGAAATGAACGAATAAAGTGGAAATTGAAACGATTAAACTACAAAAGAGGGAGGATGCCAGTCTCGTCAACAATCTTAAAAATTCCATTACTGGGTTAAGAGAGAAAAATAGAGAGAGAAAGGTCTCATTCTGCTTCGTTGCTGCGAGAAATAACGCCACCGCGAGTCCCCACGACTGGGACATTCTACCACCAAGTGTTGCACAGTCAAGGAGAAAATACACTCATCACAGTAAGATTGAGGGGCTCCTCCATTAAGACCCCGTGGGTAAGGCGGGGGTGGCTAATTCGAAGGCGGGCAAAGGCAGTTTGTAAATAATTTATAATAATATACGTATTTGTCACTAATTTGTCGTATCACTAATTTCAGAAATGAAATAGAAACACAATGGAATGAGAGAAGCAGCAGATTCTGTACTGTCCCAGCTGCGGTGGGACAGAGTCCATGAAAATGAGGGTGGAAAATACCCTCAGAATACGAGGCCGAAAACTGTTTAACGTGCTGCCAAAAGAACTGAGCAACCTCCAGCACACCAACTTGAATGAATTCAAGAACCAGCTAAAGAGGTTCTTGTGCAAAGTCCCTGACCAATCATGCGTGGCTAGCTACGATGGCAGGAGGAAAGCGAAAACCAATTCTCTCCTCCACCAAATCTGGCAAATAAAGCGGGATGCTGCAGAGGGGTCGACAACGGATCGATCCTGAGCTGTCATTCGAAGCCATCATAAAGTATCGTAAGATATATATATATATATATATATATATATATATATATATATATATATATATTATTATTAATTAAAAACTGTAAAAATGAAATAGCTACACCCCTATACTGGATATGGAGAAGATCCCTAGACACGGGAAATACCGAGCATCTTGAAAAGAGCGAACATTGTCCCTATATATAAAGGAGGGGATAGATCTCAAGCAAAGAACTATAGACCAGTGTCACTGACGTCCCACCTCACCAAAATATTTGAAAGAATAGTCAGAGAGAAAATCTATGACTTCTTGGAGACACTGGAAAGATTCAACGAAAATCAGCACAGATTCCGATCGGGAAGATCATGCTTATCACAACTTATAGAGCATTATAACAATATGCTAGATGCACTTGAAGGCAATGAAAACTATGATGTCATATACACGGATTTTGCTGAAGCTTTCAACAAGTGCGATCATGGTATAATAGCACATAAAATGAAACATATGGGAATAACAAGCAAAGTGGGAAACTGGATCTATAACTTCCTCAGAGAACGACTACAGGTCGTCAAAATTCAAGGTGTATCATCATCAGAATCAGAAGTACGCAGCTCAGTGCCACAAGATACAGTGCTGGCCCCACTCCTGTTCATGCTAACAGACATACACAGCGGAGTAAACAGCAACAGTATAGTAACATCATTTCCGGACGATACAAAGATCAGCAAAAAAATCAGCAAGGCAAATGAAGTGGAGGCCTTGCAGAGGGAAACAAACAAAATATACAAATGGTCAGATGACAACAATATGACTTTTGACACCGAGAAATTTCAGCTCTTGAGATATAGTAGAAATGAGGAAATTAAACAGACTGCATATTATGCTCCAGATAGACAGGAAATTCAGAGAAGTACGAAAGCGGTCGACTTGGGGGTAATAATGACTGATGATGCCAAATTCGAGACACAGAATCAGATAGCAATAAACAAAGCAAAAAGAGTCGCGGGACAGGTACTAAGAACGTTCAAAAGGAGGGACAAGACAGTAATGATTCCTCTGCTGAGAACACTGATCATTAGGGCGGAGTGAAAAACTCATTTTTCGAATTTTCAAATTGGCTAGTGTGGAAAATGCGTGGAGTAGTGAGGAAATAAGCTGGTATAAATTTAAAATCATAACATTAATATCTTCAGGTGCCACAATGACCTTCAATATTGAAAAAAATTGAAAAAAGCAGATTTTAACCAATAATTACAGAAGAGTCCACGATGCACAATAGACAAGAATTTATTCACACTCGTATAAAAATAGCTCAGTCAACCTTTAAAAAAAGTTTCTATTCTCTAAAAACAGTTTTCTATAGTCAGCTCACTCAGCTGTCACGTGAGTACCTCGGTTCAGTGTAGCTGTCGCTCTCGTAGCAGGTGGGTGTTCTGTTGTTGGCGTTACTCAGATAGTCTAAACTATATTTCTTATATATTTGCATTTCTGTATTGTGTTGCCCTAAGTTTGCCATGTACTATTAACTGAAATTAACGTATAATTGATATTAGCTCTTTCTTTTTCAGATTTGTATACTTTCAAAATGTCTCGAGTTTGTGCAAAATCAACCAGGGCCTCAACTGAGTGCCCCATGTTTGGTATGGGGGAAGATTTGTGGCACAGGAATCTTCCTACATACGAAGGAGTTTTTAAATATTACTTGTTTGTAAGAAACGATTTGAAACAGAATACTAATAAAGATCCTTCAATATCTCAAATATTAGAACAAGTTGTTGATAAATTGAAAACAATTTGGGAAAGTGCTTCCGTCCCAATTCTGTCAGACAGGCGAATTGAAACAATGTTCAGAAGCTACCACGAAAAGTATCGTGTCATTATGAAGCCATACCAAAGCAGAAAAAATTCTGAAGCTTACAAAGCAAAGATTGATATGTTCAAAAAAGAAGCACACACGAAACTTTTTGACATTGCAGCGTGCAAGTGCAAAGTACTAACACAATGTTCTTGTCCCAAAGAAAAACGGTTCCAAAGGAAGAAGTGACGTTCCTCTTAGATCAAAGGAGTGAAAGAAAACTGTTTATTGATAGAGTAGATATTACACTCTCAAAGAAAAAAGCATCTACGTTGCTAAGAAAGCAAAAAGAAGCTGTGAGGCTCACCAAAGAATCTTCACAGGAGAAATTGCAGGATACAAATGTTGAATTATCATCATCATCGACATCAAATAGTGAAAGTGAATCTGGCGAAATATCAGACGATACATTTCCAGAGCCAGTTAGCTCGAAGAGAAAGCTCGAACAACCTGAAGAACAATTATTCAAGAAAAGGAAAACTACAAATCTACCTTCAGTGGCTACTGCTTGTGACAGGACTGCAGTTTCAGATCGAGCTGCAGCATTCATTGTTAGTGCAGTATTGCAAGATATTGAGAAGTTTCTATTGACAATACATCTGAAGTAGTGGATAGGAGTAAAATCAGAAAAGAAAGACAAAAGAAGAGATCAGAAATTATGAAAGATCAAAATCAGGTCCCAATCAGAGGAATCTATTTTGATGGTCGAGAAGATTCTACACTCTTCCAAGAAAAAAGAGTCCAAAGTATATCAGAAGAAGGTAACAGAAGAACATATCACTTTAGTGAGAGAACCTGGTTCAGATTATTTGGGCCATTATTCTGTGAATTCTGGATCAGCTGAAGAAATATGTAAAGGAATGTTTGAGTATATTGGAAATAATGACATGAACCTGGAAAACCTTGTTGCCATTGGATGCGATGGTGCAGCAGTCAACACTGGAGAAAAGGGAGGCGTTATAAGGCTTATAGAATTGAAGCTGAAGAAGCCAGTTCAACATTTAGTGTGCCAGCTCCATGCCAATGAATTGCCATTACGCCATTTAGTTGCAAAGCTGGATGGAAAAACATCTGGCCCCCGCGGATTCACCGGTCCTATTGGCAGGGAATTAGAGAACTGTGAGAGTCTTCCTATTGTCGAGTTTGAAAGGATTGATGCTGAGGAACCAACTGTAGACTGTGAAGATCTTAGCACCGACCAAAAATATCTAATTGATATTCATCAGGCCATAACAAAGGGATATTGCTCTCCAGATCTTGCTCATCGTAGTCCAGGCAAAATGGCACATTCACGATGGCTGACTACAGCAAATCGTTTGCTTCGTCTATACGTTTCAACTGTAAGTCCATCTGAGAACCTCATGAACATTGCTTCTTTTATAATGAAGGTCTACATCCCAATGTGGTTTTCTATTAAGCAAAGTACGTCTTTTGTCAATGGCTCAAAACATGTTTTCAAAACTATTGAACTAACAAGAACACTGAATGACGAAGTAAAGGATATTGTAAACCCTGTCATACAAAGAAATGCATTTTTTGCAAATCCAGAAAATATTCTAGCATCAATGATTCATGATGACCGCAGCGCCATAAGAGAATTAGCGTGGAGGCGAATAAAGAAAGCAAGGCAAACAAACAAGGAAAAAGTTGTGAGGCGTTTCACAGTACCTGTTATTCAATTTGAAGCTACTGATTATACTGATTTAATTAATTGGCAAAAATGCATTGTCACTGAACCACCTGTGACAAGACACCTGACAGAAAATGAGATTGAAGAATTCATAGAAAACAAGAGTACCCCTCCATTCGAGAAATTCCTTGTCATACACAAGTAGTAGAAAGAATGGTAAAATTAGTGACTGAAGCATCATCAAAAGTATTTGGATTGAACGCGCGAGATGGCTTCATAAGATCAACACTTCAGTCACGTAAAAAAATGCCATCATTCGAAAGTAAAGCTGAATATAAAGTTTAAATAAAACGTTAATAGAAAAAAACATGCGCAAGGATGGGTGGTTGGGAGGGCATGGGTGGAGCTCGACACGCAGCCACCTCCTCGTGGTGAGTTCTGGATTATTTAGATCATTAATCAAAAGAACATTGATCTAAATAAACTAAGAGCTGCGTAATTCAGTAACTATTTTGGTAATTGGAACACTTAATATATAATAATAACAAGTAAGTTTCAGTTATTGTACTAATGCAGAATATAAGAAAATCATTATATTTCACTTTTTTCGACGGCTTTGTGGCACCTGAAGATATAATTTCACAGGACTAATATTTATGCACAGTCATTATCTATAGCACCCACATATTTTCCGCACTAGCCATATTTGAATTTCGAAAACAAGTTTAAAAACCTCATTTTCGATCCGCCCTACTGATCATACCAAAACTTGAATACTGCTCAGTTTTGACGTCCCCATATAAAAAGGAAGAAATTAATAAACTAGAAGAAACGCAGAGACATTTCACAGCCAAGATTGATGGCTGCAAAGAACTCAACTACTGGGAAAGACTACGTAAACTAAATCTGTACTCCCTGGAAAGAAGAGACAGGTACACCATAATCTACATATGGAAAATGATCGAAAAACTGATACCAAACCTCAAACTAAACCCAATTACCATCCAAACAACGCTGCACAATAGGAAAGGCAGAATATGTAGTGTTCCCAAACTAAAGGCCCGACAAGGGACCTCCTCAACACTGAAGGAAAATAGCTTGGTTGTCAGGGTGCCAAGACTTTTTAACCAGCTTCCTAAGAACCCCAGAAACGTTACAGGAATCAAAGTTGAAATCTTCAAAAAAAGACTAGATGCCTGGCTCAAGACTGTACCAGATGAGCCGGGTGTACCTGGCTATGTACAGTGGAACGCAAGAGAGTTTGCGGAAAGAATTGCTGGAACACAAAAAGGGCCGTAACTCGGAAACAAAGCGATTTCGGGGATATGTTTATGTACGTTTTTTTCATTGTTTTCAGGTCCTGAATCCATCCTGAACGTGCGTCCCACATGTTATGAAACACCATATATATATATATATATATATATATATATATATGAGGAGATTGTAGATGGAGGAGGAAATCGTAGATACCAATCGACAGGGAATACTCCGAGAGGGACGTTAAGCAGGAGATAGGGAGTGCTGGAACTCCCGTTTCTCCTGTCACTGTCCTCGTGTAGCTGATCTTTTTCTGTCTCATCTACCTGTGAGCAGTCCAACATGCTCTCAATCACACATTTCTCCCTCAATCCCTCAATTTTACACATTACAAAGTCTTTACAAAATTTATTAAAAACAAAAATAAAATGACATTGTGGTCCTCAGAAACCTTGATTTTGGCTCTCTCCTTATATAGAAGGGGCATTTTTGGGGGGCGCTTGCCCTTGCCCACTCCTTTTTACATAATATATATACGGTAAACCCTCGTCCAAGGCGTGTTTGTCCAGCGCGAGTTTGCTTATACACGGAAAAATAATGCGAACAATTATTTGCCGAATGCGGAAAATTTGATTATACACGGTCCGCCAAACACGCTCTAATACAGTAGTACTGTACGCGTGCCAATGCGCGGTCTAGTGTTTTCTCCTACACTCTCCAACATTCCCTCCCTCTCGCGTCACCCCTCGCATCACCCTTTGTCTCAGTCCCGCTACCGCGTTAAGTTCAGCGAAGTTGTGTTGGATTGTCGTATTTTGCCGTTGTTTTGCTATTACTCTTAGACAGCAGTATGGCACCAAAACGTAAAGCATCTGCAAGTGATAGCGAAGAGAAGAAAAGTCGTAAGGTTGTGACATTAGCCGAAAAAATAAAGATTTTAGATAAGTTGCGTGGTGGTATGAAAAACTATATAGAGCTATGGGTTGATTGCCTGTTACCCTCATCCGTTGGAAATGTCCAGCAGATTTCAGTGGAGAGTGAACGACAAAAGCCCTATATTTTTTCGTTAGAGAGTTATGAATATGTAGGTCTTTAAAGGACCTCTTTATATTTAATTGTTTATGGTAATTTTAGCGTCGGGATTTTAGACGCCCAATATTAGAATGAAAATGAAATTGCCTCACCTTAATTTTGATGGATCTTAGTTTGCTTCGATGCAGGGCGTTACGATCTTTTTCGGTGTAGGGCCGCCACGATGGAGTTACGCAATGAGTTAACGTCTTGTAATAAATATGGGCTGTCACAATATAGACACTTCTGGGGATAGGCCTATCCTATTTTATGTATTAATTTTATTATAAGGAATTCACTCAGAACTTGAGGGAAAAGACTAAAACACATCTTCCCTGTTTAAAGCGTTCGCTGTAACATAAACAGCCCTGAGAGCCGTTCCTTTAATATATCTTCATATTTTCGTATAAATTGCTGATTTTGCAAAGGTTGTTGACTCTTTCTCCCTTGTATTTTGCATGGGTTAGCAAATGGAAAATTTGGTTCACGTGATATAAATGAAGGTTTCTCGTGGTTGTACAGACCCGACGCCTACATACGGTTTCTATGTATGTATGGCAATCATTTCATTCCCATTAGGCTATGTCGCCAATCCCGAGCCAATTTTGTATAGATATTTAATTCAATTAATTAATAATTTATATTTAATTATGAAATAAAGGTACCACATATGATACCATGTTGTGGTTTTTCCATAGTGGTATGACATCACTTGGCCGCGAGTATCACGTGAATGAGTCTTACCATACGCACCATCCGAAAGAGTGAAGAAAAGATACGTGCTATTTTCATTTAATATATTTTTATTTATCATATGTAAATATCATTATGTTTATGATTTTATTATGTTATTATCTCATATACAATGTAGGTAGGGAAATTCATTTATGTGTGAACAAAAAATCTACGTATCTAAGTTTTAATGAGAGATTACGCGGCCGCGTTCACGTATCCCCATTTATTAAGTTTGTCCAACGCGGATTTACCTAACGCGACGTTCTCGAGGAACCTAACCTCCGCGTTGGATGAGGGTTTACTATATATATATTGTTTGACTTTAGTGCAGTCCATAGACTAACCTAAACAAATCTAATTTAGCTTACTATGTATAGTAAACTTTGATTACGAGATCTAAACTCCTTACGTAGTGGCTTTTTAAGAAAAATATAGTTTATAAAAGGAATACATTACAATAAATTGGACTTACAACACCTATATGGCTGTTAATATTATTAAAGTCTAATTTGCTTGTAAGCAACAAAGTGTGAACAGGGTTCCTGAATGTCCTCACAAAGCGGGACACGGACAAAAACTCACCACTTAAATGCAAAAGAGGACAAAAACTCACCAGACAAATGTTTTTGCGAAATACATACACTCTAGTCTAGATCTTAAATCTCAAGATTTTACACTCATTGTAGATAATTACTCTTCATCTTTCAAATTGTTCTGTTCTTAACCAACCAACCAATATTAATTTTTCACCAACCTACCAGTCTTTCGTTATAAATTAATGCCCAGTTAGGTCAATTGAATGCCAGGTTAGGTCAATTGAATGCCCGGTTAGGTCAACTGTACGCCCTTGACGATTGGTTAGGTTAAGTCATGATATTTTCGTTAAAAACACATTAATTATTTAAAGTGCTCTAACATGTTTGTTTTTCATTTCTCCTAAAAAAGAAAGTTATTTTTGAAATCAGTGACCAAAACTACGGATCACTTTAACATATTGCTTCCCAGGAACCTCTCTTTAACATATTGCTTCCCAGTGTATATCACTTTACATATTGCTTCCCAGTGTTAATCACTTTAACATATTGCTTCCCAATATTTAGGATAAGGAGTATGATAAAAAATGTTCGCTTTAATAAAGGCATAAAAAGTAAATGATAACATGTTAAAATATTACAGTAGATTGAAAGTAAATTTATTTGAATTGTTGCGCTATATGGTCACACAAAGTAAAAAATGGATCTCGGAAGAATCGGTCACGCCACATCATTTGCCACAAGTACGAGTTGAGTAGCTCCTTTTTGCATCCTTTCATTTTCTTTATATAATGTAGGTTAACTGAATGCCCGGTTAGGTCAACTGTACGCCCTTGACGATTGGTTAGGTTAAGTTGTGATATTTTCGTTAAAATTAACGAAAATATCACGACTTAACCTAACCAATCATCAAGGGCGTACAGTTGACCAACCGGGCATTCAGTTAACCTACATTAAATATATAAAGAATGCCCGGTTAGGGCATTTATAGCGTTGTTTATGGTCGGTAGATTATCTCCTAGATTACCAACCTCTTTCTAACCAACCAACCTTTCTCTTTTTAACATATTGCTTCCCATTGTTAATCACTTTAACACATTGCTTCCCAGGAGGGATCACTTTAATATATTGCTTCCCAAATGCTTTGGGAAGCAATATGTTAAAGTGATCCAAAACTACATTAGTATACCGATTTGGTTAAAAACAGAACAATTTAATGAGTCTAAAATCTTAAGATCTAGACTAGAGTGTATACATGTATTTCGCAAAAACATTTGTCTGGTGAGTTTTTGTCCTCTTTTGCATTTAAGTGGTGAGTTTTTGTCTGGTGAGTTTTTGTCTTGGATTCCACAAAGCATGGGCTCGTGTACTATACATATTTATGCACCACACTTTTCAGAAGTTCTAATTTTGAAGAGCATACTAAGAAAAACTGTCATTCACTTATTCAAACTTTACTGTGTAGCCAAACGGTCTAAAGTGACCATATTTTTAGAAGCAAAAAGCGGGACATTTTTCTATTTTTGGAGTTATAAACTAAAATGACTATATTTTCAGGAGCCAAAAGCGGGACACCTCTCTACCTCATACTGTATATGTGTATATATATATATATATATATATATATATATATATATATATATACTGTATAAGATATATATTATATAC